>CAWUFW010000428.1:3830000-4412419 GCA_963921515.1 Calotriton arnoldi
GCTTTGGGCACTTTGCTACTGCTATTCAGTGCCAAAGTGCAAGTGCTCCCTATGGTAAATTGATGTATGGATTAGTGACTCCATGTTTGGCCTATTTGATTCACTGTCAGACCCTAGTACAGTGCACTGTTTGTGCCCAGGGCCTGTGAATCAAATGCTGCTGGTGGGCTTGCAGCACTGGTTGTGCCACCCACAGGAGCAGCTTGTAAAGTGTGTCTCAGGCCTGCCATTGCAGAGCCTGTGTGCAGTCTGGTACTGCCATGTCGACTTGGTAAGTGCACCCACTTACCAGTCCCCAAACCTTCCCTTTCCTGCATATTAGTCACCCCTAAGGTAGGCCCTAGGGCAGGGTGCATTGTATGTGTAAGGTAGGACATGCCCTGGTGTGTGTGGCATGTCCTGATAGTGAATTACAGCCAATTTCGTTTTTCACTATTGCAAGGCTACCTATCCCCATAGGCCAGAATGGGCAGTTTGATTATAACATCTTATAATCCTAACTGACCCAGGGAACATGGTAGAAAAACGAATTTAGTATGCCTGAACTCAGAATGATAAAATACATCTTTTAGTGAAGTTGGTTTTAACATTCTGTGTTTGAAAATACCACTTTTAGAAAGTAGGTATTTTCTTGCCTAACCATCCAGCCTGCCTCTGCTAGCTTGTGTATTGTATGTCTGGGTTTGTGAGTGACAGGGGCTGGGGGACTCCAGGAGACAGGGTGAGTCAGCACAGGGCTGAATAGACCTCTCTGCATGTAGAGTGGTGGGAGGAGTAGCACCTGGGCCTGAATATGGCTGTGCCTGCCTTCCACAATGCTGGCTCCAACTCCTGTGGTGCGTCTGATGTCCCTGGCCCACATTGACAAAGGAAGAAGGTGTGCACTGGCAGAATGCACCCAGAACTGGTTTGGACTAGGTACAGGACCCTCTGCCTTCAGAGGACAAAGGATTTGCTAGTATAAATATTGGGACCCAGACCCCAAGATTTTAGATCACTTCTGGGAAACAAGAAGAACCTTTGCTGAGGAGAGGAACCAGAGAAACTGAAGGAGGAGACTATCCCTATGCTGTGTGCTGTTTGAGGGATTGGCCTGCAGTGGTTGCCTGATTGCCAAAGAAAGGAGAAAGGAACTTTGTGCCTACTTTCATCATCTTGCAGAAAATCTCCAAGGGCTTGAAGATTTAGCTTGCCTCCTGCTGAAGTCTCAGGGATACAAGACTTCACCAACCAGCTCCCCTGAATTCCCTTGCTGGGAATTTGAAGTGCCTACTGTTGTGTTGGGCCTTCTGAGAGACTGCGTGTCACTGGGAGCTGGAAGCGTGACTCACGAAGAAGAGGCGTGTCGCCGCCGCAGCAGTTGTTGTCGCATCGCCGAGAAAGCGTGCCGCCGCTGCCGCTGTCGCCATCGCATCACCGAAGCGCCTCGCATCACCGGAGAAGAGTACCGCTGTCGCAGCAGACGCCGTCACATCACCGGAGAAGCGTGTCGCAGGGCCTGTCGCGGCTCAGAAAATTTACTGAGTCGCCGCACGGCCGCCGGGCGTGCACGCATCGCCCCTTCGTTGTCGCATCAAGAGGAAGACGCCATTTTGTTTCATTGCACCGGGTCGTCATCGCATCGAGGCGCTGCTGGTCGCAACGCCACAGAAGCGCAGTAAGAAACCGACGCATTCTCTCCCCATGCGGTGAAGAACCGACGCATCACCTCCTCTCCGGTAAGGAACCGACGCATCACCGTCCCCTACGCAGCAGTAGGGAACCGACGCATCACCTCCCCCGGAGCAAGGAACAGACGCATCACCGTTCTTGCGTGTAAGGAACCGACGCATCACCTTCCCTGCAACTCTTTTGTTTGTATCGCGTTACGCATCCAAAGGTACATTGAACGTAGAGTGTCGCATTTATCACCTGCCTTTGAACTGAACTATTTTCTACCATTTTGACAGTCATATTTCTATTGTATTGTGGATTTTTGTCGTTTTGGGTCTTGTGTTAAGTCTATATAAAAATACTTGTTTTTATACTACAACCTGTATGGTGTCCATCTGTAGTGTTGTCACTGTATTACTGTATGTGTTCACAAATGCTTTACACACTGCCTCTGAGATAAGCCTGCCTGCTCGTGCCAAGTTACCAAGGGGGTGAGCAGGGGTTATTTTAGTAGTGTATCCCCCTTACCCTGACTAGAAGCAAGGGTCCCTATTTGGACAAAGGTACCTACCTCTGCCAACTAGAGACCCCCAGTCCTAACAATTAATGATTAATTAATTGATAATTAATTAGAGTAATTCTTTAATTTTTTTTGTTTTGGTGTTGGGTTTATAGGGGTAAAGGGTGGGGAGTAAATACATTTTACTTACTTTATAATTAGTTGTTAAATACTATTAGTTATTTATTGAATTTTTTTATTGTGTCATTATTTTCTTTACAGTTCAATTTTAGGTGTGGGTTGTGGTGATTTTAGGTGTAAAGAGTGGGAAGTTAATTACTTTTTATGTGTTTTAATTTGTTTTGTAATTAATAATATTTGTTTAATTTCTAATTCATTATGTTAATTATGCAAATACATTTTTTTTATTTTAGATGTGGGTTGTGAGTTGTGTGGTGTTATAGGGTAGGAAGTAAATAGACTACATTTATGTAATAATTAATGTTTTTGTTAATAAATAACTTTTAATTAAAAATATTTATTTGTTTGAAAATATTTTTTTTATTTGATATATTATTTGTAGGTATTTGTGATATGTATTTAACATTATAATATGTTTTAATTTTTTTGAATTTTTAATATTAAATACATTTTTATTTTTAACATATTTATATATTTTTTTGATTTACTTCTTTTTAAAAATATTTTTATTTTGTTGATGATTTTTTGTTTGTTTTTAATTTTGAACTGAATGGAGTGGGAATAGTAAATTTTACCCCTCCGCAATCCAACACTTTCCCTATTGATTCACTGACTGGAGTGGGAGTAGTACATTTTATCCCTCCGCTATCCAACACTTTCCCTGCTGTTGCACTCACTGGAGTGGGAATAGTAATTTTTACCCCTCCACTATCCAACACTTTCCCTGCTGTTGCACTCACTGGAGTGGGAATAGTAATTTTTACCCCTCCGCTATCCAACACCTTCCCTGCTGTTGCACTCACTGGAGTGGGAATAGTAATTTTTACCCCTCCGCTATCCAACACTTTCCCTACTGTTGCACTCACTGGAGAGGGAATAGTAATTTTTACCCCTCCGCTATCCAACACTTTCCCTACTGTTGCACTCATTGGAGTGTGATTAGTAATTTTTACCCCTCCACTATCCACCACTTTCCCTACTGTTGCACTGACGAGTGGGAAATTTAAGTTTAAAGATTTTTAAATAGTTTAATGTTTTAATCTATAAAAGAATGTGTTTTATTAAATAGATTTTATGTTAATGGTATATGTATATAAATATATATATATATGGCTTGCAAAAGTTCAGTAAGCGCTCTCTCAGGAACAGCACAATCCAACCAAGTTAGTAGTCGAAAAACTGTTTATTACAATAACGCATTTCGGCTGCCCAGCAGCTTTGGTCACATGTAAAACCTACACCACTCAGGTGCCTTTAAACTGTTGCATGGTAGAAAGAGAAAAGGGGGCACAGTAATGTCTGCAAGTGTCGGCCATATTGGAGTGTTTACAACCTTGTCAGCACACTTGAAAATTGAATGCAAAGTAAGATACAAATGGCAAATGGCAAATAGCCACAATATTTCAGCCCATAAGTAGCGAGATGTGCAGGACATATGTCATAATGTACAAAAGCAATGCACAGAAAACTAAAAAAACAACAGCGTGCCCTGGGATCCTGACAAGAAATATACTAAATATAATAAACGTGCGAGCTAGCGGTGATGTAGGCCTCAGCCCGAGCCTCAAGTGCAAGTGAGTACATATCGCAAGAGTGCTCTTGACGAGACGGGCTGTAAATCTTGCAACTTCTATACGGGGGACCGATGTCTACGAGACAATGTAAAATAGTGGCATAGTGCCTGAACATGTCTCAATGAAACCCCACATGGTCCCCTCCTGTGAATCTGTCACAGTGTGTAGAACGGTCAGGTAGCAAACTATGATGCGCCCTCACCGCAAGGTGTAAAGAACAATGGCTAACACGAGCACACAACAACAGTAACAGGCTTGTGTCCTGATGTGTCCTGACTAAAATTGTGACTGATATACAATGTCAGACTTCATACTGTGAACACAACATAATGAACAAAATCCATGCAACAATTATCTTATCTAAGATGACGTTCCCACAGTAAAAATGAAGAAAAGGGTAGGAAACCCGTGCAAGTGCTTGATGTGAGGTTGGGTCCCTTCCTTTCCTCCTGCAAAAGAAACAAAAAACAAAAAGAAAGATTAATGAATGTGCGTGTACAGCATGGTAAACTGCAATCAAGCACCAAAAAGCTCAGTATCGGATTATTCTATGGCCAGTGACATCGAATCGTAGATGTCAGGAAGTAACACCTCCGGCAGCGAACGAGGCACCAGAACGGTGACTTTTTTGGACGAGTACCGGCTACTACGCCTAGGACAACAGACAACAAGGAACACTCCAGCCCTGAAACCGAGGGGACCGAGGGGCTGGGGCAGAGGAAGTGGCCGGGGAGGAGTCGAAAAAAGAAGGCAACAAATCAAACAGAGGTGGCAGAAGAGGCAGAGAACGGGGGCGCATGGGAACCAACAACGCAAGCTCCAAAGAGTCGCACTAATGGATCCAGAAATGGTTAATAGAACTATTATCAACGTATCCAAAAGACCTTTAAGTGACATTGAAAAACAGACGCTTTGCCTAGGCCTTTCCTTCTGTCCCTCCTCTTCTTTCAACTATACCCAGACTAGAATAGATCTTTGTAGATACATTAAGAAACTGAAGCTAAAAAAATGGCACCAATTGAGGTTTGTAGGGCAGAAATGTTTAGAGAGAGCCGTGGCTGGGACCAGTGATACAGATCTTGCCATTGGGGATATAGGCACACTGGCAACATTACTAGAGTTACAACAAGAGTCAGTACCAGGTCATACTGGTATTACAGAAGAATCTGTTCTCTATGAACTAGGCATTACACACGACGCAGCAGCCAGAACAAGTTTTAAACCGGGCTCGACTTTCTGCCCCATGCTTCCCCATGACAATATAGACACGTTCCATGAGATGGTCACCAAAGCACTCATGGGATACCGACAGAAGACCTATCATAGGAATGAGGGATCTGCCAATCTCACCTTTGCCCAAAGAGGGGCCCTCATGTCACTAGCGACAGACACTAACATCATCATCCGTCCGGCTGACAAAGGAGGGAATGTGGTACTTTTGGACAGGGACATGTACATCACTGAGGCACACAGACAACCCAGTGACATCAGGTTTTATACCCCTATCTCCTGGGATATCTACAATGACAGCATTACCACCATCTGGGATCAATTAGGCGTTTGTTAAGCGCGACTACTCACCCGTAAGGGTCTCAAGGTGCTGGGGGTGGGTGGGGGGCAGGTTCCAGTCCATCAAGGAGGGTGTCTGTTGAAGAGCCAGGTTTTGAGGTTTCTTGCGAAGATGGGAAGCGATGTTGTCTGTCAGAGGTGGAGCGGAAGGGTGTTCCAGGCTCTGGCCGCGAGGAAGGAGAAGGAGCGGCCTCCCGATCTGGTCTTTCTGGTGCGTGAGCATCTTGAAGGTGACTCTGGCCTCGATGGGGAGCCAGTGGAGTGTGCGCAGGTTCTGGGAGATGTGGCAGTGTCATGGCAGGTTGAGGACCAGTCTTGCGGCGGCGTTCTGGATGTTCTGTAGCTTGCGGGTGAGGTTTTTGTTTATTCCGGTGTAGAGTGCGTTGCCGTAGTCGAGTCTGCTGGTGACCAGGGCGTGAGTGACGGTCTTTCTGTGTTCGAGGGGGATCCATTTGAAGGTCTTACCTAGGAAGCGGAGGGTGTGGAAGCAGGAGGACAAGACAGAGTTGATCTGGCGGTCCATTTTGAGCTCGGAGTCCAGGATGATTCCCAGGTTGCGTGCGTGGTCCGTGGGGGTGGGCGGGTTTCCGAGGGCGGGGGCCACCAGGTGTCGTTCCAAGCGTCGGGGTTTGGGCCCATGATAAGTACTTCTGTCTTGTTGGTGTTTAGTTGTAGGCAGCTGTTTTTCATCCATTTGGCGACGGCTTCCATGCCTTCTCGAAAGTTGTGTCTGGTGGTGTTGGGTTCGTAGGATAGGGAGAAGATGAGTTGGGTGTCGTCTGCGTATGACACGATGTTGAGTCCGTAGGTTCTGACGATGGGGGCGAGTGGAGCCATGTAGACGTTGAAGAGCGTAGGGCTGAGGGAGGACCCCTGAGGGACTCCGCAGGTGGTTGGTGTAGGGTCCGAGAGGAAAGGGGGGAGTCTGACCTGCTGCGATCTGCCGGAGAGGAAGGAGCGGATCCATTCGAGGGCCTTGTACTGGATCCCTGCGTCGAGGAGTCTGCGTATTAGGGTGCGGTGAGAGACTTTGTCGAACGCCGCTGAGAGGTCGAGGAGGATGAGGGCTACTGTTTCTCCTTTGTCCAGTAGGGTGCAGATGTCATCTGTTGCGGCGAGGAGGGCGGTTTCCGTACTGTGGTTTTTTCTGAAGCCGGATTGGGAGGAGTCGAGTGAGTGGAAAGACAAGGGTATACTTGAGTGGGAGGAATATTGCTTTCTCGAAAAAGATCATCCCAAACTTCCGGTTCTCTACTTACTCCCCAAAATACATAAGGACCCACTCACACCACCAGGGCGCCCCATTGTATTCTCACGGGGCAGTGTGTTGGATCATGTATCCAAATACGTTGACCATTTTCTCAGGGAACATGTGATGAAACTCACCTCCTACATCAGGGACACGAAGGATTTTCTGGGGAAATTACAAGGCATTGTGTGGGAGGATGAATTTCTTCTTATAACCCTTGATGTCAACTCCCTCTATACCATTATTGATCACAAACAGGGCCTAGAGCCCTGCCATCATTTTCTATGCAGGAGATATGTCAGGTTCAGGGATCACACCCTCATGATCCTGGACATGATTGAGATTTGCCTCCGGAATAACATCTTCCTGTTTGATGGCGTCCTCTACCAGCAAACCACTGGGACCGCGATGGGTTCATGCTTCGCTCCCAGTTTTGCTAACTTGTTTATGGGCCTGTGGGAGGAGGAGGTATTCAGCAATCCTGAGCTCTCTCCAGACGTTGAATGGGTCGTCGTATGGCTCAGGCACATTGATGACCTGTTCGTCATATGGCGGGGCTCCGAGAATGAAGCCATTAACTTTATTGGGAAACTGAATACCAATAACCGCAACATATGCCTGATCAGTAACATCAGTAGTACCACAGTAGAATACCTTGATGTCAAGATAGAGATCAGACAGAACGAAATACAGACTGCACTCTTCCGTAAAGCCATGGCTGTCAACAGCCTCCTTCATGCCCTCAGTAGCCACCCTGATGCCCTTAAATGGAACATCCCCTTTGGTGAGCTACTGAGGGCTAAACGTAATTGCAACACAGAAGAAGCATATCAACATGAACGTATGATCATGATTGATAGATTCAGGGAAAGAGGTTATCCCAACTGGGTTCTCAATAAGGCCAGTGACAGAGCTGGTGGAATTAGCAGACGTGAAACACTCTCAGACGAAGCCAACACTGAGGTAGGAGATACAGAAGACAATACCAGGATCATCCTGACGCATAGCAACAACACCAGTGAAATCCGGGGGATCCTGGCCAGAAACTGGGGTATACTGAAAAGTGACAATGTCATAGGCAATGGCATCAAAAGGAGACCCATTATCACCTATAGGAGAGGACGTAGCATTAGGTACATGCTTGTCCACAGTGATATCACGGTAACACCATCCAGAGACTTACACAATCTCCAAGGATTTTATCCTTGCGGCCATTGCAAGGCATGCAGGAACAGTCTCATGCATAATGAGCTGACAAGGGGCAAATCGAGCAAAAAGATTTCTCAATTCCTCACCTGCAGTACCACATTTGTCATCTACATAATTGAATGTCCTTGTAAATTATGGTACATAGGTAGCACTACACTGGCTGCGAAAAAGAGAATATTGGAAAACATGAGGGCCTTCACCAACCTCGACCCCCAAATATCCAGTAGCACAACATTTTCAGGAAAAGCATTTCTCAGATGCATCACAACTCACTTATGTTGCCCTTGAACAGGTCACCAAAGATCTGAGGGGAGGGGACAGGGTTCTCAAACTTAGAAAGAAGGAGTCCAAGTATATCATCGAGTTCCAAGCCAAAATCCCTGTGGGTCTTAACCAAGACGAAGAACTAGCAATACACGTTAGAGAAGAATAGGCACTGCCTCCGCCATTGATGTTCTGTAATTTACAGTGCATTGGAAACTCAATAATGTAATTCTAATTCATGGTGCTTGATTGTAGTTTACCATGCTGTACACGCACATTCATTAATCTTTCTTTTTGTTTTTTGTTTCTTTTGCAGGAGGAAAGGAAGGGACCCAACCTCACGTCACGCACTTGCACGGGTTCCCTACACTTTTCTTCATTTTCACTGTGGGAACATCCTCTCAGATAAGATAATTGTTGCATGGATTTTGTTCATTATGTTGTGTTCACAGTATGAAGTCTGACGTTGTATATCAGTCACACTTTTAGTCAGGACACGTCAGGGCACATGCCCGTTACTGTTGTTGTGTGCTCGTGTTACCCGTTGTTCTTTCCACCTTGCGGTGAGGGCACATCGTAGTTTGCTGCCTGACCGTTCTACACACTGTGGCAGATTCATAAGAGGGGACCATGTGGGGTTTTATTGAGACATGTTCAGGCACTATGCCACTATTTTACATTTTCTCTTAGACCTCGGTCCCCCCGTATAGACATTGCATGATTTACAGCCCGTCTCGTCAAGAGCACTCTTGCGATATGTACTCACTTGCACTTGAGGCTCGGGCTGAGGCGTACATCACCGCTAGCTCGCACATTTATTAAATTTATTATATTTCTTGTCAGGATCCCTGGAAACGCTGATGTTTTTTGAGTCTTTTGTGCATTGCTTTTGTACATTATGACATTTGTCCTGCACATTTAGCTTTTTATGGGCTGAAATATTGTGGCTATTTGCCATTTGTCATTTGTATCTTGCTTTGCATTTAATTTTCAAGTGTGCTGACAAGGTTGTAAACACTTCAATATGGCCGACACTTGCAGACATTACTGTGCCCCCTTTTCTCTTTCTACCATACACCAGTTTAAAGGCACCTGAGTGGTGTAGGTATTACATGTGACCAAGCCTGCTGGGCAGCCGAAACACGTTATTGTAATAAACAGTTTTTCGACTTCGAACTTGGTTGGATTGTGCTGTTCCTAAGAGCACGCTTACTGAACGTTTGCAAGCCATTGACAGCCGGTATGCTCTTCGGTATGCGCGCCACTCCCCTCGGGTCCGTTCGTTCCGGAAGGCGCTTTGAACGAAGTAATATATATATATATATATTTGTTACATTTTTATATCATTTTAAAATTATAAAATACATTAAAATGATTAGTTTGATAATTGTTTTAAACTATATATATATATTAATTATTATATATGTGTTTAACTTTTTAAATTAAGTTTATTTCTTATATTTGTTAAAATGTATAATAAATCTATTTTTTTATTTTTATTAATTTTATTATTTAATATATTTAATATTATTTTATTTTTATATGTATATAAAAAAGATATTTTGCACAACTATATTTATGACATCGATATTTTCCCCCAATATTTTGGTGCTTACCATTATAAATATAGGATGTTGATATTTTTGACATCGATATTTATAACTCAATATTGTGGTATGGTGATATTTTAGGTGTCGATATTCTGTTAGTGAACCAAGGGGGAGCACTGACCACCAGTTAAGGATCCGCGAAATCCATTGGGTGGCCGCTTCCTTTGTCTACGTCTCTTGACAAGACACCTCAAGCTTTGGAGACCCGGGACTCACAATGCACACCCCGACTGGCCAGACCACAGCTCTCTGCGCAACCCATTGGTTTCGGTAACTTTCACTGCAGGAAGCAGCTTCTCTTCATCGGGAGAGCGACCGTCCTGAAAAGTGCCGGATTAAGCCATGGAGCATGACACAAGCTCCCACACGGCTCCTTTCATGCTGCAGACTTTCTTGTTTCCCATTTTTAATACCCTACACAATAATTTTTTGATCAAAATGAGAATGGGCCATTCACTTTAGGTGTAGTAGCAAATAACATAGTTCAAAAATATCGTAGCCAGAATATCGACTACAAACGTTTTATGAAGGTCATTATATATAACTCAATATAGGTTTACTATTCTTAATTCCACAGCTATGCACCTTGACAAAACATATGTCTTTAAGATACATCAATGTGGAGTTATGATTGGTAATCTATATTTACTTATATACATTCACCATCACAATAGTTTGGTAGTCGATAATCTGCCTACAAGATTTTGCACCTCCTGGTCTTAAAGGATTCCTATCACCTGAGGAGTACCCCAAAGTTCCATTTTGTCCCCTGTCATCTTCAAGCTCTACATGAATCACTTTGGGGTGCTTACTAGCAAGTAATAGTGTCAAAATTCACCAGTGTGCTGATGCCACACTACTCTCCTTGAAAGGCTTCTCCGATCTAAATATACTTCACCTCAAACAATGCCAGTGCCTCATCCCGACCTGAAGGTTCAGCACCTACCTAGCACCACCAAGATAGCATTATTTGCCAAGAACAACAAGAAAAAACTAAGTGCAAACCTTACTCAATGATATGGACCTTGATAGATTTAAACTACAACTTTCACAAAACAACAAGTCCCTTGCACTCATTAAAATACACATGACAAAGAAAACAGAGATGGCCTGGTACCAGATCTCTCCACTAAAGAAAGAAAAACTGTTCCTCTAAAAAAGCAAATTCCGAACTTCTCTTCAAGCCTCCATAATCTCTTATCTGGATGATAGCACCATCCGGACTCCACACTGGCCTCTCTTGAATGCATCCTTGATGGGGCAGCTTGTCTCATCCAGGACCAAAAGACTTATGACCACATCAACCCCATCGAATGGAACTCCACTTGCTCCCCATGCCACACCACACCATCTTCAAAACTAGCTACATTATTTACAAAACCATCACAACCTGCAACTCTATATATGTGGCTGACAAGCTCACTATTTCTGGTGGCTCTCATCAGACCCACAGCAAGAGCACCATCAGACTGGAGGCAAAAAAGTGTAAAAAAGGAATAACAAGATAACAGGCCCTCTACATCTTTTCACCAAGGTTCTGGAACAACACCTCTGTAGCCACAGGACCACCCCAGCTTTGCTACAATTTAGGAAATATCTGGTGACTCACCTATTAAAAGAAGACTATAAAAGGCTGATGTAAAAATCTACTTTTGTTTGCAGAACCCAGTTACATTTCCATTCACTTATTGACTATATCTTTGCCTTTGACACTGTACAGCACCAGCTGCTTTTTAGCTGGCTTAACACTAAACACACACCAAATACACACATAAACACACGGGCCTGAAGTTTAGGGTTTTTTCGTATTCACAAAGGTCTGATACGAGCAGTAACTTTACGACTGCAGAGTCTGCGCACTCCTGGCGGAGGCTCCAAACATAATAACATACTCCACAGTCATAAAGTTACTACTCGTAACATACGTTTGTGAATACGGAAAAATTGTAAACTTGCACAAAAGTGTAAGTTTACCTTTGTGAATCAGGCCCACAGTATTTTGTGCTTGATAGTCTAATATACAACCACTATCAAATGACATTTGGTGTACTGTGGTAATTCTCAACAATTTATTTTCAGCATTTTGCTCAACCATTTCTCTGTTGATGGTAGATTTAACTCCTTCCATGCTCATGACAGAATGGTTCCATCATGAGCTACAGTGCTTGTGTGCTCATGACGGAACCATTCCGTCATGTGCCCACGAGCATGAAATCCATCTGCTATAAACAGCAGAGGGATTTCCTTTAATTTTTTTTGCCTTGGGAGGTGGGGAAGAGCTTCTCCAACCTCCCAAGGCATTTATTTTTTTCAATGTAATGACGATTGCATGCATGGCACGCTGACGTCATTACATTGAAACTGAAATGAGGTGATTGGCTTGTTTCAGTTTCAGTGCTTCGGTGCTCACGAGGCTATCTCAGCCTCCCGAGCACCGAAACACACAGGAGCGGTATCATTGGAAAGGAGAGAATCTCCCCTATCCAATGATTTCCCTGCCTAGTGGATCCCTGCTTGGGGATCGCCGCAGGAGGGCAATCCCCAAGCAGGGATCCACCACTAGTGTCAGGATACTTTGATTGTTCTGAATTACACAGGAGCAGAACAATGCAACTTTTCCAATAGCCCTCTCAGAACAACTCCACAAACGTTCTACAACTACTTCCTGCAGATATATTCCAGGGGGGGGGGGGAGGGATGGGGAAAAGAAGAGACAGGAGTGAAAACCACAGTTTTTGGCTAAGTGCCTTGCATGCGCATTACCATCTTCTGACAGTTGGATAATGTTCTGGTCCTTTTTTGAGTAGTGTCTGAAAACTGTAAACAATAACAAGTCTAAGCTTATATGTAAAAATATTTTCTTAACACAACAATATGTCACAATAATTTGATTTACTAGAACAACTACTCATTCACACCCAAAATATTCTTGGCTAAAGCTCCTCTTCTATATTTTGTTGTTGTCTTTAAAGTAACACTTCAGCTTAATTGATCTTTTTTTATGTAAGCATTATTATTAATAATTCTATGTCTTTTACTTCCAGAGGAAGTACTTGCATGACTGAAGGTGGAATCAGAGACTGGATCAGCTGTTCCTTATGTTAGCCTCCGTGCCATTGCCAGGTAAGTTTCATCTCTTCTCTTTAAGGTGTAGATCTTTCTATTCCATTTAGAAAAATAACTATTCTTAGATCTTTAATGATGAAATCTTTACGATTTATTTTTGGGTGTATTCACTTGCTTATTTAAAGCTTAAAATAACCTGCTCTCTTCACATTTCAGTGAAAGGCTGAACCGGAGTTACGCAAGACCTTTTGACCTGAAAGAAGGTCTGCCGAATGCTGTACGCGTCCGGTACACAAGGCGAATTGTCTTTTCCTGTTTGTCTTTTGATGAGGAGTTTTACCTCAAAAACCAATTACTCACTTCTTCCTCTATTAACAGTATGAGTCGACTTGCTCAATAGAGAGACACTTCCTTTTTAACTCTGAACATGCACGATAACCACTACTCTAGAAGTTAGTTATTTCTGTACGTTCCCGAAGCAACAAACAGACGACGACTTCGGCGCTTCTACCCTAACTGCTCTAGCCGACTGAGAATTTACAGAAGCCTCCTACTCTGGAATCTCTTCAGGTGAAGTGCGCAGTTTAGAACCAGCATGCGCTTCACATTCCAATCATGATTGGAATATCAACTAGTGCGCTACTGAAGGTGCCGACCAGGCAGACATCTTGAAATTCCAATGCTTCCAGCTTGACCTCCATTTTCCTACACTGCCCAAGTACCAGTGCCTCTTAGGAATTCTTTCTCCAAAAATTCCAATGCTGCCAGCTTGACTTCTATTTTCCTACACTGCACAAGTACCAGTGCCTCATAGGAATTCTTTCTCCAAAAATGCTCGCTATGATAGGGCGATTGGTGGAAATCCTCCTAGGGGTTCTGACAGTACCTCCTCTCAAGGAGGTTTCCTTCAATCGTGGTTTTGTAGGAAATTTTTGGTGAAAGGCTTAGATCAGACGTGGAGCATGGAGGTCAATATGTTTCTCCCAAGATCTTTCGTCTGGTCCAAAACCCTTCCAGTCTATTAGATAGTACAGATCACCTTTTACTCTTTTTGAATCTAAAATTCTTTTTACTTCATACTTGATTCCTCCTTCCACTTCTAAAGGTTCTGGAGGAGTAGATAGCCTCAAACCTGGTGGAACCTTCTTTAACAAAGAGACATGGAAAACTGGGTGAATCTTTAGGTGCTCTGGAAGCATCAAACGAAATGTTACAGGATTAATAATTTTCTCAATGAGATTTATGGCCCTACAAAGCGTGGTTGGAATTTGCGGTAATTTTTAATCTTAAGTTTTTTGTACTTAGCCAAACCTTATCACCCACTTGGAGATTAAGTTCCTTTCATCTCTTTTTATCAGCAAAATATTCTTAACAACCTTTAGCGAGTGTCAGATTTTGTTCGGCTGATTGATGGACCTTAGTTATGTGTTGGATAGCATCTTTTACTGCTGGCACCTCTACTTCTTTACCCTCGATCAAGGAATTCGGGTGTCGGCCATAGTTCAGATAAAAGGGTGAAAAACCTGTAGAAACTCTTAGCATTATTATGAGCAAACTCCGCTGTCCACAAGTACTCTGGCCAATCCCCTTCCTCATCCAATAAGAAGAGTATGAGGTATTGTTCCAACTCTTGATTGGTTCTCTCAGTTTGTCCATCCGTTTCAGGATGGAAACTAGTTGAATATCGAGTTTCGGTGTGTAAACTGCTGGTATAAGCTCTCCAAAATTTGGATATAAACTGAGAGTCCCTGTCAGTGACTATGATCTTAGGGATACCATGAATCCGAAGTATATGTTGATTAAAGAGTTGTGTCAATTGGTTTGCTGTAGGGATTCCTTTTAAGGCCATAAAATGTGTCATATTATTGAAGGTGTCTACACAAACTAAGATTGTGTTATAACCTTGACTTGAAGGGAGGTCAACTATTAGATCTAAAGAAACTGTGTGCCAAGGATACGGAGGAGTGGGTAGTGGTTGCAATACCCCTTTTGGAGCTTGCCGTTCAGATTTTCCCCGAGCACAGATCTTGCAGCCAGTTACATATTGCTGTATGTCCTGATTCATGTGCGGCCACCAAAACCTCCATTTGATCAGATCTTCAGTCTTTTGTACTCCTTTATGTCCTGCTAAAGGACTGTCGTGGCATTCATACATTACTTGGGTCTGTAATTCTTTTGTAGGTACATACAAGGCTTCTTCCTGGTAAGGTAGCTCATCTCTGGTCCCTCTCCTTGGATCTTCTTTAGCCCATTCTTTCATTTTTTGATTGCTTAGAGACTGGCAAATTCATTCCTCAAAGGTCTCTTTGGAGACTGTTCCTATGAATTTTTCTTGAGGTATTATTTTCTGATCTTCAATTGCCTTTTTCTGAATTTCAGTGTCTAATCTGGACAGGGCGTCTGCTTTTCCATTCTTGGCTCCAGGTCTGTAGGTGATGATGAAATCATAATCAGTGAAGTACAAGGACCATCTGAGTTGTCGAGGTGTTAAAGTTCATGTCGATCTTAATTTTTTTTTAACTCGGATAATCTGTGAATACAGTCACTGTATGTCTCTCACCCATTAAGTAATGTCTCCACTCCTTGAAGGCATCCTTTATGGCCAAAAGTTCCTTGTCAGTGATGGTATAGTTGACCTCTGCTGGATTTAATATTCGAGAGCGATAGGCCACTGGGTGCAATTGCCCTGTTTACTTGTGTCTTTGAGAGAGGACCTCTCCAATGGCTAACTCTGAAGCGTCTATTTCTAGATAGAAAGGCTCGGTCGATTTGCGTGGAGAAGAACTGGAGCTGTAGTGAAACCTCTTTTTAAGGAGTTAAAGGCTTCTTCAACTTCTTCTGACCATTCGAAGGGTATCCCTTTTTTCAACAGTTTGGTAAGGGGTATGATTTTTGAAAAACTCATGAATAAACCTTCTGAAGAGAAGAAATTTGAGAATCCGATGAAACTCTGAATTTCTTTAACTGTTGTTGGTGATTTTCACTCTGTGACTGCCTTAATCTTTTGCTCTAACATTGTGATACCAGAAGGAGAGAGTACAAATCCCAAAAACTCCACTGTTGTTACATTGAATAAACATTTCTCAAATTTTGCATACAAGGCATTTTCTCTCAACCGTTGTAAAACTGATCTGACTTGCCTTTGATGTTCCTCATCAGTATCTGAATAGTTCAAGATATCATCAATGTACACAATTGTACATTTATCAATGAATCCACTCAACATGTCATTTATAAAATGCTGGAATGCTGCTGGGGCATTGCAGAGACCATAAGGCATTACCTGGTACTCGAACAACCCCTACTTGGTTCTAAATGCCGTTTTCCATTCATCTCCCTTCCGTAGTCTAATCAGATGGTAGGCCCCTCTAAGGTCCAGTTTGGTGTAAATCTTCACTCCTTTCACTTGATTTAGGAGTACAGAAATGAGTGGCAAAGGATAACGTTTTTTTATGGTAATTCGATTGATTGCCCTGTAGTCAATGCAAGTTCTCAGCTCTCCTCCTTTTTCTGTATGAAAAAGAGTGGTGAAGAAACTGGGGATTGAGATGGTCTGATGAATCCGTTGTCCAGATATTTCTTAAGGTAGTCTTTTAAATGTTGGTTCTCCTTTTCAGTCAGAGCTTAAATTCGACTGCAGGGTAAGTTCGCCCCTGGCTCGAGTTCAATCTTGCAGTCATAGGGTCTATGAGGAGGAAGCTTCTCCGCTTCCACTTCATTAAATACATCTGCATAATCCTCATATTCCTTTGAAATTTCATTAGTTTGTATAACTCACAAAGTCGGGTTGCAGCGCTTGAATCTCGTTGGAATTCTTTTTTAGTGAAACAATTTTCCTTGCAGTATTCTGAATTCAATTCAATTGTTCTACCGTTCCAGTTTATTGTGGGGTTGTGTTCTGTTAACCATGGGAGTCCCAGAATGAGTTGGAACTGTGGGGCATCTATTAGATTAAACTGCAAGTCTTCCTGATGTCCCTCTGATGTTATTAGTGGCACAGGTTCTGTATGGCTGTTTATAGGTCCTAATGATAAATTGGTGCCATCAACCGCTCGGACTGCCTTGCTTCTTTCTTTGCTTATGGCAATTAAACCGATGAATTTAGCAAACTTCAGATCACAACATTTTCCCATGGCCCCAGAGTCTATCATGACTGAAATTTCTTTCAGGACAGTATCTCGAAATTTCAAGGTCATGGACAGGACCAGATGAGGGGATGATACTTGTAAGGTATTAGCTAGCAGATGGTTCGTTGGAGTTGTTTCCTTTTTTGCACACACCAATCCAACTCCGCTTACTGGTGGTGCTGCAAGTTTTCCTTTAACGGTATCTTGGGTTTTTTAGGACATAGCTTAACAAAGTGTCCGCTTCCTCCACAAAAGAGACACAATTTGTTTTGTCGTATTTTCTCTTTTTCTTCTTGGGTTAGTGGACCTCTTATTGTACCTATTTGCATAGGTTCTGAACCAGACGTACCTTCCATGGATCTAGTTGAGTCTGACTTCATTCTATCGAAATGGGGTACACTTGATCGACATTCTTTTTTCTTCTCACCTCTCCTTTCGTTTTGGCGAAAGTCTATTTCTAAGACCAAATCCACTAATGCCGAAATCTCTGTTGGTCGATTAGGAATTTGTTCTAAGGCATCTTTCAATTCGTCTTTTAAGCCTCGATAGAAAACTGCAGCTCTCTTATTTTCTGGCCATTCCGTTTCCACCACCAGTTTATTAAACTGGGCCAGATAAGCAACTAGCTCTTGATTTCCTTGCTTCAGCTCTAATAGTTTGTTATCTGTTGCTTGCAATGCCTTCCTTCTGTCAAATATTCAGAGGAATTCTTTTTGAATTCATCTAGGTCATATAATATCAGATCATAATTTGCCTCCAAAGGCATGGACCACAACGCTGCATCACCACTAAGATAGGACAAAATAAAGGCGACACAAGACTGTGCATCAGGAAAAATTGTTGGGCGGCACATGAAATGGAGAGAACATTGAGTCAAGAAAATGTAGGTTTCCGGAAGGTCTCCACTGAAACGCTCTGGGGGGGCTAACGGAATTACTGGATGGAGTGAGTGAATGACTTGGGTGGGAGTAAATGACATTGAACTAGTTGTAGGTCCTGAGTCTTCTGATGTTTGAGTTTTAAAAACTCCCCCTGAAACAATCTCACCCATCCTACTGGCTAATTCTGAAGATTCTGTTCTAGAGGTGATTATTTCTAATCTTAAGGTTTTTTATCTTCCCTTACTGCCTCTAAGTCCTTCTGAATGCTCCTCAAAATTCTCCTAAGTTTTTTAGGTCTATGCCTTCCGCCATTCTGCTCGGGTGTAATTTACCACATGGGCACTTCACTCTGTCAGGATACTTTGATTGTTCTGAATTACACAGGAGCAGAACGATGTTAATTTCCCAATACCCCTCTCAGAACAACTCCGCAAAAGTTCTACAACTACTTCCTGCAGATATGTTCCGTGGGGGGAAAGGGGATGGGGAAAAAGAAAAGACAGCCAAAAAACGTAGTTTTCACTCCTAAGGGCCTTGCATGCACATTACCATCTTCTGACAGTTGGATAATGTTCTGGTCCTTTTTTGAGTAGTGTCTGAAAACTGTAAACAATAAGGGGCCGATTCCGATTCAGGCCGGAAATCTCTCCGACCGAGCCGGACCCGGAGAGATTTCCGACCGAATCGGACTCTAGCAGTCCAACCGAACGAGTACGATGCGCACGTATGCTATCGGACTCGATTCAGTCGGACTCCCATTGAAGTCAATGGGAGCCAGTCGTACGACGCGTACACGGGCTCCCATTGACTCAATGGGCATGACGCGAACAAGGGCGCCCCCTACAGCGTGTTCGTGTCGATGCGGGTCGCGCCGTACATGCACATGTAGGGAGGACCCATGGGTCCCCCCTGTGTGCAACTCGCGCGGCTACGCGTACAGGGGGGTCCGACACGGACCCCCAAAGTGCGGCTCCGACAGCTCCTTGGAGCCGGACTGCGCGAGTCGGTCGGAGCGGTCGAGGTGCGCATCGTACTTACCCGGCCGGGGAACGTCTCCATTGCGCGGTGCGAGTCGTGTCCGTGCGAGTCGGTCGGAGCGATCGGGTCCTGCGAACGAGTCGGTCGGCGATTTCACGAGCGCACGCATCGTACTCGCTCGCCCGGACGCACGTACGAATCGGTCGGGAAATAGAGCTCCGAATTGGATCCGGTTAAGCCGAATCCGATTCAGTGCCCTACCGGCTGAGATCAGAATCGACCCCTAAGTCTAAGCTTATATGTAAAAATATTTTCTTAACACAAAAATATGTCACAATAATTTTATTTACTAGAACTACTACTCATTCATACCCAAGATTTTCTTGGCTAAAGCTCCTCTTCTATATTTTGTTGTTGTCTTTAATGTAACACTTCTTCTTAATTGATCTTTTTTTTATGTAAGCATTCTTATTAATAATTCTATGTCCTTTACTTCCAGAGGAAGTACTTGTGTGACTGAAGGTGGAATCGGAGACTGGATCAGCTGTTCCTTATGTTAGCCTCCGTGCCATTGCCGGGTAAGTTTCTTCTCTTTTCTTTAAAGTGTAGATCTTTCTATTCCATTTAGAAAAAGAACTAGTCTCTGTTCCTTAATGATGAAATCTTTACGATTTATTTTTGGGTGAATTCACTTGCTTATTTAAAGCTTAAAATAACCTGCTTTCTTCACATTTCAGTCGGAGGCGAAAGCGCGTCAGGCTGAACCGGAGTTACACAAGACCTTTTGGCCTAAAAGAAAAGAAGGTCTGCCGAACGCTGTACGCGTCCGGTAGACAAGGCGAATTGTCTTTTCCTGTTTGTCTTTTGACGAGGAGTTTTACCTCAAAAACCAATTACGCAGTTCTTCCTCTATTAACAGTACGAGTTGACTTGCTAAATAGAGAGACACTTCCTTTTTAACTCTGAACATGTGCGATAACCACTACTCTAGAAGTTAGTTATTTCTGTACATTCTGAAGCAACAAACAGACGATGACTTCGGCGCTTCTACCCTAACTGCTCTAACCGACGGAGAATTTACAGAAGCCTCCTACTCCGGAATATCTTCAGGTGAAGTGTGCAGTTTAGAACCAGCGCATGCTACACATTCCAATCATGATTGGAATATCAACTAGTGCACTACTGAAGGGGGCGTGCTGGAAGACATCTTGAAATTCCAATGCTGCCAGCTTGACCTCCATTTTCCTACACTGCCCAAGTACCAGTGCCTCTTAGGAATTCTTTCTCCAAAAATGCTCGCTATGATAGGGAAATTGGTGGAAATCCTCCTAGGGGTTCTGATACGTAGACACCAGGGAGCGGGGACCAGCCCCTTGGGCAAGGGTCTTTGCTCCCCCATATATAAATGTGCATATTTAAGACTTTCTGTCTCCTCGGGGGGGGCAGAAAGCACACTAGACACCAGGGATTATTTTCACGTAGTTCAGGGGGGGGGGGCTGCCCAAAATGGGCATGCCAATGCCCCCACCTCACCCCTCCAAAAGTGCCACAGTCTTTCTGCAGATGGGGGCAATAGCCCCTGATCTGCCCCCGGGGGGCAGGAAGCCCACTAGGCACCTGCGATTTTTGTTTTTATATACATTGGGGTGGGGGCTGCCCAGAATGGGCATGCCAATGCCCCCACCTCAAAAAACAATTGCCACAGTCTTTCTGCCCCCCCCTGTGGAGATGGGGGCAATAGCACTAGACACCCACACAAATGAGGCATCATTTTTATCGGGAGACCAAGGGGAACGTTAGGTGGTAGCACATTTGTGCCGGCACAGAGATTCCACGCAGAAAGGTAGGAAAATGTGATTTTTTTAGCTTTCAGAAATGTGTGGGTTTGGTTTGGTAGGTTTCCCTAGATGGCCGCCGAGCCCAGGACCAAAAATGCAGGTGCCCCTCCCCTTGCAAAACCAGGTCGTTTTGTGATAGATCATTTTGATGTCTCCACAATATGTTTTGGGCTCTTGCCTGTCATGGGTACTTGGCCCACCCACAAAATTTTATTGTTTTCAGCTAAATTTGAGGTTTGCAGGGGATTCTGGGTAGGAAAACATTGGGGGATCCGTGCAAGTCACACTTCCCTGGACTTCCCCGGGAGTCTAGTTTTTAGAAATGTCTGGGATTGGTAGGTTTCCCTGGATGGCCGCTGAGCCCGGGTTCAAAAACGTATGTGACTCCCTCGCATAACAAGGTCTTTTTGTAATCGATCTTTTTGAAATCTCCACAGTACGTTTGGGGCCGTTTCCTGTCACAGCACTAGGTCTACTCACACAAGTGAGGTACCATTTTTATCAGGAGACTTGGGGGGATGCTGGGTTGGTAGAAGTTTGTGGCTCCCTGTAGATTCCAGAACTTTCCATCACAGAAATGTGAGAAAAATGGGGTCTTTATTTGACAAAGTCTGAGGTTTGCATGGGATTCTGGGTAACAGAACCTGGTGAGAGGCACACAAGTCACCCCATCCTGGATTCTAGTTTTCAAAAATGTATAGGTTTGCTAGGTTTCTTTAGGTGCCCGCTGAGCAAGGTTCCAAAATCCACAGCTAGGCACATTGTGAAAAAAGGGTCAGTTTTCACTGGAAAAATGTGATGGGTCCATGTTGCATTTTGGGCCGCTACCTGTGGCAGGCACTAGGCCTACCCACACAAGTGAAGTACCATTTTTATCGGGAGACATAGGCAAACACAGAATAATAGAACAAGTGTTATTTCTAATTGACTTTCTTTGCATTTCTGCCTTCCAAATGTAAGACAATGTGTAAAAAAAAGAAGTTATTTTGAAAAATGTCCTCTAATTCACATGCTTGTATGGGTACCCACAATTTCAGAGATGTGCAAATAACCACTGCTTCTAAACTCTATATTTTTCTCCAATTTCGGAAATATATAGGTTTCCTTGATACCTATTTTTCACTCTTTATATTTTAACAAATGAATTGCTATATACCAGGTACACAATGAAAAACCATTGCAAGATGCAGCTCAGTTATTGGCTCTGGCTTCCTCAGGTTCTTGGTCAACCTACAAGTCCTATATATCCCTGCAACCAGAAGGGTTCAGCGGACATAATGGTATATTGTCATACTTAGAAGAAGTTACAGGTGAAAACGTTGGCACAAATGGCTGTTTTTTAAACTCAATTTCAATAT
This sequence comes from Calotriton arnoldi, assembly GCA_963921515.1. Taxonomy (NCBI): domain Eukaryota; kingdom Metazoa; phylum Chordata; class Amphibia; order Caudata; family Salamandridae; genus Calotriton; species Calotriton arnoldi. The sequence continues at coordinate 3,852,077 of CAWUFW010000428.1, forward strand.
TTTTTTATTTCAACTGTTAAGTTTCTATAAAAGAAACCTTGAAGGATCTACACAAATGATCCCTTGCTGAATTCATAATTTTGTCTACTTTTCGGGATCCATTATTGCTTTCACACCCATTCATACCACTAACTGGAAGGAGGTTGAAAGCACAAAGAATAGGAAGAATAGGCTATGTCCCAGTAAAATGCCAAAACTGTAGAAAATTTTGGTTTTCTGACAAAAGTCTGCCTGTTTCTGAAATCTGAGAAGATGGTGATTTTAGCACCACAAACCCTTGTTGATACCTTTTGCTGGGAAAAAAACGACGCTTTCTTCTGCAGCACTATTTTCCCATTTTTCTGAAAAAAACAAAAAGCATTTTGCTGTATTTTGGCCAATTTCTCGGTCCCCTCCAGGGGAATTCACAAACCCTGAGTACCTTTAGAATCCCCAAGATGTTGGAAGAAGAGGACGCAAATTTGGGGTGGATACCTTATGTGGACAAACAGTTACAGGGGCCTAAGCGCGAACGACCCCATATAGCCAAAAAAAGGCTTAGCACTAGGGGGGAGGCCTAGCAGTGGAGGGGTTAAGTCATTATTGTTTAATATGCAATGTTTTTGAGTTACAAAAACAGATTGTGATTTGTGATCCTGAAGTAATGCCCAACATTCTGATCATCAATATTTATTTAGATACTATACTACTATAACAAAGATAGTGTCCAAAATGGTTTGCAAAAGGCTGTCTGTTTTGGGCAGAACATTATAATATGTGTCTTTGAGTCATTACCAAATGCTTTATATGACACATTTGGATGTGTATTACTCCTCCTATATACCCCTTTTACGCCTTCCATTTCATAGTTGTTGGTGCAATTGAACCTGAATTAATATAATAATATTCAGTGGACCATTTTATGATGCACTCAAGGCCTAGATGCGGAAACATTCAATTTTGTGAATTGTAATTTGTGACTTTTACTGAAGTGCAAATTGCAAATTATTAAACTGTATGTATTTATGCATAAGGGTGTGTAATAGTCATTTGTTAACATTCACATTCTTAAAATAGAAATCAAAAATTGCGATTTGGTAAAAGTAACAAATTGCAACTGATACAATGGAAGCTTCTAGTGAAATAATCCAAGTGAGACCACAGTCACACCCAAAGAGAGACTGAGAGCACCATTGCAGTGAAGGACAAGTTGTCTCCAAAACTGTCTGAGGCCCATGTGGGTGGACAAAGAAGAAGTTATGAAATGACGCACATCCAACAGAAGTCATGGAGCAGCACACATACAAGATGCAGGTCAACTGCTAACAAAAGTATAGAAGATGATGCAAATACAGGTCCATCAACTGACAATTCCATAGTCATATAGAAGAGACAGCCTTGTTAAACATCACAACCCGCTCACAGCATTGCTACCTTTAAATGCATTCATATACAATAATACAGGGGCATGTTCTAAAACGTATGTAACTTATTATTTGTAAACTAAAAGCTTACTCATGGGGTCATAAAAAGTGACAAAACTATTATTTGAAAACATTTACTGACAGTTTTTAAAAATGTTTGTAAATAGATAACCATACAATATGAAAATATCAATCAATCAATCAGGGGTTTGTTAAAGCATGACTACTCACCCGTAAGGGTCTCAAGGCGCTAGGGGTGGGGAGGGGGGGGGGTGCAGGTTCCATCCACCAAGGAGGGGGTCTGTCGAAGAGCCAGGTTTTGAGGTTTCTTGCGAAGATGGGGAGCGATGTTGTCTGTCTGAGGTGGAGTGGAAGGGCGTTCCATGCTTTGGCCGCGAGGAAGAAGAAGGAGCGGCCTCCCGATCTGGTCTTTCTGGTGCGGGGGACCACGGCGTAGGAGAGCTGGGCTGATCGTAGGGTCCTTTGGGGTGCGTGGAATTTGAGTCGGCTGTTCAGGTATGCTGGTCCGGTGCCGTGGAGGGATTTGTGTGCGTGGGTGAGCATCTTAAAGGTGATTCTCGCCTCGACAGGGAGCCAGTGGAGTGTGCGCAGGTGCTGGGAGATGTGGCAGTGTTTTGGCAGGTTGAGGACCAGTCTTGCGGCGGCGTTCTGGATGTTCTGTAGCTTGCGGGTGAGGTTTTTGTTTATTCCGGCATAGAGTGCGTTGCCGTAGTCGAGTCTGCTGGTGACCAGGGCGTGAGTGACGGTCTTTCGGTGTTCGAGGGGGATCCATTTGAAGGTCTTACGAAGGAGGCGGAGGGTGTGGAAGCAGGAAGACGAGACAGAGTTGATCTGGTGGTCCATTTTGAGCTCGGAGTCCAGGATGATTCCTAGGTTGCGTGCGTGGTCCATGGGGGTTGGCGGGTTTCCGAGGGCGGGGGGCCACCAGGTGTCGCTCCAGGCATCGGGGTTTGGGCCCATGATGAGTACTTCTGTTTTGTTGGTGTTTAGTTGTAGGCAGCTGTTTTTCATCCATTTGGCGACGGCTTCCATGCCTTCTCGAAAGTTGCGTCTGGCGGTGTTGGGCTCGTTGGATAGGGAGAGGATGAGCTGGGTGTCGTCTGCGTATGACACGATGTTGAGTCCATAGGTTCTGACGATGGGGGCGAGTGGAGCCATGTAGACGTTGAAGAGCGTCGGGCTGAGGGAGGAGCCCTGGGGGACTCCGCAGGTGGTAGGTGTGGGGTCCGAGAGGAAAGGGGGAGTCTGACCCGCTGCGTCCTGCCGGAGAGGAAGGAGCGGATCCACTCGAGGGCCTTGTCCTGGATTCCTGTGTCGTAGAGTCTGCGTATTAGGGTGCGGTGGGAGACTGTGTCGAACGCCGCTGATAGATCGAGGAGGATGAGGGCTACTGTTTCTCCTTTGTCCAGTAGGGTGCGGATGTCGTCTGTTGCGGCGAGGAGGGCGGTTTCCGTACTGTGGTTTTTTCTGAAGCCGGATTGGGAGGAGTCGAGGATGTTGTGTTCTTCAATGAATGTGGCGAGTTGGCTGTTGATGGTTTTCTCGATGACTTTCGCTGGGAACGGGAGCAGGGAGATGGGTCTGTAGTTTTTGAGGTCGGTGGGGTCCGCTGAGGGTTTCTTTAGGAGGGGTTTGACCTCGGCGTGTTTCCAGTCGTCGGGGAACGAGGCGGTCGCCAGGGAGCGGTTAATGGTGTGGCGGAGCATGGGTGCGATGGTGTCGGCGGCTCTGTTGAAGATGTGGTGGGGGCAGGGGTCCGTGGGGGCCCCTGAGTGGATTGACTTCATTGTCTTCAGTGTGTCTTCGGTGGTGAGGGCTGTCCAGTCGTCAATCGCTGGTTTCCGGGTGTCGGGGGTGGTTGGTGAGGGTTCAGTGTGTTGGTTGTCTTCGTCGAAGTTGTCGTAGATGCTCTTGATTTTGTGGTGGAAAAAGGTGCTGAGTTTGTCGCAGAGGTCTTGTGAGGGAGGGATGTCGGTAGACTCGCTAGTGGGTTGGGCGAACTCCTTGATGATGCTGAAGAGTTCCTTGCTGTTGTGCGCGTGGGTGGAGATTCTGTCTTCAATCGCTTTTTCCTCGTTTCTCTGATGAGTTGATGGTGGGCGTTGGTGGCGGCTCTGAAGTTGTCGTGGGCTTCTGTGGATTTGGTGTTCCTCCAGGCCTTTTCGAGGCGGCGGCATGTGCTTCTGGACTCTCGAAGTTCGGTGGTAAACCATCTGGCTTTCTTGGTGCGGGTATTGTTGTTTTTCTTGAGGGGGCTATGGTGTTGGTGCTGTCCGAGATCCATCTATGCAGGGTTCGGGCTGCGGTGTTGGGGTCGTCGTTTTCCGCGATGGTTGGGGTGGAGTTGTTGAGTGAGGAGGTGAGCTGGTCGTCGGTGATTTTGGTCCAGTTTCTTCGTGGAAGCAGGTGCTGGTGTCTGTGGATGGTGGGTGTTCTGAAGGTGAAGTGGACGCAACGATGGTCGGTCCATGGGAGTTCGGTGGTGTGGCTGAAGGTGATGGAGTTTCCTGTAGTGAAGAGGGGGTCGAGGGTGTGCCCTGCTGAGTGCGTGGGCTCGGTCACGATCTGGCGCAGTCCAATGTTGTGGAGGTTGTCCAGGAGGGATGTGGTGTTGGGGTCCAGTTGGTTGTCGAGGTGGAAGTTGAGGTTTCCCAGCAGGGTGTAGTTGGTGGATGCGATGGCCTGCGGGGAGATAATGTCCGTGATGGAGTTGGCGAAGGGTCCGCGGGGTCCAGGGGGTCGGTAGATGAGGGTTCCTCGGAGGGTGGCGGTGGGACTGGCCAGTATCTTGCAGTGAAGGTGTTCCATCAGTTCTGTGGGCTTGTCAGGGAGTGTGCTCAGGCGGAGGCTGGATTTGTGGACGATGGCGATTCCTCCTCCTGGGCGGGTGGGGCGGTCCTTCCTGGAGATCTTGTATCCTTGGGGGATGGCGATGGCGATGTCCGGTCCAGAGGTGGTGTTGGTCCAGGTTTCGGTGAAGAACGCTACGTCCGGGGTGGTGCTGTCGAGGAGGTCCCAGATTTCTGTGGCGTGTTTGTGGAGGGATCGGACGTTGAGGAGGATGCATTGCAGGGTCTTCGGTTCGGTTGTGTTCTTGTGGGCGGGTTGTGCTGGATCCGTGTTCTTGGCGGTGCTGCAGGTGTGCCGGCAGCGGTGACAGCTGAAGGGTCCGTGGGAGTCGGCTGGTGATGCTAGCTTGCAGTTGTTGTTGCGGCCTGGGTTGAGTGCGTGGAGTGCTGCTGGTGTCGTAGCATTGGCGGGGCGGAGGTCCAGGGTTCCTGGCACTGGTCGCGGTCGGGTCGCGGACGGGCGCAGACGGGCTTGCCTTTGACGCGCCTTTGGCGCGCCAGCGTCGCGCCCGCAGCCCGCGGCCGCTGTGCGGCCGCGCAGTGGCCGCCATTAAGTAGGGGTCGGGGAGGGCTGGACAGCTGGGAGGCGGGAGCGGGGAAAGGAGCTGGATTGGGACAGTCGCGCTGGGGGGGAGGGGCCACGGGGGCAGCAGCGGCGGGGAAAGGTAAAGGGAGGAAATAAGGGATAAAGAAAGGGAAAATAGGCAGAAATAAGGCACGAAAGAGCAGAGATGCAGAAAGGTGAAAGATAAAAGAGGGTAGAAAAACGAGTGAAAACTAGTGAAAGGGCAGAGCGAGAGGAAGGGAAAATGAGCAGAAATAAGGCACAAAAGAGCAGAGATGCAGAAAAGTGCAGACAGGTGAAAGATAAAAGAGGGTAGAAAAACGAGTGAAAACAAGTGAAAGGGCAGAGCGAGAGGAAGGGAAAATGAGCAGAAATAAGGCACAAAAGAGCAGAGATGCAGAAAAGTGCGGAAAGGTGAAAGATAAAAAAGGGTAGAAAAACGAGTGATAGAGCAGAGTTAGAGGAAGGAGACAGAGGTCCACTGGACCACCAGGGATGAGGCGCAGGGAAACCTGCGGGTGGAGGAGGGCCTCGATCACCAACACTCGAGAGTGCAGGGGCAGGGCTCACTTAATGGTGGAGCTGCGAGGGTGGGAGAGCAATTTCAGTGACAATGAGTCAGTGGTCTTGCTCGCCTGTCCCCGCAGTGGCCGCCATTAAGTAGGGGTCGAGGAGGGCTGGACAGCTGGGAGGCGGGAGCGGGGAGGGAGCTGGATTGGGCCGGTCGCGCTGGGGGAGGGGCCACGGGGCAGCAGCGGCGGGGAAAGGTAAAGGGAGGAAATAAGGGATAAAGAAAGGGAAAATAGGCAGAAATAAGGCACGAAAGAGCAGAGATGCAGAAAGGTGAAAGATAAAAGAGGGTAGAAAAACGAGTGAAAACTAGTGAAAGGGCAGAGCGAGAGGAAGGGAAAATGAGCAGAAATAAGGCACAAAAGAGCAGAGATGCAGAAAAGTGCAGACAGGTGAAAGATAAAAGAGGGTAGAAAAACGAGTGAAAACAAGTGAAAGGGCAGAGCGAGAGGAAGGGAGAATGAGCAGAAATAAGGCACAAAAGAGCAGAGATGCAGAAAAGTGCGGAAAGGTGAAAGATAAAAAGGGTAGAAAAACGAGTGAAAGAGCAGAGTTAGAGGAAGGAGACAGAGGTCCACTGGACCACCAGGGATGAGGCGCAGGGAAACCTGCGGGTGGAGGAGGCCCTCGATCACCAACACTCGAGAGTGCAGGGGCAGGGGCAGGCCTCACTTAATGGTGGAGCTGCGAGGGTGGGAGAGCAATTTCACTGACAATGAGTCAGTGGTCTTGCTCGCCTGTCCCCGCAGTGGCCGCCATTAAGTAGGGGTCGGGGAGGGCTGGACAGCTGGGAGGCGGGAGCGGGGAGGGGAGCTGGATTGGGCCAGTCGCGCTGGGGGAGGGGCCGCGGGGGCAGCAGCGGCGGGGAAAGGTAAAGGGAGGAAATAAGGGATAAAGAAAGGGAAAATAGGCAGAAATAAGGCACGAAAGAGCAGAGATGCAGAAAGGTGAAAGATAAAAGAGGGTAGAAAAACGAGTGAAAACTAGTGAAAGGGCAGAGCGAGAGGAAGGGAAAATGAGCAGAAATAAGGCACAAAAGAGCAGAGATGCAGAAAAGTGCAGACAGGTGAAAGATAAAAGAGGGTAGAAAAACGAGTGAAAACAAGTGAAAGGGCAGAGCGAGAGGAAGGGAAAATGAGCAGAAATAAGGCACAAAAGAGCAGAGATGCAGAAAAGTGCGGAAAGGTGAAAGATAAAAAAGGGTAGAAAAACGAGTGAAAGAGCAGAGTTAGAGGAAGGAGACAGAGGTCCACTGGACCACCAGGGATGAGGCGCAGGGAAACCTGCGGGTGGAGGAGGGCCTCGATCACCAACACTCGAGAGTGCAGGGGCAGGGGCAGGGCTCACTTAATGGTGGAGCTGCGAGGGTGGGAGAGCAATTTCACTGACAATGAGTCAGTGGTCTTGCTCATATACAAAGATGTGCTACAGAGATTGCACCTGCAACAGATGAGGAACACACTGACACTAGGAATGATGACAAAGTAACACCTGCAGAACAAGAAAGTGAGGATATCAATGAGATCTGTCCACAGCCATGACAAAACACCACCTAGCAAAGGACCCAGAAGGCTACGCTGGAGGCTGAGACTCCATACATGCATGTCTATCACTGAGACATTGAGATGATAAACAAGAATACCTGAAATTGGATTCACTCTTGTGTGTGCAACTGAGATAGCTGTATGCCATAACCATGCTGGGTAGGAGAATAGGTGCAATACAAAAGAGCGTGACCTCTGTCTTAACACCTATGAAGGACACGAATCAGTGACAGAATATCGACTAAGAAAATATGGAGGTACAAAAATATCGACACAAAAATATCATTGTCCAGAACATCGAAGTCCTATCTACATAATGGTAAGTACAAAAATATCGACACAAAAATATCGTTGTTAAAAATATCGTTTTTTTAAATGTTTAAAAAACAAGGTAAAATAAAGGAAATAATACATATAATTTAAAAAAACATAGTTAGAATTATTAGAAAATGTTTAAAATTAGAAGTAATAAATATAATGTAAAAATAAATTAAACATACATATATATAAAATATAATATATACATTTACTTAATAATATTGATAACAAATTATTTTAATAAATTATACATTGTTAGAAACATATTAAAAATTATAAATACATATATATACACACACACCAATAACATAAAAATAAAAATAAAATATATATATAATAAATTAAAATATTAAAATAATGTTATTCTTTTTAAAATACAGTTTACACTACATTAACTGAAACAGTAAAGAAAATGTTGGATAGCGGAGGGGACAAAATTGCTATTCCCACTCCAGAGAGTGCAACAGTAGGGAAAGTGTTGGATAGCGGAGGGGTAAAAATTACTATTCCCACTCCAGTGAGTGCAACAGTAGGGAAAGTGTTGGATAGCGAAGGGTAAAGAATTACTATTCCCCCTCCAATGAGTGCAACAGTAGGGAAAGTGTTGGATAGCGTAGGGGTAAAAATTACTATTCCCTCTCCAGAAAGTGCAACAGTAGGGAAAGTGTTGGATAGCGGCAGGGTAAAAATTACTATTCCCACTCCAGTGAGTACAACAGTAGGGAAAGTGTTGGATAGCGTAGGGGTAAAAATTACTATTCCCACTCCAGTGAGTGCAACAGTAGGTAAAGTGTTGGATAGCGGAGGGGAATAATTTACTATTCCAACTCCAGGGAGTGCAACAGTAGGGAAAGTGTTGGATAGCGGAGGGGAATAATTTACTATTCCAACTCCAGGGAGTGCAACAGTAGGGAAAGTGTTGGATAGCGGAGGGGTAAAAATTACTATTCCCACTCCAGTGAGTGCAACAGTAGGGAAAGTGTTGGATAGCGGAGGGGTAAAAATTACTATTCCCACTCCAGAGAGTGCAACAGTAGGGAAAGTGTTGGATAGCAGAGGGTAAAAATTACTATTCCCACTCCAGCAAGTGTAGCAGTAGGGAAAGTGCTGGATAGCGGAGGGGAATAATTTACTATTCCCACTCCAGCAAGTGCAACAGTAGGGAAAGTGTTGGATAGCGGAGGGGTAAAAATAACTATTCCCACTCCAGCAATTGCAACAGTAGGGAAGGTGTTGGATAGCGGAGGGGTAAAAATTACTATTCCCACTCCAGCACGTGCAACAGTAGGGAAAGTGTTGGATAGCGGAGGGGAATAATTTACTATTCCCACTCCAACAAGTGCACCAGTAGGGAAAGTGTTGGATAGCGGAGGGGAATAATTTACTATTCCCACTCCAACAAGTGCAACAGTAGGAAAAGTGTTGGATAGCGGAGGGGAATAATTCACTATTCCCACTCCAGCAAATTAATTAGCATTAATTAACAAACTATTAATTAATTAAAAATAATTTACCTCACACCATATTCTCCTATAAATTACACCCCCAATACCGTAAAACATGACACAATTAACATCATCAATTAACAATTAATTACTCAATTAATAACAATTAACAATCAATTTATAAACAACTATTAATAAATTAATTCACACAATTAACACTATAAAACAACATTAAATAAATATTTTATAAAAAATATTTAAAAATGTATTAAAATTAAATTACTTCCCATCCTACTCCCCTATCAACCCACAACCCGCTGCTAAAAAAATGACACAATCAACACAATTAACAATAAATAAATAAAAATTAATAACCAATTAATAACTAATTAAAAATGAATTATTTACCACAATTAAGATTATAAAATATTAAATACATAAATATTGATTAATAAAAAATACTAATTAATTAATTAGAATTAAATTACTTCCCACCCTATTCCCCTATAAACCCACAACCCACCACAAAAACATAACTCAATTAACATAATTATCAATTAATTAATTAATAAGAATTAATGACCAATTAATAATTAATTAATTTAATAATTATTTAAAAATACTAATAAATAACAATTATTAATTACCTTATTATAATTAAATTACTTCCCACCCTATTCCCCTATAAACCCACAACCCGCTACGGAACTAAAACACAAAATTTAATTAACATTAAAAAAATTCACACATACATAAAAAAAGCAATATTAATACAAAAAATTTAAATCACATACTTTTATAATACATACTAAAATACATCACACTAGTATAAAAATCGATATTATAAACAACAATATTTTTACTAACGATATTACTGACTTCGATATTAACAAAAACGATATTTCTTACCTTACTGTCGATATTCTGGACCACGATATTCTTGCAGTCGATATTCTTGCACTACAATATTTACAACTCGATATTATGGTAGGTCGACATTAACAACTCTATATTCTGTCTGTGCACCGAAGGACACACTCAAACATCGTCATCATACTTTAGATAATGTGAAAACAAAGGCATGAGATGGATTAGAGATTCCGTCGGATGAGACAGGTTCAGCAGAAAGTCTTTAGCGTAAAGTAATGCCTTCAATTCACTTGCCATGTGGGGATGCCTCTGACCTCTTGATGTTGATGGATGGCTATGACTAGCGGTTCCAGGGCTAGAATGAAGAGCAGATGGGATAGCGGACACCCCTGCCTAATTCCCCTGGCTATGTCAAAGGGTTGAGACGTGTGACCATTGCTGGAAACTACAGCCGAGGGTTAGGTGTAAAGCCATCTGACCTTAGATAAGAACTCTAGGGCTATCCCTATGGAGGCCAGCAGCCGAAACAGGTATCCCCACTTAACTATTCAAAGGTCTTTACGGCATTGAGTGAGATCAGAACCCGATCATCATTGTCTTCTTGCATCCGTCAAATGGTATGAGCAAAGCTTCTAAGAGATGAGAGGCTGATATTCCATGAAGGATAAAGCCTACCTGATCTCTCTGGATCAGGGTCGGCAGATGTTCCCACGGCCTGTTTGTTAGGACATTTGTTAGGATCTTAAGATCGGTATTGAGGAAGGAGATCGGTCAATAACTCGCACAAACCAGTGGGTCTTTATTCGACTTAAGCAGTACCACAATTTGGCCTTGTTTGCATCTCTGAGTGGGGTGGAGTAGTCACGTATTTCATTAAACAAGTTACACAGTAGGGGAACTAACGTTGATTTGTTTAGTTTATACGACTCTGCTGGGTAGCCATCCACTCGAGGAGCTTTGGCCGTGGGCAGCTCATCTATGACCTGACTAACCTTAGTCTCGGATATATATTCAGCCAGTTGAACAGTGACTTCAGAGCTCCATTTAGGGGTGCTTAAACAGAAGAGAAAGTCTTCCTCCATTTACCGGGACTTGGAAAATTCTACTGTGTACAACTGTCTATAGAACAAGAGGAAGGCATGTAAGATATCAGAGAGGTGGGTCTGTGCTTCCCCCAAAGAGGTCCTCATAGCCAGAATTGTACGGGCAGCCTCTTATTGTCTGAGTGGGAAAGCCAGTAAGCCAATAAGCGCATGGATTTCTCCCACCTCTCATAATGCTTCTGCTTTAAACTGAAGAGGGTTATTTCTGCTTGGGAGCTAAACAGGCCATTAAGTTCCACCTTCCTTTTCAAAAGTAGTACTGGCGGAATGTGTACTAGAGTATTCGGCCATAAGGTGGGAGACTTGGCACTCAAGTGTACATTGAGCTAGTAAGGTCTGTCGTTTGGAGAATGCTGAGTCACGCATCAGCTCACCGCATATAGTTGCCTTCCCTGCTTCCCATAGAACATGGGTGGAGGCAACTGTGTCACTATTTTCCATCAGGTACGTTGAGATAAGGTGTTGCAATTTGCATTTGGCTTCGGGAGTGCAGAACCTGGAACTATTAAAATGACAGTGGACCATTGGGGGGTGTGAGATGCGAACCACAAGTATCTTTAGTAGAATGTGGTCAGAAGTGCTATTCAGGATGATCTCCCCTCCCTCGGTATATGGGTGAAGAGCTGGCGAACAAAGATAGTAATCGATTCTGGTTCAGGTGCTATGCACGCAAGATGTGAACGTGTAGTTACGATCAGCATGGTGGGTCAACTGTAAGGGGTCCATCAGGGAGTAATCGGTCATGAGGTCTGCGAGGATGTGCCTACCCCTGTGTCTGTGAATCTCTTGTCAGTCGGATTTATCCAGCAGGGGGTCTTGGACCAGATTCCAGTCCCCACCCAATAGAACTTTAGCCCTAGGTTTCGATAGGAGCTTACAGGCCAGTGCTCTGAAAAAATGTGCTTTGTCACCTGTTGGGGCATAAAGCAAGCCGACTAAAAGAGTGAGGTTTTGTATGCTAGCTTTCAGGAGTATATAGTGACCGGCCATGTCAGGCCATGTTTTGTGGACCCTCAGCTGTAGTCCCTTTTGGACTAAGATGGCGACACCGCCATTCCAGTACTGATTGGATGAGGTGGCTGCAGACCAGTCTCATTGTCTGTTGCAGGCCTGGTATTCCCTGCCCACCCAGTCTCTAAGTAACTTCTCGCTTTTGGCTTGAGATAGATGGCTTTCTTGAATGAGAGCAATATCAGGGCGGTGTGTGAAGAGGTAGGATAGGATCTTGTTGCATTTCAAATAGTAGGTGAGACTGTTGACTTTGAACAAGAGCACTTTGAGGTTTCCACAGAGAATTACGTTGTGTACACTTGGGCAGGTTCTCCCAGGCTCCCTTCTCAAAAAAAGCGATACTAGGGAAGTAGAGGGAATTCTCCCTCGAGGATGTGGTGTCTAGGGTATAAGGGACCCAAAGGAGTTGCACTGTGTATCCTTGGGGGATGACAAGGTGTAATCAGGGAGGGTATAGAAAGATGTCTGCTGGTTAAGGATGTAGACTTCGCTGCACTAGGTAACAGAGTCTTAGGGTAATAAAAGGGGTGATGGAAATCAGAGGTGGGCTGGCCATAAACCCCCCAGGAAAGCCTGCGTTCTATAGCGGGGAGGTGGATGTCAAGGGGGCAGACCTTTCCCCCAGCCACAAAAGGTGGTGAAAACTGATGGTAGAGGAGGAAGATGGTTCGGACAGAAGGATTTCAACATGGTGTCACGGAACCCCTGGCCTATATAAAGCACTCAGGGTCAAGACAGGACGTAGGCCCTGAGCATAGTGTGTCAGAACTCCAGCGCACGAAGTTGGGGTAGGATGTGGGTGCGTGTGGCATAACCCTTGGCTTCCCTAACCCCCAGGGACAGAGATGCATCACACGTCTCAATCAAGTGTACAGTACAGTGTGTATGACTAATAAAGTCAATGGGGTAACCCTGTGTCCCTCAGAACCTGGGTATGCATAAAACAAACTACAAATGGTTCTGTCGGGTAGAACACTTGCTTTACACCTATACAGTATTAATCATGCAAAATGAGTCTAATACATTTCTTTATAGACTTCAGGATAGAACATGCATAGAAGAAAATTAGTTTTGATATAAAAATCGTTTTTTACTCTTTGAATCATGTAGGACTGTCAAATTCAATAATCAACAAATGACATCAGTGACATGAAGATAAAGTGAATAAAGTGCAACAAGGTGACATTCATGACTGAGTGAAATTATACACATGTGATAAGAGACATACAAATATGTACACAATATACAAAACAGCTGAAATGAAGTCTGTTCTTCCCAATTTTTAACACATGGTCTCTGGTAACCCCTAAATACGTTTTTTAATTCTTGGGGTCGGGAGACCTGGTGGACATAGACTGAAATGAACGTCAACATTTCAACCCTGGAGTGTGTGCAAATAGGTGAGCGTCACAGTGGGTCTTCCTCAGGACGAGCAGACAACAGAGAAGGACAGCCAATTCCAATTACAGCTAACCACTCCCACGACGGGGTGAGTGTTAGAGGGTAGATACGAATTCAAAGCATGCAACAATATCCAAGAAGTCTCCAGTGATAAGATATGACTGGGAGAACAAGAGCGGTAGTACATGGACTTACCACACAATGTTTTGCGAAGAGGAACCACCTTGAGGGTTGGAGTCTCTTCCCGCAGGAGACACATTCACTGTGAAGTCCATTCTGAAGAATCTTACTAAGAAGAACCCAAAGTGCTACAAGTTGAGTAGAATTCGACACAAGCCACCAAGATCCAAACTGAGTTGGTGGTTTGTTACTCTTCCTCTATAATTTACTCTGAAGAGACTCCAACCCTCAAGGACCTCACATCACAGCCCTGCAGCTTATGGGAACCACCGATGTGCGATGCATCTCTGACGTGGAACCCCGCATCACTGCCTGGAACTATGGCTTCATGGCGCAATGTTCCGCAACCAGGATTAAGGTACATTGCTTAGTGGAAGCAACTTGGCCCCTGTATCCGTCCCGTGCTTCATCTGGGTTGCCTTGAACTTGTGTCTTTGCCCCGGTCCGGTGCGATCAGATGACCACAGTTGGCGCTTTGTGCTTTTAGGCCCTCTTTTTACCCAAATCTTTAAAATTGCATATCTGCTGCTCTACTGACTGGATTTTTGTTGTTCTGGGTGTCAAATCATTTATTACATTTTACTCTGTTTTTCTAAATTGATGTGGGATTTTTCTTGTGTTGTGTTTTATTTTATAACTGTTTGCTACATAAATACTTTACACATTGCCTCTACGATAAGCCTGATTGTTTTGGTGCCAAGCTACCAGAGTGTCGAGCACTGTTGCACTGATGAGTGGGAATAGTAAAATTCGCCCCTCTGAAATCTAACATTTTCCCTACTGTTGCACAGACTGGAGTGGGAATAGTAAAGGTTATCCCTCCAAAGTCCAACACTTTCCCTACTGTTGTGGTATTTGAAATGGGAATAGTAAATTTCACCCCTCCAAAATCCAACGCTTTCCCTACTGTTGAATAGACTGGATTGGGAATAGTAAACTTTACTTACTCATATGAGATCACTGATGACATCATCCAGTGAGTGTCTTTTCTAAGAGTTTATGAGTGTTAAAGATATATACTAACCTACTACATAAGTTAGATTAGTTTACTAGGTGCACTACTAATGAGTAAAACTACTTCTAACATATATTATGTGAGTGGCTGTGTGACTGTGTGTATCCATGTGTGAGTGGGTTTCTGAGTGGCTGTATGGTTGTGTGAGTGGGTGTGTGAGTGGCTTTATGGGTGTATAAGTGGGTATGTGAGTAGCTGTGTGGGTGAGTGAGTGGTTGTATTGGTGAGTGAGTGGGTGTGTGAGTGGCTCTATGGGTGAGTGAGTGGCTGTGTGAGTGGCTGTATAGGTGGGTGAATGGATGTGTGAGTGGCTCTATGGGTGAGTGAGTGGGTGTCTGAATGGCTGTATGAGTGAGTGAATGGGTGTGTAAGTGGCTGTATGGGTGAGTGAGTGGCTGTTTGAGTGGGTGTTTGGTTAAGTGAGTTGGTGTGTGAATGGCTGTATTGGAGAGTGAGTATCTGTGTGAATGGCTATATGGGAGTGTGAGCGGATATGAGAATGCTTAAATGGATGTTTGAATGGGTAAGTAAGTGTTTGTGTGGGTATGTGAGTGAGTATGTGAGTGCTTGTATCAGTGAATGAGTGGCTGTGTTGAGAGACTGTATAGGTGAGTGAGTGGGTGTGTGAGTGGCTGTATGGGTGAATAAGTGGGTATGTGAGTGGCACTATGGATAAGTGATTATTTGTGTGAGTACTTGTATGGGTCTTTGAATGAGCATGTTAGTGGTTGTTTGAGCATGTGAGTGGGTATATGAGAGGTTGTATAGGGGTGTGAGTGGGTGAGTAAATGCCTCTGTAGATGATGACATGAGTGATGTCATGAGTGATGTCACTGAACATGTCATGAGTGATGTAATATGTGAGCTCAGCTAACTATAACTGGTGAATTTCACTAGTTGTGTACGAGTAAAATCTGGGCCTAACTATAACATCCCTGTAACCTTTGGTTTTTACATTGAATTTTTAAGGTTTTTTTAATGTTGTTTCCTAGCTATAATGTCCCTGTAACCTTTGTTTTTTTAAGTGAATTTCTAAGGTTTTTTGAATTTTATTTCCTAAATGTAACCACTAACCTTTGACAGTGAGTTTGTAAGTGAGTGCATGAGTGTCTCAGTAAGTCTGTGAGTGGGTGTTAGAGTGTCTGAGTGGGTCTGTCAGCGGGTGTGTGAATGTGAGAATGTCTAAGTGGGTCTGTGAGTGAGTATGTGAGTGTCTAAGTAAGTCTGTGAGTGGGTGCATAAGTGGGTTTGTGAGTCAGTACATGAGTCTCTGAGTGGGTATGTGAGCGAGTGCATGAGTCTATGAGTGGGTCTGTGAGTTAGTGCATGAGTCTCTGAGTGGGTCTGTGACAGAATGCATGAGTGTCTGAGTCGGTCTGTGAGTGGGTGCTTGAGTGTCTGAGTGGGTCTGTGATTTGTGCATGAGTCTCTGACTGGGTCTGTGAGTAGGTGCATGAGTCTCTGACTGGGTCTGTGAGTAGGTGCATGAGTGTCTTTGAAGGTCTGATAGTGGATGGATGAGTCTCTGAGTGGGTGAGTGAGTGGATGCATGAGTGGGTCTGTGAGTAGTTGTGTGAGTCTCTGAGTAGGTCTGTGAGTCGATGCATGAGTGTGTGAGCAGGTGTGTGAGTGAGTCTCTGAGTGGGTCTGTGAGTGTGCGTGAGTCTCTCAGTGGATCTGTGAGTGGGTGAATGAGTGCTTGAATGGATATGTGAGTGGGTGCATGAGTGTCTGAGTGGGTCTGTGAGTAGGTGTGTGAGTGGGTCTGTCAGTGGGTACATGAGTGTTTGAGTGGGTCTGTCAGTGGGTGCATGGTGAAAAAAGGAGGAGGACACACAGGAGCAGGTCCTCGTGCCAGCTCCCGCTGTGATGGTCCTTCTGTCCAGCTGGCCTGCAGTCAGCTACCCTCTGCTGCCTTTGTTTTGTGTCTCCTCTGCTTGTTTTCTGCTCATTTTTCTGCTTCTTCTCTCCTCGCTCTGGCCCTCTATTTTTCCTCTTTCTGCTTGCTCCTGACCTTTATTCTGCCTCTTGCTGCATGTTTCTGAGCTCTATTTTGCCTCTTTCTGCTTACTCTGCTCCTTATTTTACCTATCTCACTTCTGACCTCTTTCTGCTTGTTTCTCAACTTAATGTTCCCTTCTAACCTTTATTGTGCCTCTTTCTGCTTGTTTCTCCCCTTTATTTTGTCTCTTTCTGCTTGTTTCTCCCCTTTATTGTGCCTCTTTCTGCTCGTTCCTAACCTTTATTTTGTCTAGTTCTGCTCCTTTCTCATCTGTATTTTGCCTCTTTCTGCTAGTTGTTGACCTTTATTTTGCCTCTTTCTTCTCGTTTCTCACCTTTATTTCTCCTCTTGGTGCTTGTTTCCTACCTCAATTTTTTGCCTCCTTCTGCTCGTTTCTCACCTTTATTTTGCCTCTTCCTGCTCATTTCCCACCTTTATTTTGCCTCTTTCTGCTCGGTGCTGACCTTTATTCTGCCTCTTTCTGCTCGTTTCTCACCTTTAATCTGCTTCTTTCTTCGCATTTCTGACCTTTATTTTGCCTTTCTGCTCTTTTCCCCAGGACGACAGGGGGAGGCTCAAGCCGGCTCCCTGCCTTCTGCGTGAGCCGGCATTGTTGATGCAACGAGGGCGCTGCTGGAAAGGCAGCTCCAAAAATGCAGGGGCAATCATTTCATCTCTTTCCCTGCCCACATGTCCGTGCAGGGAAAGAGATGAAACCTCCGCTTCCAGCGGGTGGGAGCACTTTGACAGCTCCCGCCCACTGGAGCCGGAGTCTTTGCTTTTGCTTCTTGGGAGCTGTCAAAGATCCCGCCAAGCAAAAGCAAACAGCTATGTCCCGGGGATGGGCACCCCGAGACATAGCAGTAGCTGGCGCTGGGGTGTGGCGGTCCCCAGGGCCATGTATGGCTCCAGGAGGAGGGCCGCATGGCCCCCCTCCTACTGTTTGCAAGGGCTGCCCTGGGGAGGTGGTGGTCCCTGTGGCAGAGAATGGCCCGGGATGTGGCTACGAGACCCCCTTTCTTTTTCTAAGAAAAATAAAGCCCCGGGGAGGTGGTGGTGCCCAGGATGGGGGGTCTGTGTGGGCCCCCGCTCCATATTTAAGTTTGCCCTGGGGAGGTGGGGGTCCCTGGGGTTCGGGGGAGTCCACAAGGCCCCCCATTTCTTTGTATTTAGCCCTGGGGAGTTGGTGGTCCTCAGGGCTTGGGGGGGTCCGAGCGCCCCCAGCGTTATCAAAATTAAGCCCAGGGACTATGATGTAAACAAGCCCGGGGGACCACGCTTGTTTTTTAAACATTTTGCAGCAGATTCGAGATTCTGTGGCAAAGATTTTAAAAAGTGCTTTTTGGTCCAGTCGGTGTCACAGGGGGACGCCAGGACCACAGTTAGGGGGTCAGGGTAAGAATACCCTGCCCCCTTTTCTTTAAAAAAATATTTTTTGTGGGACTCGGCTTAAGCCGAGTCCCTAGATGGATACCAACATTTCCTGGTTGAAATCAATTTGTTTGATGTGATGGCCAATTTCTCTCTGAGCAAGAAATGTCTGGTGAGAAATTGTCAACATTTTTAACTGTGGAATGGTAGTAGATTGCCCTGATCATCACGTTGAACAGCATTTAACTATGCCCAAAATGAAATTGATTTCTTCGAGGCTTGAACATTATGTGCATTCATGTGGTGCTCAGGGAATAAAAAATACAAAACACCTTTTGAAGGAGTGATATGGAAGGACTGATTGGATATGTATACAACAGCTGCACTGCATTATGGACATTGTGGTCCTGGAATCGGTAAACAACAGCAGCACTACATTATAGACATTGTGGTCCTGGAATCGGTATAGAGGGAAAATCCACATGGAGTCCTTCCTCACTGTTGATCAACTTGATTTAAAATGAGAGAAACTGACCTTTCCTCATTTACATATGATTAAGACCCGGATTGGGGTCAAAATGTGTCATGCTTTAGTAAGGCCTGTTGTTTGGAGAATGCTGAGTCACGCATCAGCTCACCGCATATAGTTGCCTTCCCTGCTTCCCATAGTACATGGTTGGAGGCAACTGTGTCACTATTTTCACTCAGGTACATTGAGATAAGGTGTTGCAATTTGCATTTGGCTTCGGGAGTGCGGAACCTGGAACTATTAAAACGACAGTGGACCATTGGGGGGTGTGAGATGCAAACCACAAGGTTGATCTTTAGTAGAATGTGGTCAGAACAAGTGCTATTCAGGATGATCTCCACTCCCTCGGTATATAGGGGAAGAGCTGCCGAAGAAAGATAGTAATCGATTCTGTTTCAGGTGCTATGCACGCATGATGTGAACGTGTAGTTGCGATCAGCATGGTGGGTCAACTGTAAGGGGTCCGTCAGGGAGTAATCGGTCATGAGGTCTGCGAGGATGTGCCTATCCCTGTGTCTGTGAATCTCATGTCAGTCGGATTTATCCAGCAGGGGGTCTTGGACCAGATTCCAGTCCCCTAGGCTGCAATAGGAGCTTGCAGGCCAGTGCTCGGAAAAAATGTGCTTTGTCACCTGTTGGGGCATAAAGCAAGCCAACTAAAAGAGTGAGGTTTTGTATGCTAGCTTTCAGGAGTATGTAGTGACCGGCCATATTTTGTGGACCCTCAGTGGTAGTCCCTTTTGGACTAGGATGGCGACACCGCCCTTCCAGTACTGATTGGATGAGGTGGCTGCAGTTCAGTCTTCTTGTCTGTTGCAGGCCTGGTATTCCCTGTGCACCCAGTCTCTATGTAACTTCTCGCTTTTGGCATGAGATAGATGGCTTTCTTGAATGAGAGCAATATCAGGGCAGTGTGTGAAGATGTAGGATAGGATCTTGTTGCATTTCAAATAGTCGGTGAGACTGTTGACATTGAGCGAGAGCGCTTTGAGGTTTCCACAGAGAATTATGTTGTGTACACTCAGGCAGGTTCTCCCAGGCTCCCTTCTCAAAATGAAGCGATACTAGGGAAGTAGAGGGAATTCTCCCTTGAGGATGGGGTGTCTAGGGTATAAGGGACCCAAAGGAGTTGCACTGTGTATCCTTGGGGGATGACAAGGTATAATCAGCAAGGGTATAGAAAGATGTCTGCTGGTTAAGGACGTAGACTTCGCTGCACTAGGTAACAGAGTCTTAGGGTGATAAAAGGGGTGATGAAAATCAGAGGTGGGCTGGCCAGAAACTCCCCAGGAAAGCATGCATTCTATAGTGGGGAGGTGGATGTCAAGGGGGCAGACCTTTCCCCCAGCCATAAAAGGTGGTGAAAACTGATGGTAGAGGAGGAAGATGGTTCGGACAGAAGGATTTCAACATGGTGTCACGGAACCCCTGGCCTAAATAAATCACTCAGGGTCAAGACAGGATGTAGGCCCTGGGCAGAGTGTGTCAGAACTCCAGCGCACAAACTTGGGGTAGGATGTGGGTGCACGTGGCATAACCCTTGGCTTCCCTATCCCCCAGGGACAGAGATGCATCACACGTCTCACTCAAGTGTACTGTACAATGTGTATGACTAATAGAGTCAATGGGGTAACCCTGTGTCCCTCAGAACCTGGGTATGCATAAAACAAACTACAAGTGGTTCTGTCGGGTAGAACACTTGCTTTACACCTATACAGTATTAATCATGCAAAATGAGTCTAATACATTTCTTTATAGACTTCAGGATAGAACATGCATAGAAGAAAATTATTTTTGATATAAAAATAGTTTTTTTACTCTTTGAATCAAGTAGGGCTGTCAAATTCAATAACCATCAAATGACATCAGTGACATGAAGATAAAGTGAATAAAGTGCAACAAGGTGACATACATGACTGAGTGAGATTATACACATGTGGTAAGAGACATACAAATATGTACACAATATACAAAACAGCTGAAATGAAGTCTGTCCTTTCCAATTTTTAACACATGGTCTCTGGTGACCCCTAAATAAGTTTTTTTAATTCTTGGGGCCGGGAGACCTGGTGGACATAGACTGAAATGAACGTCGACGTTTTGACCCTGGAGTGTGCGCAAATAGGTGAGCGTCACGGTGGGTCTTCCTCAGGACGAGCAGACAACAAAGAAGGACAGCCAATTCCAATTACAGCTAACCACTCCCACGACGGGGTGAGCATTAGAGGGCAGATACAAATTCAAAGCATGCAACAATATCCTAGAAGTCTCCAGTGATAAGATTTGACTGGGAGAACAAGAGCGGTAGTACATGGACTTACCACACAATGATTTCCGAAGAGAAACCACCTTGAGGGTTGGAGTCTCTTCCCGCAGGAGACACATTCACCGTGAAGTCTATTCTGAAGAATCTTACTAAGAAGAACCCAAAGTGCTAAAAGTTGAGTAGAATTTGACACAAGCCACCAAGATCCAAACTGAGTTGTAAGTTTGTTACTCTTCCTCTATGATTTACACTGAAGGAACTCCAACCCTCAAGGACCTCACATCACAGCCCTGTAGCTTATGAGAACCACCAATGTGCGACGCATCTCTGACGTGGAACCCCGCATCACTACCTGGACCTATGGCTTCACGGCGCAATGTTCTGCAACCAGGATTTAAGGTACATTGCTTAGTGGAAGCAACTTGGCCCCTCTATCCGTCCCGTGCTCCATCTGGGTTGCCTTGAACCTGTGACTTTGTCCCGGTCTGGTGCGATCAGATGACCACAGTTGGCGCTTTGTGCTTTTAGGCACTCTTTTTACCTAAATCTTTACAATTGCATATCTGCGGCTCTACTGACTGGATTTTTGTTGTTCTGGGTGTCAAATCATTTATTACATTTTACTCTGTTTTTCTAAATTGATGTGGGATTGTTCTTGAGTTGTGGTTTAATTTTATAACTGTTTGCTACATAAATACTTTGCACATTGCCTCTAAGATAAGCTTGATTGTTTTGGTGCCAAGCTACCAGAGTGTCGAGCACTGTTGCACTGATGAGTGGGAATCGTAAAATTCACCCCTCTGAAATCTATCGTTTTCCCTACTGCTGCACAGACTGGAGTGGCAATAGTAAATGTTATCCCTCCAAAGTCCAACACTTTCCCTACTGTTGTGGTATTTGAATTGGGAATAGTAAATTTCACCCCTCCAAAATCCAACACTTTCCCTACTGTTGAATAGACTGGAGTGGGAATAGTAAATTTTACCCCTCCAAAGTCAAACACTTTACTTACTTATATGAGATCACTGATGACATCATCCAGTGAGTGTCTTTTCTAAGAGTTTATGAGTGTTAAAGATATATACTAACCTACTACATATGTTATATTAGTTTACTAGGTGCACTACTAATGAGTGATACTACTTCTAACATATATTATGTGAGTCGCTGTGTAACTGTGTGTATCCATGTGTGAGTTGGTTTCTGAGTGGCTGTATGGGTATGTGAGTGGCTGTATGGGTGTATAAGTGGGTATGTGAGTAGCTGTGTGGGTGAGTGAGTGGTTGTATTGGTGAGTGAGTGGGTATGTGAGTGGCTCTATGGGTGAGTGAGTGGCTGTGTGAGTGGCTGTATAGGTGGGTGAATGGATGTGTGAGTGACTCTATGGGTGAGTGATTGGGTGTCTGAATGGCTGTATGAGGGAGTGAATGGGTGTGTAAGTGGCTGTATGGGTGAGTGAGTGGCTGTTTGAGTGGGTGTATGGTTAAGTGAGTTGGTGTGTAAATGGCTGTATTGGAGAGTGTGTGTCTGTGTGAATGGCAGTATGGGAGTGTGACAGATATGAGAATGCTTAAATGGATGTGTGAATGGGTATGTAAGTGTTTGTGTGGGTGTGTGAGTGAGTATGTGAGTGCTTGTATCAGTG
Organism: Calotriton arnoldi; assembly: GCA_963921515.1. Classification (NCBI taxonomy): domain Eukaryota; kingdom Metazoa; phylum Chordata; class Amphibia; order Caudata; family Salamandridae; genus Calotriton; species Calotriton arnoldi. The sequence goes on from CAWUFW010000428.1 coordinate 3,874,185, forward strand.
AATGAGTGGCTGTGTTGAGAGACTGTATGGGTGAGTGAGTGGGTGTGTGAGTGGCTGTATGGGTAAATAAGTTGGTGTGTGAGTAGCTGTATGGGTGAGTATGTGGCTGTGTGAATTGATGTATGGGTAAGTGACTGGTTGTATGAATAGCTGTAGGAGTGAGTGAGTGATTGTGAGTGGCTTTATGAGTGAGTGAGTGGGCATGTGAGTGGCTCTATGGATAAGTGAGTAGTTGTGTGAGTACTTGTCTGGGTCTTTGAATGGGCATGTGAGTGGTTGTGTGAGCGTGTGAGTGGGTATATGAGAGGTTGTATAGGAGCGTGAGTTGGTGAGTAAATTCCTCTGTAGATGATGACGAGTGATGTCATGAGTGATGTCACTGACCATGTCATGAGTAATGTAATATGTGAGCTCAGCTAACTATAACTGGTGAATTTCACTAGTTTTGTATGAGTGAAATCTGGGCCTAACTATAACATCCCTGTAACCTTTGGTTTTTTCGTTTAATTTTTAAGGTTTTTTTCATGTTGTTTCCTAGCTATAATGTCCCTGTAACCTTTGTTTTTTAAGTGAATTTCTAAGGTTTTTTGAATTTTATCTCCTAAATGTAACCACTAACCTTTGACAGTGAGTTTGTAAGTGAGTGCATGAGTGTCTCAGTAAGTCTGTGAGTGGGTGTTAGAGTGTCTGAGTGGGTCTGTCAGCGGGTGTGTGAATGTGAGAATGTCTAAGTTGGTCTGTGAGTGTGTAAGTAAGTCTGTGAGTGGGTACACAAGTGGGTTTGTGACTGAGTACATGAGTCTGAGTGAGTATGTGAGCAAGTGCATGAGTCTATGAGTGGGTCTGTGAGTTAGTGCATGTGTCTCTGAGTGGGTCTGTGACAGGATGCATGAGTCTCTGAGGGTGTCTGTGAGTGGGTGCTTGAGTGTCTAAGTAGGTCTGTGAGTTGTGCATGAGTCTCTGACTGGGGCTGTGAGTAGGTGCATGAGTCTCTGTAACCTTTGTTTTTTTCAGTGAATTTCTAAAGTTTTTTAAAAACATTCCATTTCCTAACTATAACGTCCCTGTAACCTTTGTTTAAATATATATATATATATATATATATATTCACTGAAAAACCCATAGGTTTTAGGGACAGTTATAGTTAGTTGGACATTACACTCGTACAAAACCCGTGAAATTCCCCCGTTATAGTTAGTTCAGCTAACTATAACTCGCGCCCCCACAATGCACTGCTGATGACGTCACATATTACATCACTCATGATATGGTCAGTGACATCACTGATGACATCACTGATGACATCTCAAATGACATCACTGATGACATCATCCAGTGACTGTGTGTTTCTCTAAAGTTTAAATATGTTTAATATATATGCCAAGGTGTATTGAAGAATGAGTGGGTGTATAAGTGTCTGTATGGATGATTTAGTAAGTGCGTGACTAACTCTATAAGTGAGTGATTAAACGTATCTTACTGAATGCATGGGTTAGTGACTAAACTGGGTGAATGTCTGTATCCGTCTGTCTGTTGCTGTGTAAGTGGCTGCATGGGTTTGTGAATAGCTACATGAGTGTCTATATGAGTTATTGATTGGTTGTCTGAGTATCTGTATGGGTGCCTGAGTGTTTGTGTGGGTGGGGTGTGTGCGACTCTGTACATAGATGTGTGAGTGGGTGATTCACTGGGTGCATGATTTGAAGAGTGCGTCTGTGATGGACTGCTTGGGTGGGTGAGTGTGTGTATGGATGTGTTAGTGAGTGAATGTATATCTCAGTGGTACATGTGCGAGTAACTACATATGTAAAAGGCAGTATATATGTGTGTTAGAGTATTTAAAAGGCTATAAGTGAGAGTGTGTGATTGTGAGAGTGGCTGTATGGATGCGTGTGTGCTTGTATCAGTTATTGTATAAGAGCGTAAGAATGTGCTAGTATTTGTATGAGTAAGTGAGCTGGTGTGTGTATAACTGTATAGGTGAGTAAATGGGTGTGTGATTAATTTTTGCATGACTGACTAGGTGTGTGAGTACCTCTATGGATGAGTGGCGGTGTGTGAGTGTTTATATAGGTGTATGAGTGCATATGATAGTCCTGTACTGAGTAACTGTAAGTATGACTGACTGGACGGGTGAGTGAGTAGATGTGTGTGTGTAGACCTAAGAATCAGGGAGTGGGTATGTAGTTATTGGTATTGGAGTGTGTATGGTTTTGCGAATAGCAGTCTGTAATTTAGAGTGGGTGTATCAAAAGTTATATTAGGGTGTGAGAAGATGCATGAAATTATCACATGGATGATGTCATCAGTGATGTCATTTGAGATGTCATCAGTGATGTCATCAGTGATGTCACTGACCATGTCATGAGTCATGTAATATGTGACGTCATCAGCAGTGCATTGCGGGGGCGCGAGTTATAGTTAGCTGAACTAACTATAACGGGGGAATTTCACGGGTTTTGTACGAGTGCAATGTCCAACTAACTATAACTGTCCCTAAAACCTATGGTTTTTTCAGTGAATTTCAAAGGTTTTTTAAATGCTAATTCCTAACTATAACATGTCTGAAACCTATGGTTTTTTTCAGTGAATTTCAAAGGTTTTGTAAATGACAATTTTTAAGTGTATTAATTGTTATATTTATTTTTTTGATACTGATTTACTACATTTTTTTAAACTATTTATTTTTACATATTTTATTTTTTAAATTACATTGTAATTACATTATACATTACATTACAAAATATACTTTCTCAGAATGAATTACTTTAGTTTAAATACTTTGCAAATAGGCAATAGACTTTTAAGTACAGTAGTTACAGTTGTTGCAATGGGCAACACAATTTCAAACACAATGCAACATTGAGCTCAATGTGAATTTCTAGTTAAATGCAATTAGTTACTTTATGGATTACTTTTCTAACCACAGGACTGGATCCTAGATTCAGTCCTGCGACATCTCCTGTAAACAGTTGAGTAAAAGCGTTTTGGTTACAGTAGTGATTTTTAAGGAATATTATTCTATTTTAAAAGTTGACAGAAACTTTTTCACATAGAATCACCAATGTTATCCTATGGGAGGAAATTCACCTAGCAGGTAAGTAGTGTTATCGTTACTTTTTCTTACTCAGTGGTGGATCCTGGATCCAGCACTGGTGCATCTCCTGTAAACAGTTGAAAGAATGCGTTTAAGTCATACAGGCGATTTTTAAGGAATATTTGTAGTTTGTGAAAATCGACACTTTGAAACTTTTCTGCTGAAAACCAGACAATGGATTCCTATGGAAGGAAATACAAAGTTACTGGTAAGTACGGTTAGAATTACTTTTCAGGGTCAGTGCTGGGCTACAAGATGCAGCACTGGGTTCTCTCCTGATAACAGGTGGGTAAATCGGAATTCGTAGTCCGGCTGATTTTAGAGGAATATTATAAAATTCCAAAACTCCACACTTAGAAGAATTTCCAAGTGAAACCAGTCAATGTTAGCCTATGGAAGGAAATTCAAGTTACTGGTAAGTACGGTTAAAATTACTTTTCAGGATCAGTACTGGGCTCAAAGATGCAGCACTGAGGTCTCTCCTGATAACAGGTGAGTAAATCGGAATTCGTAGTTCGGCTGATTTTAGAGGAATATTTGCACAATGGTGAAGGAAGGGGTGGGGCCTGAGGTGACATGTCTGCAAACACGCCCTGTGGCGCGTTTTAAGTTGGAGAATTAATTCCTCCTCAATCCCGATGGTCCCTAGGGGCCAACTAGCCCACCAGATACCTCCAGTATGCGCCAGAGAGCTGCATTGCAGAGAGGTGTTCAGAGGCCACGCCCCTTTTTGCACCTCTGCAACGCAGCTCTGTGGCGCTTTCTGGATGTACCTGGTGGGCTAGTTGGCCCCCAGGGACCCTCAGGATTGAAGGGGATTTAATTTCCCATCTTAAAACGCGCCACGGGGCCTGTTTGCACACATGTCACCTGAAGCCCCGCCCCCTCCCTTCACCACTGTGCAAACGCGCCCCGTGGCGCGTTTTAAGTTGGGGGATTAAGTCCCCTTGAATCCTGAGGGTCCCTGGAGTCCAACTAGCCCACCATGTACCTCCAAAGCGCCACAGAGCTGCGTTGCAGAGAGGTGTAAAAGGGCGTGGCCTCTGTACACCTCTCTGCAACGCAGCCCCTGGCGCATACTGGAGGTTCCTGGTGGGCTAGTTGGCCCCAGGGACCCCCAGTATTCAAGGGGAATCGTTCCCTCTCTGCAAACGCGCCAGGGGGCGCGTTTGCACAGTGGTAAAGGAAGGGGGCGGGGCCTGCGGCACGATCGTTTAAAAAAAAAAAAAAATTCCCGAAGGGTGTCTGTGTGGCCCCCCTTCCTTTTTCCTTTTTTTGGGCCCATCCTCCAGGGCCTTACCCCTTTTTTTTAAAAACGAAACGGGAAGGGGTCCGCGTGGCCCCCCTCCTGTGGCCGATTCCGGCCCCGGGGACCCCTTCCCCCGGGGCATGGCCACACTTTTTATGATTTTTTTAAGGAGGGGGGCTGCGTGGCCCCCCTCCTCAGGCCTCCTTTTGTCCCAGGGACCCCAATCCCCCGGGGCAGGCCTTTATTTTTTTTTATTATTATTATTTTTTTGGGGGAGGGGGGCCGCGTGGCCCCTTTCCTGGGCCACTACTTGCCCCGGGGACCCCATCCCCCGGGGCTGGCCCTCTCCGTTGGGGACTGTGGGGGTCCCCAATCCCCCACGGTCCCGCCGGCTCCCGCGTCCCTCGGGAGCCGGCATTGCTTTCCACATGGGGAGCTGCTAAGATGCAGCTCCCCGTGTGGAAAAGCAATTTGCTTGAATTTTGGAAGAGAGAGCAGGTTTCCCTGCTCTCTCTTCCAAAATCCAAAGCAGTTTGCTATGACAGGACGGGAGCCGCGAGGCTCCCGTCCTGTCATAGCAAACTACAGTGTCCCGGGGTAGGCACCCGGGATACTGCAGGAGCCGGCCCTGGGGGTGGCGGTCCCCAGGGCCACCACAGGCTCCAGGTGGGGGGCCGCGCGGCCCCCCTCCCTTCAATTGAACAGCCCCCCCACACAGGTGATTATTTAAAAAAAAAAAAGAAGCCCCAGGGGGTGGCGGTCCCGGGGCTGCGGGAGGGCGGATAGCCCTCCTGCACCATTTTCTATTTAAAGCCCCGGGGGGCCTTAGAGGCCCCCCACATAAAACATAAACCCACCCCCCGCATGCCCCCGGGACTTGGGCCACCCGGGGGCAAAATAGCATCGAGGCGCGGGAGACCGCGCTTCGATTTTTTTTTATTGGCGGGATCCGCGCACCCTAAGCGCATCCCGCCGATTTAAAAAAAAAAAATGCTTTTTCTGCCCAGGGGTCCTTGTGGGACCCCTGAGCAGACCTAGGGGTCAGGGTGTTTCTACCCTGCCCCCTTTATGTGCTTTGCGCACTTGTTTCTGTCCCTCGGTTCTACCGAGGACAAAATGGCTGCCAACACTTCCTGATTTGGAGTGTTGACAGCCACTTGACAGCCAATTAGCATGCAGCTCGTGATCGGGAGGGTACGCGGACCCTACTCGGCCATAGATATATATGTGACTTTACTTTTGATTTTCTCAGGAACTACTGAACGGATTTACACCATTTAAGCAAAAGGCACGACACTGAACCAAGGGCTACCTCTTTGCCAAATTTGGTGTAATTCCGTTCAGCAGTTCAGGCTGTAGCTGCGACTAACGGTTCCTATGGAAAAATGAATGGGGAAAACACGTTTTGGGACCCCCCTTTTTTCTCGGTCCCCGCTTGACGAATCACCCCGAAACTTTCAGGATAGGAGCGGACCGGACCGCCCCAACAAGTTGGAAAATTTTGCGAAGATTCGTCAACCGGCGCCAACGTTATTTCAAATAGAATGTTGCGGATTTCCTATGGAAAATAGGTCCTAACTATAACTATCTACTGGCGACCGCCAGTAGATAATATATATATATATATATCAATAGGCCCGTGAAGGGGCTGAAACGCATCATGGCGACAATTCTGCACCTACAATAAATATTGCTGCACGAATCCTGTGGTCCGTATCCGTTTTTACAAAAAAGTTTCAGTAACGGAGTTCTTTGGATATATATATATATATATATATATATATATATATATATATATATATATATATAATTACATATTAGTGGAATACATTTAATTTACATTATATTAAAATATTATATAAGAAAATATTTAACATTATAAGTATAGGATCACATAATTATGGTAAATGATATTTTTTCTGATATTTTTCACAATGGTATTCCTTACCGCGAGATTGTGTCAGTGATCCAAGTGTGTAAATGCAGTAAAATATTTGTTAGTGCAATTTTTTTGACAAAATTATCTATTTTCTTCATGAGTGAGAAAATGTTACATGAAATAGAAAAAAATGATTTCAATAAAAAGTAAGACCTGACGCTCTCTAAAATACATGCTTTGTTTTTTTCTGCAGAATTTGTTGCTTATAATGTGGAAATCTGCCATTCCAATACTATTTCCTTGACTACATGCCAGAAAAAGAAGAGTTGCTTCATTAAAGCAGATGAAAATTTGCTATGGCCTTGAATATCTTTGCTTCTGCAGGATAATGGGAAATCCATGTAATTTGAGGATCCATTTATATAGACTATATAACAGATATAGTGATGAAGGCATGTATAAATAAAATCTGACTGCTTCATCCCCTTCTTAAGAATCAGAAATATCATTTATTTTCACAACCACATTTGGTATATTGAAAATCAAAACTACTCTGGCCATTGGCTCCTGTTAGTATAAATCTCAGGTAGTTTTATCTGGTCCTGGAGCCGTAGGCTTTACTAGCTTTGGCAGTGCTAAATAAATGACATCTAGGGAAAAAGTTCAATCAGCCAGAACTATGCAACCTGGGAAACAGTTTTTTTTAACCACGTGTTTTCCAAGATTTTCCAAGACAAGGTGAATGCAGTTTTTAACTGTTTCTCTACGAACCATGACCCCACCCAGACATTCACCGCTATTGTTCTATCAGAGAACGCAGTGCCTGATATCATTTCTGGGCCATCAGATGACTATCTAGACAAAAATATCAGCTCGTTACCAATCACAGACAAGGCTGCTGTTACTCTCTCTATGTTTCCTCCACTGTCCCCAGCACAAGTCATGACTCTAATTGCTCAAACTAAATCAGGATCTCCTCTAGACCCCTGCCCGCCCAAAATCATATAGCTTGCACCTGAAATAATATCTGCGCATCTAATAGACATCTTCAATAAGATACTTAGCACAGGCTACTTCCCACTTATTCAGAAGTCAGCCTCTATTCTCCCTTTATTTAAGAAACCCAATCTTGATGTATTGGACCCAAACAATTACCGCCCCATTTTGTGGCTCCCTTTTCCTGCAAAGATTATTGAGAAAGCCATTAATTCAGAACTGGCGTCCTTTATTGAGGACCATGGTCACTACTCAGTTTGGCTTTAGATGTCATCACAGCACGGAGCTTGCTCTAACGTCAGCATCAGAGCAAGTTAGACGAACCAATAACGCATGAGGCAATGCTGCCCTGATTCTTTTAGACATCTCAGCAGTATTCGCCACAGTTAACCACGATATCCTCCTTGCCCGCCTTTCTTCGATTGTCATTAGGGGCCAAGCCCACACCTTGTTTAAATTCTTCCTCTTGGGACAAAAACAGTTTGTAGCTCTTGAAGAATTCAATTCATCACCCTTCACTGTGCCATGCGGAGTCCCTCAGGGCTCATCATTGAGCCCTACTCTTTTTAATATTTATGTTGCGCCACTTGCCAGATTGATTAGGGCCTTTGGGTTCTTGGCAGTATCTTACACCGATGATACCCAAATTGTGGTTTCACTAACCATTGATCCAGCAGACACAGCATCTCATTTTCACAACTGTATGCTTCAGATTGGAAAAAGGATGTCTCATAACTGTCTAAAGTTAAACTCCACCAAAATTGAGGTTTTGCTTTTTGGAAGGAACGCCACTTTTTGGTCCCCACAATGGTGGCCACAGGAATTAGGAACATTGCCTACTCCCGTAACAAAGGTCAAGAACTTAGGACTAGTCTTGGACAATAAGCTATCCTTCGAAGGTCATGTAAACTCCATCACCTCAGCTTCTTTTTACTTCATGAAACTTCTTCAGAAAATCCTCCCCTTTATTCCGATGGAACTGCAGAAAACTGTCATTTCTTTCCTCATCAGTTCAAAAATTGACTATTTCAACTCCTTGTTTGTTAACATCCAGAAAAAGTGCTTCAACAAGATCCAGATCCTTCAAAATGCGGCAGCTCGATTACTATTAGGTATTCCCAGACACCAGTCAGCATCCTCTATGCTTAACCACCTCCACTGGCTTCCTGTCAAAAAGCCCATTGACTTTAAGGCCCTAAATATCGCCTTTAGAGCTCTCCATGGCAGAGGCCCAGCGTATCTTAGGCAAAGCTTCCTTTGGTACACCCCATCTAGATCACTCTGTTCAGCTACAGCCCACAACCTTGTTGTCCCCAAAATTAAAAAATCCCACTGGGTGGCAGAAGCTTTGTGTACGGCACAACCAGACTTTGGAATTCCCTCCTACGGAAACTCAAAAAGAAAAACAATTTGTTAGCATTCAGGAAAGCTCTTAAAACTTGGCTTTTCAATCATTAGTACTTCAGCTCTTTAAGTCCAAATCAGTAGGTTATCTTCTCAGAGCTTTAGCACCTAGACACTCTCGGGTATTAGACCGCTTTATAAATTTTATTTTCATTTCATTACATGTGAGGAATAAATTGCTCAAAAGTGGATATGCCAAACAGTGTCTGGGAGTTATGGTATCAGAGTGGGGTCAGAGATGGTTTGTTCCCTCAAACATCCAGGTTCCAACATTACAGGCAATTATGTTATTTTGCGGTAAATGTAAGTTCTATCGCATTGTCTATTCGAAATTTGTTTTCTTCTTTTCTATAAGTTTTTTATGTTAAGATTTAGCTTATCTCAGACTAATTTAGGTTTTGCCTCTGTCAAACCAAACAAATATGACCATCCAACCTTTTACAGAAGAACAGACTTTGTATTTCTGCCCAGCTGTTCAAACCAACGTTTTCAGCCTCTCTTGTTTTGATGACTGAGAATCAAGGCTTGTAATAATGACACATGATTTACTGAATTAAAACAAAGAAGAGATTGTTTGAAGTCATAGTAGAAAATGATACAAGATTATTTATACAGACTAGATGTAGAATAATGGATGCAACTGCTATAAACAGTGAAGAAAGACTTTTTGAGACTAAAAAGTTGAGATCATCGTCGAAATCAAGAAATTATTTCATTTAGGCCTATTATGAATAGCTTGTAAAAAGCCACTTGTATCCCAACCACAGACTGGAACTGCCAGGTTCTAGAGCAATCATTCCTCCCCCTCCAATGGATCAACTCATCCTTTCCTTTTCGGAATGTGTTAAGGATTGTGAAGAAGACCCACACAATAGTGAAACAAATTAACACAAACAGGCAAAAGAATCTTAGGACTTAGCTGGTGCTGACAGTCAACAGACATTTAAGTTGGCCCTACACACTGCAGCCCAGTTGCGTCAGGATTCAAGGACTATTATCAAATCTTCTCAATTCTAATCACCCCGCAATGGCTACCTAATAAAACCAAGAGTATCTATGAAACAGCCGGTATTGTTCAAAAAGCTCTTCACTCTGGGGCCTTATAATATATGGCTTAAAATCTGAATATCACTGTGGTCTTTGTTAACACTGAAGCCATGACACTCTTGTTCTTTTTGAAAGGGCTAGTTTTAAAAAACAAAGAGCTTTGGAATTCTCCTAATGTCCCATTGGTTTGGACTGTGCTATATAGAACTCTTAATAACTAAGGGGCCTATTACGATGGCGGGCGGACTTTGTCCGCCCGCCACCGTAACGGTAAACGGGACCGACCGCCAGAGGTGCGGCGGTCCCACGATGTAAATTAGGATGCGCCCGCCACACTGGCGGGCGCATTCTTGCCATTAACATTGCGGCGGGCGGTGCTGTAAACAGCACCCGCCGCAATGTTAAAGGTGCATGTAGTGCATTGCAATGCACAACGTGACAGGCACCGCGCGATGCCTGCCACCTTGTGTATGGCAATGAAGGGGGGTACCACAGGTACCCCCCAGTGCAGCCACCCACCCCCCACCTCCCCCGGGGGCCCCCAACGGGCCCCCGAAGCCAATCTCCGCATGCCTTTCCATGGCGGAGCCACCGCCATGGAAATGCATGCACACCGCACACATCATAATATGGATGGCGGTGCCTGCAAGGCACCGCCACCATATTGTGTGCCTTTTCTGCCCGGCCGGCAATCCGACCGGCGGAAAAGCGGCGGACGGTCTTTCCGTTCGCCGCGGTGCCCCTCGCCATACTAATATGGCGGGGGTGACACAGGGACATTTGGCGGGCGGATCGCCACTGCCGGGCCGGCGATGACCACCGCCGGCCTGGCGGTGGCGATCCGCCCGTTATCCTAATGGGCCCCTAAATACATTTCTAAGAAATTAGCCTGGCCAGATCCTTTGTCATGCATCATTCAGATTCAAGTGCCATGTCCTATTTCTGAGGTCATCGATTTTTTGCTCTATGGCGAGCGATTTCATTAGAATCTAATTGAATCTTTGGGATGAGATCTATTCAGCATGATTAACTTTCTTCTTCTATCCCCTTCCAGTCATCAATTTGGCGCATGCATTTTGCATTTCATTTGAACGAAAAAAATAACTCGTCATTCCTACCCTGCTTTCATGAGTTCTACTTTTTTGTACCTGACCTACTATGACTTCTGTTTGAGAATTTGCAACAAGATGAAATGAGTCTGTCAGGAGGGGCTGAGACAGGGCTTATAGTTTAGGCTACGGTTGAGTCTCCTGCATTTGAGAGGCGTTGGCAACTAAGTAACACTATTAGTCACAGTGCCAGATAAAAATGATTCATTTGAATTGGAGAGGCTTCTCCAGGTCTTTGTTGGAGATGGGTCCATAGGGTCTTTATTATTTCGTGTCATGATCTGAGGTTCCCTTCTTGCTGTGATCACTACAGTGATTTTAGATAGAGGTAAACTCTATTGAGTCTAGGGATCTGCATTCAAACTACAGCTATAGAAAGTGCTCTCATCTTGTAATATTAAAAACCGATTTCTAGCTGTCGCTTAAATCTGACTAATTCTAACAGGCTTGTGTTTTCTTCTAACAGTTTTTTCCTAGTTTTTACTTAATGATTTTAGACCCTCAGAGTGTGGGAATATGATCCTTCCAGCAAGTTGCCACGCTTAGCACTGCCTCCTCTTGTGCTTAATGTGCATACTAGCATTGCCATGAAAATAGGACCAGATTCATTTCTTCAGAACCTTCAATACACTGAACCCTTTTCAGACATCTTTCTGCAGGCTTTTGATGTGGAGTGGAAGTTACTTTCTGTTGCAGGCACCTATATGAATGTAATCAGCCCCTTAAAAGGTAACTAACATTAAAAATTATGGTACATTTTCCCAGTCTCATCTAAGTCAAGTAGAGCTCAGTTCAATGTGTTATTGCAGGCTGACAGGTCCCATATATCCAAAATACTATCTAAGCAAACAATAATTGTTTATCGTGATTGACAATTCACTTTCTGTGCAGGATCTGTTGTTTGCATTATGTCGAGTTACCATGAGCTCCTAATGTATTAATATTTTGGAGATAAAGGTCACCCTCGGAGTTATCAGTACTTGAGACCTTGCTGTGGTGATTACACAGGGGGTAGAATCCTTCCCTGTAGATAGCTGTGGCCCTGTATTTGAGTTTGTTTGTTGTGACTGCAACAGTGACTGGGGTAGCTCTCCTACTACTTTCTGATGCTGAACTACTTTCTACCTGAGATGTCTGCAGTGCTCGGCCCACCCTAGACACTTCCCCACTGGACCTCATCATCGAGCCTCATGGTGCAAGGATATAATGGGGCTATCACTGTGAATTGCACACAGCGAGTCTGGCTCCAGAAATTCACACAAGGTTTGAGTGGAAGGAGGTAGTACTATGGCTTTGGAATGAAGCGAAGAATTTGCCAGTTGCATAAGTGTCTGAATAGGAAACACAGTTTTTAAATCACATATGAGGCTGTAGCATACAGTTGGTAATGCTGGTGATATTGCTCAAGTTATCACAGGGAGACTGGTGGAGGACCAGCCTGGAAAGCAAATGTTCTGTTGTGCTCATGGAGGCTCGAGTCTATGGGCCATATGTATGAAAGTTACTGTTTGCAATTTGAAAATGGTGATTTAATAGAAATCGCTTTTTGGAAATCACATAATGAGATGTACAAAAAAGTGTATTCCACTATTAGCGATTTCAACAAAATCGCAATTGGGAGATTTCCTATTTGGAAATCGCAATGATCCGATTTCCAAATAGGAAATCGCAATTAGGAAAAGTCGCATTTTGGATGCAGAATGATGATGTAAGATCCAGGAAGTTTAGAAATATAGGGTGTGGCCACAACTCAGAAGCCTAGAAAAGTGCTGGAAGGAAGGTGTGTTCCTGTGGGGCTACTGGCAGTGGCATTTACTTTTCCCTACAACACCATGCCTAAGGCTGATGGAGATAAGGACCTTGGCAGTAGGAAGTGCAAAGTTAAATTTTCAGATAATAAGCTGGAGCTGTTGACTAAGCAATGTTTGACACACATGGACCAGCTGTTTGGCAAATCAATGTTTTCTGTACCTAAGGCCCAGAAAACCAAACTCTGGAACAGCATCCTGGAAAAAGTAAACTCTCTTGGTGTCACCAAGACACATACCTGAAATAAGGAAAAGCTGGTATGACCTAAGATCCCATACTAAAGAGAAGGTGTCCAGCAGATGACAGAGACTTGTGGCACAGGTGGTGGTCCCTCCAAACATCCTCCTCCCACTCAAATGGAATTGCTTATTTAGGAGACACTTGAGCCTGAAAGTGTGGTAGGAGTGTCAGACATTGACACCTCGAATCCTGTAATCTCCAGCCAAGGTAAAATATTTTCTTGTATACATTTTTCCATAACATATTGTTTTTTAGTCTTCAAGCATAATATCTTAGCTACAAAAACTCCATTTAGAGGTTTGCTGTAATTTTGCAATGCATTATGGGAGTTGTAGTACAACTAAGTTATAAGGTGCACTGTGTGTTTATGTATAAACTACAAATATCTACATATAATCTTCATGTCAAAAACACATAAATCACATTATCGACAATATTACGCAAACGTAGTAAACATTTATTTACAATAACTTTGTACATACATTTCCACAGATCACACACCCAAGACGTGTCTAAAACCATTGAGCTGATGAAGCAATTGACACACAAGTGGAAAATGATGACAGCACAATTGCTACTCCTACATCAATAACTCAAACTCCAACTACTAGAAGAGCAAAGGCGCCACCACTACCAGACTTTGAGGAACGTGATGAGGAGCAAACACAAGGTAGGGACACAACTTCTGTGCACAGGACACACAGACAACGTAGAGTCCAACTACGAACAGTTGATGACTTGTCAGACAGTCCTCGATTGTTTGGTGGCCTTGAGAAATCAATTGTCACAGTAATAATAATAATAATTCCTATTTGTAAAGCGCGAACATGTCACCCTTAAGGGTATCAAGGCGGTGGGGGCCATTAGGGAGATTAAGTGAGCTATTTCCCAGAGTCACATGATGCTGAGCGGAGCTGAGCTGCCGCTGGGGATCGAACCGTGAGCCCTGCACTCCAGAGTCTACTGCTCTGGCTGATGCGCCACACCCCTCCCATAGTACAGCACCTGTAAGTTAAACAGATCAAAACACTGAATAGGCATCTGCAATGCATGTCGCGTTCAAAGCTGCAATTGCAAAAAGAGAAGGAGCAACGCATGCAAAGCCGAAGGCACAAGCAGCACATGGCACGCTATGACACATTTAAAAAATCTGTAAATTGATTGGCAGTAACCATCACCACTCATGAACTGTGAACAACTAAAATGACATGGGGCACTGTTGCCAAGATGTAGCACGCAGGCTGGTCTAAGTGACCACAGCTTTGGAGAACATTCAGACCATAACCTGTCTGTCCCCAACATATTACCACTACCTGAAAGCAAAAATGACTCTAACCTCAGTGGCATATCTGTGCCAGATGGATGCTGTACAAGGCGAACATGCCAACACACATCTGGCACAGATATACCTCCAACTCCACAGCCAAGTCCTTCTGAGAAGGCGACCAACACCAGAGGTCATAAAAAGTAACTTTTATATTCACTCAGATGTATGATACTAGATTGTTACGTTTGAGTTCTCAAAATGTAATGCTTTGTTTAAACAATGACATCCTATGAGGAATACAGTTGATGATGCACAATTACAATACATTGTTACAACCTGAATAAAAGGTTATCTTTCATTAATGGAAAACATTACTGTTAGAAATGGGGGTCTCTAGTTGGCAGAGGTAGGTACCTTTGTCCAAATAGGGACCCTTGCTTCTAGTGAGGGTAAGGGGGATACACTCCTAAAATAACCCCTGCTCACCCCCTTGGTAGCTTGGCACGAGCAGACAGGCTTATCCCAGAGGCAGTGTGTAAAGCATTTGTGAACACATACAGTAACACAGTGAAAACACTACAAATGGACACCACACAAGTTTAGAAAAATAAGTAATCTTTATCTAAACTCAAAACAAGACCAAACGACAAAAATCCACAATACAGTAATAAACATATGACTTTCAGATGGTAGAAATAGTTTAGTTCAATGCAAGTTGTAAATGCTAAACTTTTCTCAAAAGTACCTTAGATGCGTCACACAAAGCAAACAAAAATGGCCGCAGGGAAGGTGATGCGTCTGTTCCTTACACTCAGGGGAGGTGATGCGTCTGTTCCTTACTGCGGCACAGGGGAGGTGATGCGTCAGTTCCTTACTGCGTGGGGAGTTGATGCGTCTTTTTCTTACTGCGGACCCCAAACGATGCGACAGTCTTGGCGCCTCGATGCGATGCGTCGATCCGGTACGATGCGTGTCTTCGTGCAGCCGCACAGCAGGCTTGCGTCGGGATCGGTGCGGCTGCGGCGATTTCTCGAGCCGCGGCAGGTGCTGCGACGGTATCTTCGGCGATGCGTCGGGAAACCAGTGCGGTTGCAACATGCTTCTTCGGTGTTGCATCGATTTCCCAGCTCCCAGCGACAAACAGTCTCCAGAGGTCCTAAACAGCAGCAGGCACCTCTTTGCAGGTTGGAATTCCCAGCAAGGGAATTCAGGGGAGCTGGTGGTGAAGTCTTTGTGTCCCTGAGACTTCAGAACAGGAGGCAAGCTCAGTTTCTAGCCCTTGGAGATCTTTTCTTCAAGCAGGTGACAAAGCAGCAAAGTCCTTTTTCTCCTTTCCTTGGCAGCAAGCAGCCACTGCAATCAATCAATCAATCAATCAATCATGTCACTTATAAAGCGCACTACATACCCGCGAGGGTCTCAAGGCGCTGGGGGAAGAGGGGGTGGTGCTGCTACTGATCGAAGAGCCAGGTCTTGAGGAGTCTTCTGAAGGCCAGTAGGTCTTGGGTCTGTCGGAGGTTGGTGGGGAGGGTGTTCCAGGTCTTGGCGGCGAGGTGGGAGAAGGATCTGCCGCCGGCGGTCGTTTTCCGGATGCGGGGGACTGTGGCGAGGGCGAGGCTGGTCGAGCGGAGCTGGCGGGTGGGGGTGTAGAAGCTGAGTCGTCTGTTGAGGTAGGCTGGTCCGGAGTTGTGGAGTGCTTTGTGTGCGTGGGTGAGGAGCTTGAAGGTTATCCTCTTGTTGACAGGGAGCCAGTGCAGGTCTCTCAGGTGGGGTGTGATGTGGCTGCGTCGGGAGATGTCGAGGATAAGACGTGCAGAGGCGTTCTGGATGCGTTGCAGCCGTCTCAGGAGCTTAGCTGTCGTTCCTGCGTAGAGGGCGTTTCCGTAGTCCAGCCTGCTGGTGACGAGGGCCTGGGTGACTGTTTTTCTTGTTTCGGTGGGGATCCACTTGAAGATCCTGCGGAGCATTCGGAGGATGTTGAAGCAGGATGAGGAAACGGCGTTGACCTGCTTAGTCATGGA
The DNA here is from genome assembly GCA_963921515.1 of Calotriton arnoldi. Classification (NCBI taxonomy): domain Eukaryota; kingdom Metazoa; phylum Chordata; class Amphibia; order Caudata; family Salamandridae; genus Calotriton; species Calotriton arnoldi. The sequence continues at coordinate 3,890,303 of CAWUFW010000428.1, forward strand.
GAGGGTGGGGTCAAGGATGACCCCTAGGTTGCGTACGTGGTCGGTGGGTGGCGGGGCTGTTCCCAGTGATGTTGGCCACCAGGAGTCATCCCAGGCTGAAGGGTTGGAACCAAGGATGAGGACCTCCGTCTTGTCCGAGTTCAGCTTCAGACGGCTGGTCCTCATCCATTCGGCGACGGCCTTCATTCCTTCGTGGAGGTGGGCTTTGGCGGTGTGAGGGTCTTTGGTGAGGGAGAGGATCAGCTGGGTGTCGTCGGCATAGGAGATGATGTTGAGGTTGTGCTGTCGGGCGACGTGGGCGAGGGGTGCCATGTAGATGTTGAACAGCGTTGGGCTGAGGGAGGAGCCTTGGGGTACGCCGCAGATGATCTTGGTGGCCTTGGATCGGAAGGGGGCGAGGCGGACGCTTTGTGTTCTGCCGGAAAGGAAGGATGTGGTCCAGTCCAGGGCCTTCTCTTGGATCCCGGCGTCGTGAAGGCGTGTTCGTAGTGTGTGGTGGCAGACCGTGTCGAAGGCGGCTGATAGGTCCAGGAGGATGAGGGCTGCTGTTTCTCCGTTGTCTAGCAGGGTCCTGATGTCATCGGTGGCGGCGATGAGGGCGGTTTCGGTGCTGTGGTCGCTGCGGAAGCCGGACTGGGAAGGGTCCAGGATGTTGTTCTCCTCGAGGTAGCGGGTCAGTTGTTTGTTGACGATATTCTCGGTGACCTTCGCGGGGAACGGGAGCAGAGAGATGGGTCGGAAGTTCTTGAGGTCTTTGGGGTCTGCCTTGGGTTTCTTGAGTAAGGCGGTGATCTTGGCGTGCTTCCAGCTTTCCGGGAAGGTTGCTGTCTCGAAGGAGATGTTGATTATTTTCCGGAGATGGGGCGCGATGGCTGTACTGGCTTTGTTGAAGATGTGGTGAGGGCACGGGTCTAGCGGTGAACCGGAGTGGATGGTGTTCATGATCTCGCTGGTGTCCTCGTCGTTGATGTTGGTCCAGGAGAGCAGGCGGTTGGTGGTTGTGGGGGCAGTGGTCTCGGTGGTTGCCGGGGCGGTCGTGGTGTTGAAGCTGTCGTGGATGTCGGCGATTTTGCGGTGGAAGAAGGTGGCCAGTGAGTCGCACAGGTCTCGCGACGGCTGGATGTCGTTGGTGTTGGAGCTGGGGTTGGAGAGTTCCTTCACGATGTTGAAGAGCTCTTTGCTGTTGTGTGCGTTGTTGTCTAGGCGGTCTTTGAGTGAGGCCCTTTTGGCGGATCTGATGAGGTGATGGTGACTGCGGGTGGCGCTCTTGTGGGCGGCGTAGCTGTCCGCTGTCCGTTCGTGGAGCCAGATCTTCTCCAGTTTTCGGCATGTTCGTTTGGAGGCCTGGAGGTCTTCGGTGAACCAGGTGGCTTTCTTGCTGGTGTGGCTGTTGGGCGGATTCTTGAGCGGGGCGAGGGTGTTGGCGCAGTCGTCGATCCACTGTCTGAGGTTGCGGGCGGCGGTGTCGGGGTCGGAGGGTTCGGCGGGTGGGCTCAGGGCGAGGGTTGTGGTTAGCTGGTCTTCCGTGACTCTGCTCCAGCAGCGGCGAGGCATTTGTTCGGTGCGGTGGTGCGTGGTGGGCTTCCTGTAGGTGAAGTGGATGCAGTGGTGGTCAGTCCAGTGGGGTTCGGAGGTGTGGTTGAAGGAGACGTGTGGGCTTGCGGAAAAGATGGAGTCTAGCGTGTGGCCGGCGGCGTGGGTGGGTGTAGTCACGAGCTGTCTGAGTCCGAGGGTGGCGAGGTTGTCGATCAGGGTGGTGGAGTTGGTGTCCTTGTTGTTCTCGAGGTGGAAGTTCAAGTCCCCGAGGAGGATGTAGTCCGTGGAGGCGATGGCGTGTGTGCTGACGAAGTCAGCGATGGAATCGCTGAACTGTGGTCGGGGTCCGGGGGGTCTGTAGTTGAGGGTTCCTCTGAGGGTGGTGTTGGGATCGGTGTGGATCTGGAAGTGCATGTGTTCGGCGGTGCTGAGGGTGTCGTCGGTGTTGGTTGAGACTCTGAGGGTGTTCCTGTGGACGATGGCGATGCCGCCTCCGACTCCATTGGTGCGGTCCCTGCGGGTGATCTTGTATCCGTCCGGGATGGCAATGGCGATGTCGGGGGCTGAAGCGGGATTCAGCCAGGTCTCCGTCAGGAATGCGACGTCTGGGGAGGTTGAGTCGAGAAGGTCCCAGAGTTCGATGGCATGTTTGTGGGCGGAGCAGGTGTTGAGGAGGATGCATCTGAGGTAGTTGGGTTCTTTCCTGGGCGGTGGTTTGGCGGGGCGGGTGCTGGCGAAGCTGCAGTTCCGGCAGGTGAAGGGCCCTTGGGTGCACTTCGGGGTGGCCTGGTAGCAGGCATGATCTTTTCCGGGGTTGAGTGCGTGGAGGGTGCTGGCGTCGTATCGGCGTCTGTTGATGTGGCGGGCGCGGGGGATGCCCGGACCAGGGGGTCTGGCACTGGGCGCGGTCACGGCGCGGACGGGCGCAGACGGGCTTGCCTTAGGCGCGCCTTCGGCGCGCTAGCGGCGCGGCCGCGCAGCGGCCGCCATAAATGGGGAGGTGGGAGGGAGGAGCAGGGAATGGGGCAGCGAATGGGCAGTGAGGGGCGGGGCCGCAGGGCGCAGCGGCGGGAAACAGGCACAGAAGGGAAAATGAGCACAATCAGGGCATCAAGGGGGCACAGAAAGGAAAAAAAGCGAGCACAATCAGGGGCAGCAAGGGGGCACAGAAAGGAAAAAACGAGCACAATCAGGGGCAGCAAGGGGGGCACAGAAAGGAAAAACGAGCACAATCAGGGGCAGCAAGGGGAGGCACAGAAAGGAAAAACTAGCACAATCAGGGGCAGCAAGGGGGCACAGAAAGGAAAAAGCGAGCACAATCAGGGGCAGCAAGGGGGGCACAGAAAGGAAAAAACAAGCACAATCAGGGGCAGCAAGGGGGCACAGAAAGGAAAAAACGAGCACAATCAGGGGCAGCAAGGGGGGCACAGAAAGGAAAAACGAGCACAATCAGGGGCAGCAAGGGGGGCACAGAGAGGAAAAACAAGCACAATCAGGGGCAGCAAGGGGGGCACAGAGAGGAAAAACTAGCACAATCAGGGGCAGCAAGGGGGCACAGAAAGGAAAAACAAGCACAATCAGGGGCAGCAAGGGGGGCACAGAAAGGAAAAACGAGCACAATCAGGGGCAGCAAGGGGGCACAGAAAGGAAAAACGAGCACAATCAGGGGCAGCAGCAGGGCACACAGACGGAGCTGTGTGGTGGGGGAGCGACCTACCAGTCAAGGTCAGGGGTCGCAGGCCAACCCCAGACAGCAAACAGCACAGAGGCAGTATTCCTCCTCAGCTTAACCAGCTCTTCTCCTTGGCAAAGGTTCCTCTTGATTTCCCAGAAGTGATCTAAAAGTCTGGGGTCTGGGCCCCTCTTTTTATACACCAAAATCCTTTGTTCTCTGAAGGCAGAGAGTGTCTGTACCCAGTCAAAACCTGTTCTGTGGGGCACTTTGCAAGTGCACAACAACCTCCTTTGTCAGTGTGAGCCCTGGCTTCAGACACACCACAGGGGGGCGGAGCCGTCATTGTGGAAGGCAGGCACAGCCCTATTCAGGTGAAGATGCTACTCCTCCCTCCACTCCAAATGCAGACCAAGCCTATTCAGCCCAGCCCTGACTCATCAGACTTCTGGAGCCACTGCCCAGCTCCAGCCCCTGTCATCCAAAAGCCAGACATGCAATACACAAACCTAGCAGAGGCACACTGGATGGTTAGGCAAGAAAATACCTACTTTCTAAAAGAGGTATTTTCAAACACAGAATGTAAAAATCACCCTCACTAAAAGATGCACTTTAACATTCTGAGTTCAGGCATACTAAACTTTATTTTCCTATCTTGTTCCCAGGGTTAGTTATGCTTATAAGATGTTATAAACAAACTCCCCATTCTGGCCTATGGGAACAGATAGCCTTGCAATAGTGGAAAACGAAATTGGCAGTATTTCACTATCAGGACATGCGACACACATCAGGGCATGTCCTACCTTTTACATACAATGCACCCTGCCCACAGGGGTACCTTGGGCCTACCTTAGGGGTGACTAATAAGTAGAAAAGGGAAGGTTTAGGGACTGGCAAGTGTGTGCACTTGTCAAGTCGACATGGCAGTCCCAGACTGCGCACAGGCTCTGCAATGGCAGGCCTGAGCCACATTTTACCAGCTGCTTCTGTGGGTGGCACAATAAGTGCTGCAAGCCCACCAGCAGCATTTGATTTACAGGCCCTGGGCACACATAGTGCACTGTACTAGGGTCTGACAAGTAAATCACATAGCCAATCATGGAAACACTAATCCATAACACAATTTACAAAGAGAGCATATGCACTTTAGCACTGATCAGCAGTGGTGAAGTGCCCAGAGTCATAAAACCACCAACAACAGGTCAGAAAAAATACAGGAGGAAGGCAAACAATTCTGTGATGACCCTGTAAAAAAGGGCCAAGTCCAACAATTATCATCATTTGTGTTGGCTATTTCTTAGATGTGATCATCATTCTTACCTTAAAAATAGATGTTTGTGATCTCTGTGCGTCATGCTCGACCCTCTGTTGCTCTTGTCTCATTCTGCTGAATCTGTAGTGGTAGTAGTTTGCTATCTGAGTTGGATTCTGACTATTTGTTGACATTGTGAAGAACCTTCCTCATGGCTATGTTGTGAAGAATAGCACATATGCCAATGATTTTGCAACAGGTCTCTAGTCTGTAGAGTAATGCTCCACCATTCTTATGTAGGCATCTAAAACGTGATTTCAGGATTCCAAATGTCCGCTCCATTATTTATTGCATTGTTTTATGTGCTCTGTTGTACTGCCTTTCACTTCTGATTCTTGGATTCAAGTATGGTGTCGGTATCCAAGGGAGCAAGGAACATGCACTGTCTCCTTAAATATTAAGAGAAGGAGAAACAGATTATTGTATAAACATGCTATTGAACACTGTATGAATTGAGTTTGTAATCATTTTACCAAGAAAAAAAACATCACCCTGAGACAGACGGTTATTTATTCCACTGTGGCGGAACATAAAAGAGTCATGTGTGCTGCCTGGGAATCTGAGTACAAAGTTAGTTATGATGCATGAGGAATCACACACTACCTGAACATTGAGTGAGTGGGTGCTTTCCCTATTTCTATAAATGAATTCATTTGCAGAGTGGGGGACATATAGTAATCTGTGTGCCATCAACACAACCAATTAAATTTGGAAACTGTGCTAACCAATAAAACATTAGTTTTGAGTGTTGTACATTTTAGGGAGTGTTTTGAAAAAAACATATTAGTTCAATTTGCCAACCATGATGTCCAAAAACCTAGGAAAACAAATTGAAAATGCAATTTGTGACACCCTCCCTGCCACTGCTGTAACCCCCTGGCAAAGGTGTAGACAACACAATACCTGCACATGTGATTGAATTGCATTGCTTCTGATGGTTGGGGGTTGTAGCTGAGGATATAACTCAGCTATTAAATCCAAAATTACCTCACTACTCGGTCTATACTTCTCGTAATTCTCCTCCTCAGTCTGTTCAAAGAGGGTGACCCTCACCCTAAATATCCTCTCCTGTCTCCTTCTCTGCCTACCAGCCAAAATTCTCACCAAGACATACAGAGCCGCCATTCTGAAAGAGCTAGATGCATTTTGGGTATCTTTTTATAGGTTGCACCTGATTACCACCTGAAACACATTGATGGTTTTTGCATTTCCGAAATGGCCATTTTGTGACTAATTGCAATTAAGAAATCCTTTGTACACAGGGCCCTATTTTATCTTCGGTTTCACTGTCCACCGCCGTATTACAATGACGGCAGTCGGAAGTGAAACCGCCCGGTCATTCCGGCTGGCTTCCGACGGGTTCAAGGAGCTCGACAGCCAGTCAGAACCGGCACGTAATCCCTTAAGGACAGTGTTTCCGCCATCAAGATTACGATGTCGTTTTCCCACCGGCTTTTCATGTCAGGTTTCCCGACATGAAAACCTTGCCGGAAAGCGACTTTGGGGGGCCCTAGCAGGGAAAAAGCAGCCTCCGGTTGAGGGCCTGGGGGGCACATATGGTGCCCCCTGTCAATCCCTGCACCGAGTGGCAGGCACCGTGTGGTGTTTGCAACACGGTGCAGGGATTAACAAAATCTCCCAATTCTCTATGGGAGCTTGTGCTGTGGCTGGTTTACAGCCGCAGCACAAGCTCCCATAGAGAAATGGGATGATGCGACCGCACCATGTGCGGTCGCATTATATTAGCAGTTTTGGGACTGCCGACCAGAGGTTGGTCGGTATCACAACCGCAACGTCCGCCAGACATCGTAATGAGGTCCATAGTGTTAGAGAATCACTATTTGGTCATACCAATTTGTGATTTCCAATTTCAAAATACAAACGATACAATTTCTACATAATGGAAATCGCACCATCGAAAATGCTTTTCCTACATACCAAAACACCATTTTGCATTTCCTAATGACCTGAAATAGCGATTCGCAAGGGTTAGGAAATGCAGTTTTCTAGAGCATCGCACCTGCTGTTTTGAAGGATTTCCTTAGTCTGGATGGCATCATATGCTTGGAAACATAGGGGCATATTCACAAGGAGCTATCGCCGAATTAACGGCACTTTATCCCAGCCAAAGTCGTGATAAATTTACCTCCCCATTCACAAGCTGGTGTTAACAGCCCACAGCACCAGTTTACCCACGATAGCAGCCGTAAAAAACATCGCCACAGAGGACCCCCGCAAATATTGCTAATGAGATGCAGAGTAGGCGTTCCCGTGCCAAAAGCCGAGACAACAGCACACCTCAACATTCACAACGACCAGCCACATCGGCGATAAAAACACAAAACAGGCGATAAGGCGCGTTAGCACCAGGAAATTTACACCTGCTCTGACCTGGTGTAAAGTCGGACGGCAGCCAGCACCACAAAAGGGAGCACAGCCCAGGGCCACATCCGAAGGGCAACAGATGCCATGGAGCCACCCATCATGCGGCCTGGACACCCAAGAGGGCCACAACACCCACCTCCACCACCCCAGGACCCCAACCCACACCCGGAACCCCCCACCCCCACCCGGACCACCACAGACGCAGCGCAGACAAAGACAGCAGAACCCCAGGAAACGTACCAGCCGCACAGACCCAACATCTGACAATGTCACCGTCCACTACAGGCTGAAAGGGACAACCATCCTACGCCTACTGACCATCATCGCCTAACAGGCCTACGGCACCAACACAGCGGACAACCAACATCCCACCCCACACAAAGCTGATGGCTTGGCTGCACCTGTTGGCCCCTGGTACCCCCCAAACAACACCCGCCAGAGTCGGAGGAGTCACACAGCCAGCCATATCCAAGTCCCCCACACCTGTCCTGGACATCACCATCACCCTGGTACCCCAGTCCCCATACGTACAACACAATGCGCAGGATCCGCTGGAGACCAAGCAAGGACCATACGCCATAGCAGGATGCACGCACGTGTTGGAGGCAATCCACAGCACACATGTACTACCTGTGCCCCCTGGTGACACAGCACACAATCACCTCAACAGGAAGCACACGTCTCACATCAATGTGCAGGCAACAACAGAACACCGTGGAACCCCCAACAATGTCGCCTTCAAATACACAGCCAGTGTGCATGATACCTTCATCCTCCGACAGCCCATCATCAACCAGCATTCCCAGGATGGCAAAAAGGGAAATGCACACCCCCTTGGCAAGTCCGAAATGAACACCCCACACACCTCAACTCCACAACCATGCAACTCACAACTCTGGCAATGCACACGCCACAAAATCACAACCAACTTGCACAACAACATGACCACCCACCAGACACGACAGAACAACTTACAATGGTAACCTGGGCAAGCCCTGAACATGAGCCATCAACGGCATGGCACCTCAGCCACATAATAGCCGAATGTGGGTAGAGGTGGCAACCAGGCATGTGTGAAGGATGCAGTAGAGCTATGATCGGGAAAGCACACAATGCCAAGAGTGGCGGAGATGTGCTGGACAGACCGCAGTATGCAGAACACACCCATATCCATGGCGACATACACCTCTGGTGTATGGAGTGCAGTGGACAGTGGACGCAACCATGCCACCACAGCCAGTGGGGGAACTCGCGGAAATGTTGCCTGTGACGCCACCCCCTAAGCGTCACCAGAGTGGGATGGCCCGGCGTAGGCCACGCCAGCATAGGGTTGTAAATAAAAAGCACGTAGGCCTGGGCGTGGTCCTCTCCCGGAAAGCCCCACGTCCCTGCCAGGGCAGCGCCTCCCACCCTGCCACGAGGCCGACGCCGTACTCATCAGCGTAGTTGCCTGCGATGCTGTGCGCCTGCCGGACCCCGGCACGCTGGACCACGAACCCGTCAGGCCCGCCCCTGGGCAGCCAGGCCACACTGATCACCTGCCGACACCAGCGTGTGTCAAGGAGGGCCCACCACGTGCCAGCGCAAGCTCCAAGCCCGAGTCCCGCGACCTTGGCAGCCACCTCAGACCATCAGGGGCTCCACGACACAGGCCCGCTTTATTCCCTTTTCGTTGACGTACTCCACTGTCGCCTTCGGCCTACTCCTCGGACCAGTAGGTCCCATATGTGAAACTGTGTCCTGAGTCATGAATGGCAGTGACCCCAAATCCCGGCCAGCGGCCACAGCACCAGACCCCCCGATCAGTGAGGCATAGTTCCATATGAGCATCTTGCGACACGTGGTGCCACTAACCCTGTCCAACGCCAGCCGACTACACGTGGTGCCACTAACCCTGTTCAATGCCAGCAGGCTACACGTGGTGCCACTAACCCTGTTCAACGCCAGCCGGCGACACGTGGATGAGGGACCAGGACTACCCTGCGGACCAGTAGGTCACACATCCAGCACCTAGTCGCAAAGCACGAATGGTAGAGTCCACACCAGTGGTCGCACGGAGAGGTGTAAGAGGAAGATGCGGCTCAGTCCGGACGAATGCCGGGTCACATACACGGAGGTGACCGAACATGTGGTGCCACTGAACCTGAACAACGCAGGCCGGTGGGGCCATCCAACCTATGCCGGCGACACTAGGTGAATGGGCCGTGCTGACCGCTGCCTCAGGCCTACACCACGGTCAGGTAGGTCACACATTTGGAACTGAGTCTTGATTACACCATGGCAGTGAACATCATGTAAGGCAGAGAACAGTTCACTATACTCCCTTCGGTGTGGTGCCAACAAGTCTGTGCATGGCATCACAACCACACGTGTCTGTGGGCCTACGCAGACCACTGCCCTGGGCCTACGCTGCGCACGAGTGGGATCACAGATTTGGAACTGAACATCGGTAATTCAAAAGGCAGAATACATATCATTGCACGCACGGAGAGGTGTAAGAGGATGACGCGTTGCAGTCCGGAGGGAACAGGATCATCGTTACGGAGGTGATTGAACACTACCGACAACTGCCACTGTGTCACTAACTCTGTGCCTCGCGAGCCAACGACACGTGGCTGTGGGCCACTGCTGACCGCTGCCTCCGGCCTACACTCGGTCCAGTAGGTCACAGAGTCTTGATTTGGCAATGTTGGAGTTCACATCTGTGTACCGGCATCATCGCAGACTGCATCCCCTCTCAGCACCTGTGCCACTAAGTGTGTTCCCCGACATTCATGGACACTCACTGGTCTTACATTGGTGGCGTTTGAGTCTTTGGACTAGAGGCTAGTTTTCATCCTCATGTAGCTGATACCGAATTGTTGGTGAAAACGAGGGTTGCGCTTTCCACTCCTCCATTTGCTGCTTCCAGATAACATCAGACCTTCCACATCATGCCCTGGAGGACACCTTCCACTGTCCCCCGCAACACTCCACAACATACACCTTGGACATTGATGGGGACCCGCTCAGGTCGCATGGCCCATCTGACTGCACCGCAAGTCACCGTCCCGTGGCTGGGTGCCTGTGCCGGCCGCAGTGCATCCGGGGCCACTAACTCTGTGCTTGTCAGGTCTGGGACCCCTTCTTCTGAGACATTGAATGGCCTCTGAAGCAATGGCCTTGGGGTCATCAACGCCATGTGTCTGTGGCCCTGTGCTGTCCGCAGCCTCCGGCCTCAACTGCGGGCCACCATTGCCCACACATAGCATCTAGTCCTGACCGCCCCGGACGTCGCATCACCGCAGGAGACACACGCCACCACCGCAAGGACCACCTCCAACCGCCATCTGCCAGAGTCGAAATGGTGCTCCTGATCAACTGATTTGAAAGCCTCAAGCATCACATCCCATTCCAGCGCTATAGGAGTCTTGCGTAGGCCTCTGAGTTCCTCTCTGCGCAAAGCAGCACTTTCTGCATTGCCCCAACGCAGCATCTCACTATGCCACGTGAGCACGGAGGGAGGGGTCCGCGATTTCCAGCGCATAGTGATGGCACGTATCGCTAAAATAAGCGCCAGGTCTATAAATCGATATTGTACCTTATGTTTGGAGACTTGTTTGTGTAGACCTAGTATGCATTCTTCCATAGTGTTTAGTATTTCACGGTGTGCAGCCCCGTTAATTATGTTACGAACATGGTCCCAGTACCCCCGCACTTTCGGGCAAGTCCATACCATATGAGGCAGGTCCACCCCTTCTAACAGACATCTCGGACAGTGATGCTGCGTCTGTGGAAAAATGTTATCCAGTTTATGTGGCGTAAGGTAAGCTCGATGAAGTATCATAGTTTGAATAAATTTGAATTTTGCATTTCTAGAGACCTTTTTGGGGTGTTCAAGTACACACAACCATTCCTTGTCTGCCAAGTCTCTGTCTATGTCCTCACTCCATGCCGCCCTCAATGAATCCAGAGCTACCATCGTATGTGCGCGCAAACCAGTGTAAAGCCATCTAATAAGGTGTCTGCCTCTGCCCATATAGTAAAGCATTTTTACCAAGTCGTGAGTGGGGGGTTCCTGTCTCTGCGGGGCCCAGTGCTTCTTTATATATTGGAACAGTGCAGCATGCAATAAATATAAGTGCGCTGGGGCACCCGTTTCATTAACAAATGTGTCATGATCTAGTAGCGTTCCCGCCCCAAACAGATCTGCTACTGTGCTAATCCCTGCATCTAGCCACGGTGTTATCTTGCGCTTAGTAAGCCTGCCGACCCTCAGTGGAATACCCAGTAGCGGGATGTTACCCTCATATGCATGGGGTGCATGCGTATATTGCAGAGCTGCTTTCCAACATTGAAGCGCCGTGCGCAGCAGAGGGGGGGGATCCTTCGGGACCACTCCACCAGGTAACAGCAGGGTATGTAATGCACCACGATCTATGTCCACCTCGGTGTATCCTATCTCCTGTAAATTACGCCCGCTATCCAATATGACAGCCATTGTAATTGGCATGCGTAGTAATATGCACGCAAGTCCGGAACGCCCAGGCCCCCTCTATTTGTACCCAATTGCAACTTCTTCAGACTAATACGTCTTCTGCCAGCGCCCCAGATAAGATCAATAAGCAAAGTGTTCATCAGACCAAACGTAGAATGTGGCACCATCAATGGTAAGTTAGTAAAATAGTATAGCAGTCTCGGTAGAACCACCATTTTTGCCAAAGCCGCCCTACACATGACAGACAGCGGCGATGAGGTCCAGAAAGTGATGCTGGACCGCAAGGCTCTAAGCGCACGGTGTAGGTTACCGTCCAGCATATCAGTATGGGTCCGGTAGACCTGAATACCTAGGTATTTAAAAGTGTGCGGCGCCACCTGGAGCCTGGTATCTCCCAATTCCACTTCAGTGATTTCTGTATGGTCTATGAAGAAAAAGGCGTGTGATTTTGCAACATTAATGGCCAAGCCAGAAATATTTTCAAAATGGCGAAATACCTCATAGATCGGATCCAAGGGTAGACGGAGATCGCGCAAGTATAGAATAATATCGTCTGCATACGCAGAGAACAGATGCGTCGTATTCCCTAGCGGTATACCCCTGTCAAGGAGATCTTGACGCATCCTTATGGCCAGTGGTTCTAATGCCAATATAAAGACAAGAGGCGATAAAGGGTAGCCCTGTCTAGTCCCCCTGTGTATGGAGTACTCCGCTGAGATGTGGTTACCAGTACGGGCACGCGCTGTGGGGGCATCATACAAGAAGCGCAACCAGGAAATATAGCCTTCCGGAATCCCGAATTTCCCCAGCGCCTGAAACATATAGTCCCATCTAATGGAGTCAAATGCTTGCCGCAGATCCAGGGAAATGCAACCCGCATGAGGGAACCGTTTCGGCGCTTCAGTCAGGAGATAATGGAGCTTTCTAGTGTTCAGTGATGTGCTGCGTGCAGGTAAAAGCCGGATTGGTCTACATGGATGAGCTGGGACAGATAGGGCAGTAGTCTATTGGCCAACATTTTACTCAGTATTTTATACTCCGTGGTTAATAAGGACAACGGACGATAGCTGGCCATATCTGTGGGATCCCTACCAGCTTTTGGGAGTGATATTACCAATGCTTACGCCGTGGTGAGTGGTAGAGAGCCCCTTTCCAGTGCTGTGTTATACAGTATTTCCAACTGAGGCACTAGTGAATCAGCATACGTAGCATAGAATTCAATTGGACGACCGTCCAGCCCTGGGGTTTTGTTACGCGGGAGTCCCTTCATAGCAACCCTAATCTCAGATTGGGTGATGGGCCCCGCCAATCCTTTCTGGGCTGCCGCCGTAAGTTGCGGGTATGTGAGGTCGGACAAGAGAGTCTCCGAGTGGGTCATCGCGTTGTTATCCGATGAACTATATAGGGTGGCATAGTATTGACGAAAGGCGGTATTGATATCCCCTTGAGTAATGGCGCTAACCCCTGCTGAGGTATGTATTTCATTTATAACCACCGCTGGAGGGGTATCTCGGATCAACCTGGCAAGCAGAGTTCCAGACTTATCCGCTTCGGTGTGAGTTCGCCGCGAATATGTCTGATAATCAATGACACGCAGAGACTCTAATAACTCTGCGTGTTTAATTCTAGCCTCCTGAAGTGGGGCCCGTTTGGATTCATCAGTCACCCGGTCTTGTTCCAACCTACCCATAGCATGTTCCACCCCCAGTAGGGACTTGTGAAGTTCCTGCCTGGCTCCCACAGTCGAGCTAATTGCTCTCCCCGAACCACGACCTTGAAAGCGTCCCATTCAATCAGTCTAGTCGACGCCGTGTTACTATTTTCTGCAAAATAATTCTCAATGGTATCTAGCAGATCAGTGCGGAAGACAGAGTCTTCCAATATCTGCGGCCACATACGCCACGTGGGAACCGGAGTGGGTACCCTACCCCAGGTAAGAACAATCTCCAACGGGTTATGATCCGAAAACGTCTTTGGTAAATATGTAGCTTGGGGTACCTGCATAGCAATCCTGTTGGAACAATATATTCTATCTATCCTCGTGTGGAGTACGTGGACGGGGGAATAGAAGGAATATTCCCTGTGTGTTGGGTGTTGCATCCTCCAGACATCACACAGTTCCCACCTAGCTGCCCATCTGCCCAGTGCCTCAGTCTGTTTAAAAACTCCCGCTCCATGCAGGGGCGAGTGCGACCTGTCCAGTGAGACATCCATTACTGCGTTACAATCACCTCCTACAATCCACGCATGTGATTCCCAATGCAATATTTAACATATCCCAATATTTATCTTGATCAAAATTCGGGGCATATACAGTGCCAAGCACCACAGGTTGACCATCTAGCGTTCCTCTTACAAATATGTACCGCCCTTGCTTGTCTATCCTCTGTTCCAAAGCTAAGAATGGCACTCCATGCCTCACCCAAATTGTAGTACCCCTCGCATAGCTGGAGTACGAAGTACAAAAAATTTGCCCTCTCCATTTCTTGCGGAGTTTCACCATCTCACTGTCCACCATATGCGACTCTTGTAGATATACGATCTGCGCCTTGCGGCGTTGCAGTTGCGCATGCACTCTATGGCGTTTTTGCACCGAACCCATGCCCCGAATATTCCATGTCAGTATGATATATTTACCCAGCGTATGCATCGTGGTGTAGGTAGTACTCGCTTAAAAACTAGCGTAGTGCTCGAGCTGCCTAGCCTATCTAGAGCTATAGCTATCCTGGGACCAACCCTCCCCCCAAAAACCCCAATACTCGGTCTGGTCAAAAAACGATACCGGAACATATAACCCCACTGAACAAAAAAAAACATAATGGTTACGTAAAGCACATTCGCCATGTGGGGGACATCGCTAGCGCTCTCCATGTGGTGCGACCTTCACTACAACAGTACATGTAAGCTACCACAGAACCTGGGCCATACAAACATGTTACTTCACAAATAATCATACACATATTTCCAACACTCGTTATAGAGTCGTCCTGCAGTCGGAGGCACAATGCGAGCAGCGGCTACTTTAGCCGTATACATCATTAATTAACTGTGGGGTTGCAGAAGGAAAAAGGGCCATACTGCCCTCCGAGTCCGTGTCGTGCGTTTCTTCGTCTTCGGAGGAAGTCTTGGCCTCAGCTCTCGCGGCATGTGTAAAGGTGGCGGCTGCGACAATCGCCTGCGATTTGTTCCTCTGTATCTGTTGCGAAGTGAGATATGTCCGCGCAGAGATCCTGCGCGATCGTCTGCCGCCACGACCAGTGGGTGCAACAGGACTGTTCCGAGTCTTTGCAGTGGAGTGAGAGGCAGGTGTTGCAGCATTGGTCAATTCCATCACCTCCAGCCAGTTGTCCACGTCTCCGGGACTCTCAAAAAGTAAGCCTTTTGGTCGTGCAAAATTTTTAATCGAGCCGGAAAAAGAAGCGCATATTTCAGGTTTAAAGCTCTAAGTCTTTTCTTAACCGCTATGAAGGAAGAGCGCCGCCTCTGCACCAGAACCGTGTAGTCAGGATACAGTGATATCCTGGCATTCTCAAATTGTATCTGAGGTAGTTCGCGAGCCTTTTGCAGTAGAGTGTCTCTGTCGCGAAAGTTTAACAATTTTACTATAAGAGGTCGTGGGGGCCCCGGTCTTGGTCGCCCGGTGGGTATTCTGTGCGCTCGTTCAATACAGTATTGCGTGGTATGTCCCTCCGTCGTGACGTGGTCTTTGAACCATTGTTCCATATAGCGTGGTGCGTCATTCCCTTCGCTCCTTTCTGGCAAGCCAATGACGCGAATGTTGCTCCGTCGAGCTCTGCCTTCCGCATCCTCCACACGGTCTAGCAGGGTAACAACCTGGTCCTACAGTTTTTTAATATGGGTCTCACTCTGTGCCTGACGCGGCGCCAAGCCCTCCAGCGACGTACCGTTATCCTTCACCTTGTCCACAAGTTTCGTGTGGTCCGCCCGTAGCAAAGTAAGGCCAGTGGTCAGGGTCCCAATTTGCCTCTCGATCGCCCTCCTGGAGTCCCTCACCTCCTGTAAGATCAGATCTAACTTGTCCACAGGTGCAGGCACAACAGTAGACGGGACACACCCAGGTGTGAGCGAGGCATCCACGTTCTCCGCGGTGTCCGGGACAGAGTCTGTGCCTCCCGGATCTTGTTGCTTTGCTCTGTTACGCCCCATCATGTGAGACAGGAGAGAGATAGTCAACACAACTGGCAGCAAGAACAATTACCGGACACTTCAGGAGCAGTGCGCCAGTCGTGTGGCCCAGCAGACACCTCCGTCCACTTCCAGTAGCGCCACACAGCAGCCCAGTCGCTGTTCGTTACAGCACAGTCTAGTGACGGCCTCTACACAACTCGTGGCACCACCACTGTACCTACGGGTCAGGGTCTAGTTATGGCAGGGCGGCACAGCGGCAGGGGGGTGGGGCAGGGGACCGCAGGCAAGCCACATCCTCAGCTTGGGGGGGCCTATAACTTGCACTTCCGCAGCGCGAGGTGTGCCAAGCTCCACTCCTCATTGCCCATGTGAGGGCTCTACAGCGAAACCAAAGTCAATCAGGAAGGAAAGGAAACCGGCAACCAGCGGGGCCCACCCGGCCGCTGGTCCCCCCCTACCTCCTCCGTGCAGACGGATTCACTATTGCACGTCACTGTCCCCTGCTTCAGGCACTGTTGAGGGCCGGTTGCCGTCGTCCAGCTCCACCACCTCCGACACGCAGACCCAGGAGGGGGATAGGCCGCAACCCAGCCCCGGGCTCAATTACTCTGTCTTCCCCCAGTCGCAGTCACTCTCGCTCCATAATGGCGTCGCATGCGGATCTCGCGGCACCACCTCCTCCGTGAACACAGTCCTGTCCCAGCGCTCGTCGCGCACAACTCTGGACCACAGTGGATCAGGCGGCAATTCCGCTTACCGGAGGTGTCCAGGTCTACTCGCACCGGGTCCCAAGCGTCTCTCCGCTATCGTCTGCGCAGTCAGGCACCGGGGTCGACACCTCCGCCCGTATCAGCGTTCCTCGACATCCACGCAGCTCCGAGTCTTCGCATCACACCCGGCCAGCCGCCCGCTCACCTACAGCCCCCGTCCTGCAGTCGACCTCAGGATAGTTCAGGATTTAGCGGCCCAGGTCCGGAGCTCGTCTAGAAGACGTCCGCCATGTCTGGCTACTAGCCACGCCCCCCCCTGACACGGGGTTATTTTCCTGCAATAGGCTGCGATATTGAAAGTTGCGTTATGCTACTCTTGCGGTAGTTATCACACGTTCTTGTGAATATACCCCATAGAGCGTCAGTACAAGACTATCTGCGACTCTCATATTCTACCTTTAGAAGTCTCTAAGCGAGTCTGTATGTGTGCTTTTCAGGAGAGTGTTCTCCAACTAGGTAATGCAGCTTAAAACCCTCAATTTGTTGAACAACGATCTTAAAATTGTGCAATTGGTTCCATTAGGAAGTGTATAATAGAGTAATAAAGTAAAACAAATGACATAAGGCAGGCCGGCTAATTAGCCCTATGTGATTGATATAGCCACGGACCAGGCATTTGATCTCACACAAAACGCAGCTCCTTGTTAAGAGGACTTTTAATTGATGTGATAAGAGGTATTAGATGATGCTGGAAAATAATTACTAGAAAGCTACTCGTGCATTTGGCTGAACATAACAAATGAAGTTTGGGCACTGGATCTGGCGAAGTGGTCACATGCTAATTAATAATGAGGAGGAGAAGCCTCTTCCAGGAGTGTTTTTTTAAGGCAGTATCTGCTGGGTGATTGAATCACGATGATAAGCCATAATGAGCCTGTCATCTTAGCAAAATCCTCATTATACAGATGATAGGAGGGAGTGTAGAAAGCCACAACAAATGTTAGGTTTGTTTTGTTTTCTCGCTTCCCTCTTTCCTTTTCCGATGATGGATAGTAAGCAATTATAAGCATGGATAAAAAAGCTGCACACCAATGCATCTAATAAAATAAGGGTCTCTATTGTCCCTTGCCGGCTCTGTAGGAGAGAAGGAACCTTTTAAGGGGTGGAAAGGCACACTCATGTATATTTTCTAGCCTGCAAAATGCCCCGCCCTTGTAGGGAGAGGCATTCTCCAATCTAGTAATGGCAGAGAAGAGGACAGCATAAAGTATAACATGAACGGGCCCGGGGTAATGTATAGTGACCGGGGTGTGGGTGTGGAGTCAAAACTATGGAGGTGGTGCGTGGAAAGGGGGAAAGATAAAAGCACTTTTCTAGGAAGGTGGGAAGGCTGGCTCACAAGGAAGGACTCTGACAGGGTTGGGGTGTGAGGTGTGCTGATGTGGCACAGCTTTCGAATTTACATAAAATTAGCTAAAAAATTATTTCTGTTTTCAAGGTGACTTAGAAGGCCCCTGAACACGTCATATACATTTGTAGCCATTCCCTCTCCCGCCAAGCACTTAGGCTAACCATATTTCCCCTACTTTCTCGTCTTGTCCCACCCGCAGTAATTCTGCCTCCATCTCTTTCCAGCTGTCTGTGCTACACTTCCCACAAAATAACCCACCTCCAGTTTTCTATTTGAGTTGGTTTTAAAGACACATTGTCTGTCTATTTGCATTGAGGATGACTTATGGGCCAGGACTATAAGCTATGCTATACTCAGCTGGACGCATATTGAATGAATAAAAAGGGACAAACTCCAGAACCTCCATGTTGGTGCCAATATAAACATGGCCGTAGCATAATGGGAATGGTTAAGGTCTTATAATTCATACATTTGTGCAGACAGATCTACTTTTGAGCTCAATGTTCTTTTGCCTCTTCAGTGAAGTTTTTTGCCGATAGTGCACCTACCTACTATATATTGAAGCTTTCTGTAGGTTAGATCTAACAATAAATACAATTGATTTTCAGCTTCTGTAGTATGGTTGCTATTATTGTTTAATCTTTTAACTTATTGGACATTTTTTTAAATTCTGTGATGTCACTGGTTGCAATCTTTTCAAAGCCTAAGGCCACACGTCACATCCTGCAATTATATGAGCAAAATAGGTCATGCGAAGCTGCTTCTGAGATGCCATGATAGGTTAAAGAGCCCCCTGAAGATGCCCATGTTCAGGTAATAAAGGTAGTTCATCTCCACCCAGGGCCGGCCTGCAGAGGTAAGCATGCCCCATGCATCCATGCTTCTGTTCCCCCTCACGTTTTAATTCCTTTTATGGTTTTATTGTAAAGAGATTCTGATCTCTGCAGTTTTTTCTAGTCATGCGAACGATAGCCTGGTTTTCTGATAGCATGGCACTACAAAACTATAACCAGAATAACAAAAAAAAACTTTGTTTAACCCTAACCATCTCTCTACTGAAAAAAATAATGAAGAAAACAAGATCTCTGTATCATCATTCGTAGCCTTCTGTCAAGGTGTTTGCAATTTGCGTGACCTGCGGTGTCTCTTTGGTATGTAAGGCTTAAGATAGAGAGATCGGTGCGCCATTTTCCACCTTTCCACTTCCAAGTATGTTCTCGTTCAGATAACATGACTTTAAATGTAAGTTGAAGGGGCAGGTTGAAAATCTGAAAGAAAGTAGAGGATAGATATTAAGAAGATATTTAATACATTCTGAAAATGAGAGGTTGCCAATTCATATTGAATATCTAGACTATTTAAACTTCTTGGAAATCCTATGACTTTTTCGCAAGTTACTTTGGAAATTGGGGTGCAGCATGCACCAACTGACTTCATTTTCAAACTTACCAATATGGAGGAACACCTCTAGGATACCTGAGAAGTATGGAACGCACTCTGCAATGAACTATTGGAATATTTAATGAGTTCCCCTGCAGAAATGTCTAAAACCCTATGGATTGCACCGCTTTCTTAATGAGGTTTCTGTAAATTGTGCTATTTGATCCTGAGACTCCCCTGCTTCGGTAGAGCTCATTCGCTTGACACTTATTTGACCCACTAGACGTTGGGGCCCATTTTTATATGTGCAGACAGCTTTAGCTGCCTGTTGGCCAGACTTATTGTTTCCAACATACATAGAGTGGGCTTTGAGTCAGTCCCTTGCTTATTATTTAATGTTTTTGTTGTCTGTCTGAGTTGTCTTCTCTTGATTCAATGACATACCTCCCTAGTCATGTGTCTGTCCTCGCCAGAAGCATTTCGGACTCACAGTGTTCCAATTGGTCAAATTGTGTCCTTCTACTGCAAATGTTGCTTGAATTCAGGGAACTATTCTTACATTATCGGTTCCATGGGAATGCAGGTGTTTTCTTGCTCTTTATCCGTTTGCTACCTCTTCCTTCACTTTCATCTGTAGCCCTCGCTCTTCGTATTGCATCACACCACGTTCAGCATGTCCGTTCCTTCACCCTCTCCATTACTGTTTTTATACCTCCCCACCCACTTTTCCACTGCTTCCCTACTAATGCCACTTAGTGCCCTCTTCCTTCACCCTTCTAGCACTACATATATTTTCTTTTTGGTACCCGCTGTGCTATTGGCCAGCAACCAACTTAACAGCTAAATCTTTCTCTTGTTTTTTGACTATTTCAAGAAGGCTGTCTGCGAGTGTGCATGTGTATGCATACACAGTGGGCACCTAGGAATGGGTCTGTATTATTTTAACAGACACATTTCAAGATGGCCGCTCAGATGCACATGTATCCAGCCTAGTCATCTTGATAAAGGATTTATTAAAATATTACAAATGCTTTCAAATATGGCCACTGTGGATATGCACACATCCAGAGCAGCCATTTTTTTTAATGCATTTGTAATCTTTTGATAAATCTTTTTCCAAGATGGCCACCTCAGATGCGTGCAAATTAGCAGTTGATATCTAATACAACAAATGCTTTGGCGCAGCGAATAGGTCACAGTGCCAACAACCTATTGACTTTGCCAGTGTTTGTTACTATCTTGTAATAAGGTTGACAGGAAACCATGCTAATCCAATGTTAATGGTCTTTTTGTGTACACAATCACAGCATACAGATTTGCTTAAAACTAATTCTCAGTTTACCTCTCTCTCTAAGCCCCATTTTTTTGTCTCCTATGCACATTGGACCGTTTTCAGAACTGATGGTGCTGTTTCTTCTTACCTGAGACATTATAGGTGTCGTTTTCACACAATTCATGAATTGCGTAAATGCAAATTCACAAAACTCGAGAAATAGTGATTCTATCAACACTTGAAAGCTTTCTTTCTGCTTGCGAGGCCTCTGCCACTGCATGCTTAAAACTCTCTGCCCTGTTTCAAGCAATCTCCCCAACCTAAGGTTTCTCTAATCTTATGAAAAGTGTTCGATCTGCTTAACAAGATTGCGTCAATGTAGACCCCAAAGGACCTAAACAATCATAGGCGCTGGAAGCATAGGTGCGGGGGTGCAGCACGCCCAAAATACTAATGTTGCAGTTCAAAAGATGAATAAGCAATAGAGATGACTTTAAATTTTGCATTTATCCTGTCATATTTTATGTGTGTTTAAAGTCAAAGGTCAAATGCCAGGCTATACCGCCTGACAAATTGCTGCTTATTCTCTTAACAACAATCAGATTTTAACTTTTCTTCCTTTGACTGCAAAGTAAGAGGATTTTATAAAGGTGAAACAGGTGACAATCTTGCTGAAGTACAGGGAGTGAAAGGAAAGGCTGTAGGGTGTCAGTTTTCTTCTAACACACAGCAAAATGTAAATACTTGGAAAACAACTATACACTTTTCAAAATATATCAGCAATTAGGAAGGCACAAATGAAGAGCATTTTTTGTAATTCTGAAGTGTGATGTAAATAAAGATTTCAATAGCATCAAAAGTAATCTAGATACTTTACTTGGTGATGTGCAAATGATAAATATTCGCCGAAAGCCATTTTCTTTACTTAATCCCTTGTGCACCATATAGATTTATCAGTAAAACTGTGGGGCATATTTACTAGGAAGTGGCGGAACGCAGCGTTAGCCACCTTGGCTGAAAGCCGCTCTCCGCCACTTCCAAAACGCAGGGCTGCACCGTATTTACAAAGATACGGTGCAGCCCTGCATTTCCCCCGGTGCTGGCCCTAATTTTAGCTGCCGAGCGCTAACGCGGACACCCTTTCACCGTAGTGCAAGGGTGCCTGCGTTGTAGGGGAAGATTGTTTATGTGCAGGAAGGTGTCCCTTCCTGCACATAAACAATCTTTAAATGGCATTTTGAAACATCTATGTGTGCTGCTTAATGCAGCACACATAGAAGTTGCCCAACGTCATTTTTTTAATTGATTGTTTATGTGCAGGAAGGGTCAACTTCCTGCACATAAACAATCAATAGCCTTTTGCTGTTTCTATGTGTGTTTAAGACCAGGTTTTCCCTGGTCTTAATT
Source organism: Calotriton arnoldi (assembly GCA_963921515.1). Lineage (NCBI taxonomy): Eukaryota > Metazoa > Chordata > Amphibia > Caudata > Salamandridae > Calotriton > Calotriton arnoldi. Next base: position 3,912,015 of record CAWUFW010000428.1, read on the forward strand.
TTGCAACCTTGTAAATATGGGTCAGCGTAAAAATCAATGGGTGTTGCTGTGGAACGCCCACCGCAACACCCATTGCCCACACCTTTCACGCTAAGTATAGTGTGAAAGGGGGTCTTATTCCTTGTGAATAAGGCCAAGCCCCTATCGTCACCACAAACGTGGCGTTGTGGTGGCGATAGGAGCTCCTCTATGTCTATGAAAATTTTGTAGGTATGCCAAGAGAAAAGGTGCTGTCTTTAAATGGCCACCGGCCACATGCAAGTCCCTTATCACTCTCTTGCTGAATGGGAGTGGTACATTTGCTACACTTGCTCGATGTGTGACGCTTGGATTTTTTTTTACATTCTCTATGACCTCAGTGATGGAACATTAATGACAGCACCACCATTCTGAAAACTGATCCAGCGCCACTGTAAAAAATACGATGTGTGGCACATACTTGTGTCAGTCTTTCCATTCTGGTTCTGGCACTTGCTAACACACCATTTCACATCATTTTACATCTTTAACTGAACAGTTTCTAAATTCAAATTGTGCCAGGATTTATATCTCTACAAATGGCAGTAATTTTACTGCTTAAAATGTTAAGAGAGAGAATCTGAGATTTAAATGCCAATATCCCTGTTTTTGTGTGTGTCATGTCATTTTCTCAAGTAACCTCGTGGCTGTAAATTTGTTATTTCATCTGATTTTATACTGCAAGTGTTAGCATTTGCTGTGCCTAGAAGGTAGGCCCCTGGCATTGTCTGTGTATAACAAATAACAAACAACAAATAATAAACATGAACACGTAATTTAATGTTTTTTCAATGTTTTTTCCGTGCTTGAATACACGTTTGAATCAGTCCCACTCTTCCTTCCAATCCGGTGCTTTGCACTTGTCATTCAAAATGTATTTTTCAGAGAAATTCAAGCAATAATCATATTCTACTCTAATTATTTATTTTACGAAGACTTTCCTAATTTCATAGCTCTTATAATTAATTATATTCCTTCTCATCTGAGGCTGGATACATCGTGTGTGATGTATTTATGATCACATTACTGGGAAGTGATAATGTGTGTGGAAAATGGTTTTTGTATGTTGCTGTGCCAATTGCCATAGAAACAAGTAAATATTTGCAGAGCCATAATACTGATTAAAACCGGGTAGTTATTCTGACATTTAAAACTAGCTGTTTGTGTGCCTCAAATTTCCCTTCAGCAATGTCCGTCAATGATTAGAAATATATTTATATGCACATATGCAATGTTCTTATCGGAAATGAACTTGCAAACTAATGTGGTAATGAAATAAAAATAACTTGTTAAATAAATATGCAATCAGAGAGTACAGCATGCGCCCCAACATTTAATATCATGTAGAATGGGAGAGAATTTTTTACTCCAACACCTTTTCTAAGATCAAAGTAAAGACAAGGAAGTATCCCCTCCGTACCACCCCCCATTCGAGAGAGTTCCATCTCATGGGTCAATTGGATGCATGACAGTTATAACTAATTCTGTGGTTATACTCAACAACACCACTTTATTGTAAATACAGGTGAGTCACTTTTGCATGTGAACACTTGTAACTCATCTCATTATCTGTCTTTAACTGTGTCTCAACCCATTATTGTGCGGTGGGAAATTAATCGCCTGCCATGCCCTCCTTGGGGAATATTAACCACTGGTAATGCACTAAGGTAGAGGCAATAACACAACTGCTGAGGGAGTTTTAGACTGTTGAAAAATAAATGCCAGTCTGGGTATTTTAGATGTTCTATTTAATGCACCTAAAAAAGGTTACTGATGGAGGGCAGAATTGGCATCCTCCAGTTCTCCACTGCAAAATGGCTAGATGGGTCATATCGACTAATGATCGCACTCCTTGCCCTACTGGATTATACTAACACATGCTTAGAGAAAACCAAATTAGAACCAATCCCCACTAAGGTACATGCTCCTTACCACCCACTGGTTGACAACACACCTTCTGTGCAGCAATTTACTGAATTCCTAGTTCCCGTCTTGAGCTTCACTGTTATTATCTTCTTTGGAGATTTCAGTTTATGCTGGGGAAATCTAAAGAAGCCAGCTGTCTTGTAACTCTCTTGATTGTTATTCAATAATAACTTCACACAAGTGTGCTTGCCGCACACCCATTCAGAAATAATTTTCTATACCTGATAATTGCTATTGAACCGAAGAGTAAAGCCAAGACAGCAATTCCTGTTGATTGGTTAGATCACTTCCAAAGTCCTGAATTTAGACCACCAACATAGCTTAATAAAATTATTCCTGTCAACCTAGAAGAATCATGGACATGACAGACCCAATGTTGGAAAGTGGATTATTAGTAGTGGTAAATATATATCTACCACTGGCAATAATGCCACTAACACAATATAGGGCTCAGAATAGGTCTCAGAAAATTAAAATTATTTTCATGCTCAACCCTTGGTAGCTTGGCTGCAAGCAGGCAGACTTAACTTCAAAGACAGGTATGTAAAGCGTTTAAAAACACCAATTCATTAAATAATTGACAAAACACACAAAAAAAATCCTACACCAATTTATAAAACTAGGAACTATTTTTATCTTTAAAATGACACCAAAATGAAAATAATCTAATATAGGGAACTAGAGATTTGAATTTTTAAAGATTTAGCACTATATAGTAGATAGAAACCTATAGCGCCTATTGGGACATCTGGCCGTGCTAGACCGGGACAAAGTCAAAGTTTCAGGCCAACTGTGATGGTGCCCTGTGCGGCTACCCCTTGCGTTAGGTTTTGGTCAACATTTTTACCTTCTGACTTGAAAACTTTTCCGGAGCTTTTCTTCCCAGGGTCCCTCAAATCTCTCACCCAGTCCGGATTCGGTGAGGGTTGGCCGGATTGCCTTGCGGCAAGCTCCCGGTCAAACCTATGGAATTCATACCTCTGGAGCTTTCCAGTGGGACAAACCAGAGATCCAGGCCGGCTCGCGGTGGAAGGTGGGCGGCTTGACTCTTGCGGTTGGGCCTGGTTACTTTTTCTACGTTCGGACTTAGAAACTTTTACGGAGCTTTTTCTCCCGGGGTCCCTCGATACTCTTCACAAGGCCAGATTCGGTGAGGGTTCGCCAGCTTGGGTTTTGACCAGCTCCTAGTCAAACTCTGGAAGTCAGAGATCCAGAGCTTTTCAGTGGGTGAAACCTTGAGGGCATGCCAGCTCGCAGTTGAGGGTCGCCGGCTTTGCTGGCCATGTCGAGTCGGTCCACTTATGGAGCTTTTTTCCAAAGTTGCTCTAAAGCTCTTCAAACTTCTGTAACTTCTTCCTGAATTGCCTTTGAGGGTCCCAAAGTGTCCAAATCGTACTCTAAGGGGCTGGAAGTTCCAACATAGTCCTTGAAAGTTTGGGACTTCAATTCCCACAATCCACTGGACAAAACCCTTACAAATCCACTGGTAGTACTCCAGGCTGGGGATTCTTGGTGGTGATGGTCCAGGTGAGCTCTGTTAACCTGTAGCTTGCAGGGAGTCCACTCTTTAGTCCTTTTGAAGCAAGTTAGGTCCACAGGGCTGTAGTTCCAGATTGTGCAGCAGGCACAGCCAGTCAGAGTGCAGGGCCTGGTTGGTGCAAATCAAACATCTCAGCATGGACCCTTCTCCTTCCTCTTGTTTCAAACAGCAGATCTGAGAGGCACTGCCCTCTCAGATACTTATTCAGTGGTCTCTGGGGTCACACAGGAGGGCACTCCTGTCCAATGAGGTGCAGGGAAACACCCTAGAGCATGACCATTTCCTCCAAAGTGTGACACAATGGTCTCCCAGAAAGCACTATTTCTCAAAAATTCAATATGGCTGAAGTCTCAGCAGAGAAGCAAGAGCTGGCTAAACCAACCTCCAGGATGGCTCATCTCCATATTCTCCCTCCCCCTGGCATCTGCACATTCCTTCCTTAAACCTGCCATCTGGCTGGGTTCAAAAAGTAGGGGTGTAAATGAAACTGGCCTCTTCTGCCTGTTCCCTCCTTCTTTTGTAGATCATTGTTTACAACCCCCCGCCCCTTTGCTCTGGCCTTCCTATGCAAAAGAACCCTCTCCTCCCAGAATGGCTCTTTCACCCCAGTGGCTACTTATCACCGCATCAAAGCAGCCTGGCTAATCCACTTAACTCTGACCAATCAGAGCAGATCACTGGAAGGCTGAATGTTGGCTTACAAACAGGAAAGTCTTATAACTTAATGTCTGTACATTTTAGGATAAATTAAACAATAGCATATTGTTGGATTTATCAATATCATTCTAGTAAGTCCTTGAATGATATTTTTGGGTGTTTCCTGGCGGGTGTTATTAATTAATAATTGCTTGCCATGTTTACCTATGTGGCTGGGGATCTGGATTGGGGAAAATGAACTGGGCAATTCTCCAACACCAGGGCTTATGAGACATCTTGTATAAGGACCCTGCCTATATCTACAGGACTCACCCCCGGAACACCTAGGGGAGACTTTAGGGCTTCTGAATATGTAGAAATATTGCAGATCCTCACTCCACAGTCCTTCTAGCACAGAAGTCAATTTTGGCAAGCACTTTACTAAAATGTGCGAAGTGAAAAGTGTAATTTCACTAAACCCAAGGCATATAAAACCTATTTTTTTAAGGGTCCTCCTTATAAGTACCTGCCCCCCTCTACTGGAACACCTAGGGAAGACCTTGAGGGTATCTAATATGCCAAAATATTTTGGTATAATAATTTTTAAGTGCTCCAACACCAAAGTCGAGTTTGGGCACAATTTACATGTTAAAAGCAGTCCTGCAGCACAGGGCTGCTTTTAAACTGCCCTCAGGCCTCAGCAGTGCACACATGCAAGTGCAGAAAGGGCTGCTGGCCTCTAAACTAACATGCCCTATTATATATTAGGGACTTAAAGGTAGTTTTGATCCCCTTGCCATATTATGTACCAGGGCCTTATAGGGGAGGTCATGCCAATCATAGGGGCTCCCTAACCCATAGTGTACCCTAATGTATTTAGGTGTTTTGACTGTATTCTAAGTGTGTTTTCAGCATAGCACTGGCTTTGCAACACCCAAAAATATACTACTCCCACCACTCAAGCAAATGTTAGGAATCTGAGATAAAAATACAAACACATGTTTGAAACAAGGTCTAACTTACTTTATTAGAACAAGCAAAAAACACACCTTAAAATGCCTTTAGTGATAGTGAATAAATGAACACATCACAGATTACTCTACACAAATATGTCAATTATGTCTTTTATCATGCTAAGCTGAAAAAGTCAAAACTCTTATCACAGACCTTTGATACTGTCCCTTAGTACTGCAACACTGTCTAGACATATATGCTTACTTAGTCATCTTTCAAGGTAGTGACCTAATCAGAAACAATCTCACCCATTGCCAGAACAAACCATCTTTATGTTTCCTTGAGCCTATACTTTCAGGACTAATTAAAGAAATAAATGCTTCAGTTACACCATTTTTGACAAACATACCTATTACCCCTTGACACAAGATGTAGACCTAAATTGTCTAAACATTTGTCAGCGCTCTCCCCTAGTTAATAAACCGAGGGGCACATTTATTACAAAAACACACAGCGCAGCAAGCCGCATTGGTGTGCTGCGCTGCATGATAGGGAAAGAGCCAGAATGCCCTGTATTTAACATTATAAGTATATTCTTGTCTTTTCCTTGCGTTCGCGCACAATGTGCTGCTTAGCGCCAACGCAGGCACCTTTGCATGGTTGTAAGAAGGATTGCTTTTGTGTAGGAAGGGGCACATCTCCTCGTTACACCTTATCTGGGGAGGCGTAGCATTTTGATGCATTCTCAGGTCTACTAGTAATGGTAAATCTGGGAATGCAGCAAAATCCATGGGGGGATGCATGGGAACACCCGCGCTCCACCCATGGAACCCCTCCCTGTGGGAGAGTAACGCAACACGGTGATTTGTGCTGCGTTGCGCTACTCTAGATTTATCAAGCCATGCAGGGCTAATCTTACTTAGTAGCCGTGGAGCAAAGGGGACACAACTGCTTGATAAATATGCCCCCAGGATCGGAGGCCGAAGATCTGAAAATTCCATTCACCTTTAAGACATAAACTTCCTTGTGAAAGTCCTCGAGAGGTGCATAGAGCTTCAGTTCCAACTCTTCCTACTTGAAAATTGCCTTCCTGATGGACTTCAATCTATCTGCAGTTCAAGAAGCATAATGGAAGCTTCAATTCTAAAAATAGCAGACAATGCACTTCAAACTAAAGCCACTTCCTGCCTCTTAATCCTCCTAGAACTGTGGACAGTGTTCGAGACAGTGAATTAATTAACTCTGCTCAAAATTCTTAAACAGAGAATGTGGCTTAGAGGGGATTGAGTGATTGATTAATTTTAAATTTTATATAGCGCTTGAATGCCCTGGGGCATCTTGGCACTGCTGTTGTCATGGATTGAAGTGGTGAAGGAAAAAAAGAGCTACATTTGTGGCTAAAGAGCCAGGTCTTAAGAGATTTCCTAAAGGACAATAGGTCTGGGCAGTTCTTGAGATTCATGAGGAGAGAGTTCCATAAGGAACAGTCCTCAATTGGTTCTCATTGTACCTCAAGAATAAATGTCATTGTTTAATACAGACTAACTTTCTCTCCAACCCCTCAGTGCTGCAACTAGGCTTTCATTCTTTCTTTCTCTCTGATCAGTCTTCACACAAAAACTCTTGTTTTCCTTTCTCAAAAATTGAAATATTGCACTCCACTACTATGCTTATAACACACAGTCCCTACACCCAACAACATAACTGCTAAGTACTGCCAACTTCTCCCGACATGAGCTTCATCTTGCTAGGGTTGTTGGTTAACTGGGGTGTGAGCCCTGGTCAAGCAACAGCCACAGACCCTGGCAGGGTGAACCACAAAAGGTCACTAAATTAACCTGTGCCCACCCCTGGGTAGCTCGGCACAAAAACCAGTCAGGCTTTGCTTAGAGGCAATGTGTAAAGTATAAAGTAAAGTAAACAGCAATAAAGTGAACACACAACACAAGAAAACCCCCCCACTAATTTAGAAAAATAGAGTCATTTTTGATAGATTATTTGACACTAAAATGACAAAAATCCAATCAGTTGAACCGGAGTCATGAATTAAAAAAAATCTTTAGTCAAAACTAGTGCCTAAAAGATCAAAGCGCCAACTGCAGACATCTAGTCAAGCAAGACCGGGTCAAAGTCGAACAATATGGCCAACCGTGATGGAGTGCGGGTTGGATACAAGAAGTGGATTGGGCCCGGTCAGTGCTTACCTTCAGACTTAAAAGAATCTTCAAGAAAAATGTTCTGAGAAGGCAAAGTTAATCGGGACAAATACGCAGAAGGTGTCCAAGGAGGGAGCGTTGTCATCAGGGAGTCGCTGGAGGAAGTTGCGAGGAAGATTTCTACACTTGGACTTGGTCACTTTTATGGAAGTTGAAAATATCGAGCGGTGAGTCAGAATGCTTTAGGCGACGAGAGTCTCAGAAGGCAGGATACCCCTTTGGCGAAGGACCGCTTTACAGGATTTGCTGCTGCGGAGAAGAACATATTGGGACTTACCGTGAAGTTAGGTCGACCGGCGATGCACCTTGGGTGGATAGATGAGCAGGTTGATCCTGGTCTTCCCTCGGTTCTCAGAGCAGTTTTTCTCCAAAAATGTTCGAATTCCCAAGTTTTGGATTTTGGCTATCTGGGCACCTTTAGCACCACCACCAAGGATCCAGGACTGGAGGAGCACCACATGGGGGGGTTAGGATTCACTCGGGCTGGGTCCAGGTGTGGCTTCAAGATGGTGGGAGCCTTTTATGACCCTGTGGCTCTGAACAGGAGGCCAGCAAAATAGCCCTTTGAGTCACTCTGGGAGTCCTGGTTTCAGCTGATGAAGCAGGAGTCAAGCAACAGGGCAGGCCTCTGAGGTTTCAAGGCAGGCTCCAGGCAGCAAAGCAGTCTTTCCACGTGCAGCAATGCATTCTTGTGGAGTACACAGCAGGTCCCAGCACCAGGCAGTCCTCTGAGAGGTCTTCCACAGGTCCAGAAAGTGAACTGAAGAGTGGGTGTGAGGGCCCTATTTTTATACCTGATCCCTTCTTTAACGTGGTAGAAGTTTCTAGAGGTTTCTCTTTGAAGTGCTTTGAATGTACTCAATCCCCTGCCCTGGCTCTGGCTGCAAAGACAATGTATAGTTGACAATACATTTGTATGAAGGCATACCACAGCCTAGTCAGTTGTAAATGGGGATGTGCCCAGCTCCGCCCCCAATCGTGCCAGCAGATGGATCATTCAGGCATAAATAATTCCTCTATTGTGTGACTGTCTGGAATTCATGAAGTCCTAACTGCCAAATACACTCAGTCATGTGACGCATGGGAGGTGGCAGGCACCAAATGTCAGAGGGCAGGAAAATGCCAACATTCTAAAAGTGTCATTTTCAAAATGGCAATTTAAAATGTGACTTTACACTTAAAGAGGATTCTCAATTACAATTTGATAGATTTTGTTTTTCACAAACTTTATTGATTTTGTAATTTATTCAGTGCATGCAATATCGATGGCTTCATATAGCTGTTTGTCAGTCTTATAATCTTGGATTACATATATATCATTTTGCATGAACATAGACATTTCCATGGATATATATCACATCTACATACATTGGCTTTATTAAACATTATTCCAGTGCGCCATCTTGTATCTATGTTGTATATGAACTTATGAACTCCCCCACCCACCCCCCATTACTTAGTGCTCAATTGTTTTCTGTACATGAGACATGGACTGTCTTGATTTCAAGTGTGATGATTTTCATGGATTTGCTAGATCTAGTATCTGCGTTTCTGATAAATTTGGGGAATTGTCCGGGTACTATTGTTAATGAAGTATGTTCATAGCATTATTGTTATGTTACTTTAACATCGTCTGAGTGTGCTGTGACTTAAGAGTAATGACTTAGCGGTCGCTATCTGCATTATTGAGTTAGCAACAGAGTGAACAGTGTTCAGAGTGTCAATGAATCTGTATATCTAGGGCTTTAAAGGATTCCAGCATTACGTCCCATTCCATTGATATTAGTGTCTTTCGCAATCCCCTATGTTCCTCTCTGTGTAGTGCGTCACTTTCTGCCTCCCCCATCGAACTACGTCTTCCTGCCAATTCAATACACTTGGTGAAGAAGCTGATTTCCATCTCTTGGTTATTAAACGCTTTGCAATGAGTAGAGCCAAATCTGCAAATTTCACTTGTGCCTTTTGGTTTTTGGGTCAGTGATGTAACCCCAATATACAGCTTTAGGCTGCATTCCAGTGTGTTCCCCCTGTTGTTTTACTAATTGTGTCCGTCACCTTCGTCCAAAAGTAATGAAAGGGGAGTTTAAGGCCTGACAAGTGGGTTATATTGCCAAGTCGGATTGGCAGTTTAAAAACTGCATTCAGGCAGTAATGGCAGGCCTGGGACATGTTTTAAGGGGCTCCTTAAATGGATAGCATAATATAGGCTGCAGGCTCAGTAACAGTATTTAATTTACAGGCCCTAGGTATATGGTATAGCACTCTACAAGGGACTTATAAGTAAATTAAATATGCCACTCAGGTGTAACCCAGTTTAACCATGTTTAGGGGAGTAGGCAAAAACGCTTTAGCACTGGTTAGCAGTTGTAAAGTGCACAGAGTCCTAAGGCCAGCAGAAACAAATTTCAGCAAACAAGATGAAGGGAAACAGGCAAAATGCTTGGGGGAAGACTACCCTAAGGCTGACAGGTTACATATTGCTCAATTCTGATTCCCTGGAGACAGGTGGACCACTAAAGAATTGTGGAATTTCAGGCCTCATTGAATTGGCAGCCCAGCGCAAGGGGATTTTGGCCAATACAACTCTAAGCACCTGATCCACATCTGCATTGATGCATGTGATCCTCTACAATTTACTTCTGCTGTGAAACTTGGCCCAAAGGATCTACTGGACATCAGCAGACATTGTTTGGGTATCATCACAGAACTAGATAACATGAAGCCAATATTTTACAGTGAGCACATTTAATTAACAATTGTTGTTGTGGAAGCATTATTTATATGTCTGTGAATATGTGTTTTTCATATGAGTAGATCTACTATGATCCAGTAAGCAGATCTGCACTGGGGCAGATTCTGAGGTGAAGTGATAGGGTGCTACAGCACAGGGACATCCGACTACCCCTCAATTAGTAAATTGCATCCAATAGCTTATGGAGAAAAGTCAAACATTGTTACTTGTCTGCAGCAAAAACAACAAGCATTGGCATAGCCAATAGGTCTCGCTTTTGGGACCTTATAAGTGTTTACCCATGCAACAGTTGATGTTGTTGCACCAAGGATATTGTGCTGCATAACTAAATACTTATAAGGTCCCAAAAGCGAGACCTATTGGCTATGCCAATGCTTGTTTATTATTTCCTGTGAACTATATTTCTTTCTCTCACTTTCCCACTCACTGTTTTCTTTGCTTTTGACATCACCACAGCCTTTAATTTTAATTGTATTTCTGTTACTTTGTTCATATATTTTTCTTTCTTGCTTTCTGTCTTCGTTCTCTTTCTGTACCCCTTTTTCCCTGGCCCCTTTCTAGTATAAACCAGACGTGGTCTGAAGGCCCTTGTGTCAGCATTTTTAAAGTTATGATAACGGCGGCTCTCAGTGAAGTTTCCCTCCCCGTTGAATTTGCAAGGTGGCAGAAAACATACATTATCTCCAGATGCAGAAGGGAGTTTTCTGTTCGCCCTTCGCCCACTGAAGTCTACAGTCTGGTGCAAGGGCAGCCGTGTAACATACATACATGCTCAGGAGACACTGCCCCGTGCTGGCCTCACCGAACATATCTGTATGCCCCACGCATGCACGGCTGATCTTTGGTATACTCAATCTAGAGGATTTCACCCTTGTGCCCGCGTTTATTGTATCTACCATTCTTATTACAGTCCTGCGCACATGCTTGTAAGAATCACGACGTGTGTGGAAATTGGTTTTGAACCCCTCCTGCACGTGACCCGACGTGTCACGAGGAAGATCGCCTGTGCCTTCCCCTTATCAGCATTGTAAATAGTATTTCAATGATGTACACGTGCTAACTGATAAATCAAGTTGCCCGGTACTATAGTTCAGCGGGCTTATGCACCTGTGGCATAGTAGAGACTTCTGAGGTATATGCTGTTGACAGGTTTGAAACAACCCAAGCCGAGCCAGCATTTCATCTGCCAGATGCCGAGTATGGCTGAGAGTGGTTTGAATCGTCACAGGGCTGACCTCAGCCTTTCATCTGTTAGACTTTGAGTACTTTGAGGTGCTGGTAGTGCCACGTTTCCTAGAAGCAGCCAGTCCCTTGTGTTAAGTGCTGGTTGGTTAAAATTCCGATATGCCCAAATGAGTGGTCCAGTGATGTGGTTTTCCTGTTCTGCCCATCTAAGCCCTGCCCGACCTTTATTTAAAGGTTTTCCTTTCAGCTGTGCGGATTTCTCTATTTTAGCAGAAGTTCGCTCAGATGTTGAAATGCGGTGCCCTAGCTCTCCGAGTGCAGTAAAGCTGGGGGTCCTCCGTGTTTTGAGGGGGTCCTCGGATGTCTTTAGTCTTCGGGCATCGCTATGCTGGGATCCTGCTGCCTTTGTGTCCTCCACAGGAAACCCAGAGGGTGGGCGGTTGTCATGGAGACCGTTCTGACGATTGGGACAAAAGTTGAAAGCACTTGCTGGGAACTCACGTGAACCCAAGATGCAGAAGTCACCTTGTCAATGTCTATACGACATGATGGTAGAAATACAAGAAGCGCCCACGCCCGACATACCCCGGCTTTACCCTCGCTTGGGCAAGTGCTTGTGTTCACCGAAGACTCGTGGAGAAAGCGATTTGCAAGTGTAGCTAAAACAGCGGGAGCTTTAGGGCTCAGAGGGCAGATGATATAAAAACATGTCAAGTTGTCAAGGAATAAATACAACGCAAACAATGTGCTGGGGAATCAAAAGTACGCAAGGGGTGGTGCAGAGAACAGACGATTGGAACAAAAAGACATTAAGTCAAAGTGATGAATTTTCCTTTGAAAGTGGCTGAAAGGGGAAACACATAGATGTGAAGTCTGGCTGAAAATCCGGTCTGTTGTTCTGTGCGAAGAAAAAAGAGTACAGGCCGATGGTGTGACGGTCAAACTAACCACACCGGCTGTGAACCGTGCCTCGAGGCGCTCTCCTGCCCCCCCCTTCCCCGTCTGGACTTCTTGAACCACTTAGCAGTTAAGTTCTACGCTTCAAGATTACACATACAACTTCTCGAATTTGGTTAAAAAAAAAAAAAGCAAATGGACTTGCAGAACAGTTCAAAAGATAGCAACTCTGTGCTTTTTAAAAAGTGCGCACATGCACTATGAAGAGAGATCCGCGTTACTGCCCCCCCCTCCTTTTACGGCCCAGGCTTTCGCACCTGCAACGCGTGACCTTTGAACCCCCAAGGTGCACCTCTGTTGACTGACACTGACTCCCCCAGGGAACCTGCCCCAGCAGACTGTGTACAAGGGTGACCAGTCGTGCGTGCTCCGGCGGGGGAGGGGGCAGCTTTCCCTTCAGAGGAATTAAGCTCATTAGAGGAGGCACAACTAGACATTAAAACAAGCACACCAATCTATCGCAGGATAGAGTGGCAAGAAAAGGGTGTGAAAGCAATGGTTGCGGAAGATCCAGATTCTAGCCAGAGAGTTTCACAGATCGGTGTTTTGGGACCTCTGACGTAACCGGCTGCATCCACGAGGAACATGGTAATTTGTGTTTTACCTTTTAAGTGGTCTACTACTTTTCTGGGCCGAGTTTTCTCTGAATAAAGAGGAAGTGGATACAAAAAAGTCATCTGATCTCGTCAGAATGTGTCCGCGTGCGTTGTACGCTGCATCATCTTCCAGGGGTCTTTGTAAAATCGTCGGCTGCCTGCTTGCAGCAGAGAAAAGACGGAGGAGGGAGGCAGCGTCAGCACAAGTGAAGCGCTGGACAGCAGAGACGGCACTGTGAGAGAGGAGGGGGGCGAGCGAGCGCGGCAGCCTGCTGAGCTGACCACACGCTCGTGCAAAATGGCCATGTGTTTTCAATTATCGTGCCCGCGTCTGGGCACGATAATTGCAAACAGATGGCGGCCCTGCGGGTAACCGCAGGGAAAAGGCCATTGTGCACGAGCGTGTGGTCAGCTTTCAAAAGCCCCTTACATAAAGTCTCGCACTGCGGCGCTTGCGCGCTACTCGAGGCTCGACCTAAAAAACTGCACTGCCCCAAATAAGAGATGATTATCTACACCAAGTCTCCTGTCAGTTCTATATATCTTTAATTATCAGTCTGATTATATATTATAGACATTCCTTTTTAGGTCTCGCCTACGCAGCGCGCATGCGCTGCATAGGCAAAAAGACCTTCAGCAATCGCTTCGGCTTTTTCATCCAAAAACGTGCACGCGTTCCATTGCCTTCAATGGCAACGCGTGCACGTTAGCATTCACTTGCAGGAGCGAGCGGCGCCATATGGTAGCAATTATCGCTCCTGGCGCTGCTCGCTCCCGCAAGTGAAACGCTTTCACTTTTGCCGACATTTTTTTTTACTTTTATGCGCGCGCGCTTGTTTTTAATACGAGAGCCCAAGTAAAGACATTTGTTGCTTAAAATAGTGCCTCCCGTCTAATTCTGGACTGTTGGCATTTTTGGCGGCTTCCAGCAATCTCTTAGAAACACGAGGGGTGGCAAGATTCTCTATACCAAACATTGTAAGTGGCTCGCTTTTTACTAGATCTGGCGTCCAGTGTCTGCTACTAAGCAATGTGATAAATATACTGTGGTAGTAACATAAAGACAATCCGGATGTAGCTTCTTTCTAATATATAATATTTGGAGGTTTTTCTTGTTGCTCTATAGCCCACATAGCTGCCAAGGATTCAGATTGTTTTTGTGTGACATTTCCATAATTTGAGTGGCATTTCAACGACTATGAGTGAAACTTTCTCGCGAGCAAAATCAAGCAATGAAGACGAGGGAAACATATAAATGTTAGAAATACACACATTTGAGCAACCAAATGGTCTTTAGAATCATGTAGTTAAGCTGAACGGTTGCAGTGCAGCCGGTTTGCCTCCTCGCTGGGGAGATTGCTGTCCACAAGTCTTTTCCTCTAACAGGGCATGACATCATGTGTCCTCTGTTGGGTGAAAAAAGTTTAATGTAACGCTGTTTGGTGCTGGTTTGTCTTCTCTCACTTACTTTTCGTCTCTTGAAAGAGAAGACCTGTTGCACCAGTCAGACAAACACATGGCAAGTATTAGAGGCAGACATACTCCGTTATTACTTACGCCATCCCTGAGAGCCTCCGTAGTGAGTCCGCAGTCATATCTTCACTCAGGCTGTGCTTGTGAATGTGTTTACCAACAGAAATATACACCTTTCCTGCAAGGGCAATGCCTTTTAGGCTACATTTACCTTAAATAGAAGTACAATAGTGAAAGAATAAAACTCTCAAAGGTCCCTGGTGCATGCATTAGCTCACCCATTCCAGGTTTTAACTTTCCATTCTGGGGTGTGTTAAGCATTTTATCGCGTTTCTTTTTCCTTCAAAGTACTTTAGTTTAACAGCAGTTTCCCTTGTGTACTGCTCCCCACTGTGCCACACTCCAGGTTGCTTTCTGTTGCCTGTTTGCTGCTCTTTTGCCATCTGTGTTGTACTTTCCTTTGTGTACTTCTCCCCCTCCCCCATATGCTTTCGCATACATACTCTCCACATTTGTGTCTCTAACCAATGTGCTTCTCTTTGCCCTGCTCTTCACTTTCCTCTCTCTCCCTTCAGTGTTGTTTCCCCTTCCCTCTCTATCGCTTCCTACACCTGTGCCCTCAATGTTGATTCGCCCCCCACCCCTGTTTTGCTTTGTCTCCTTGTGTTGCTTCCTTCCACACTCGCACCACCTGTGTTGGTTCCCTTCACACGCGCTTAAAGAAGAAATGCTTTACCGTTTATAATTTTTTTTTTATCTACTGATCCAACCGGAATCAATAAACAAAAAGCAAAAAAAGCGCTAATATTTTGTAGACATGGGCATGCAGGCTGATGCGTCATTGTGCATTTTTTTTTTGTTTACTCTTAAGCCATGCTGTTCAACATCGTGGACACTGTACGGAATCGCTAAAAACCATTGGCAAAGGCAATGAATCCCAAAGTTAGGATTAATTGGCTTTGCCAATGCTTGCGTTAAGCACCCTTGCCTGAAAAGAAGCCCATATGTGAGAAGTTGGCCTGGTATATGCTGTTCACTAATTAAAGTGGACACCTTGCACCAGAACAATTCGATTCTTATGGTAGATAGGTTTAAGACAACCTTTATAGAAAGCTATCCTAGTGGTAGCTGTGGAGAGCAGCCTTCAGGCTAAGTCTTGAAGGAATGTAAAGCAGCTTGTTTTACCACACAATCTCTTGAATCACCAAATGAAAAGACACCACACAGGTATATGTATCAAATATATATGTATTTATTAATAAACACTCTCTACTAATCTCTTTATGAGATTAGAAGATAGGAACATATGTACAAGTCAAATATTATCAGGATAAGTTTAGCACAATTGAATATTACAATCTTAGTTTGCTAGACCCAGGTCTAGGGCATCTAGAATCGAGGGACCCCCAAGAACCACCCCAGGTAGTTGTAGGAGACCCACAGGGGACGGACGCGGTGACCTGGCACCGATGCGAATCCTGTACGAGTCTATGCGCGCAGACGCGATTGAGATATCAATGTTCAAGGTCCCTTGCGTGTTCGAGGCGAACACACCGATCGGACTCAGTACGAGTCGAAGGATTCGGTCTACAGATAGGATTTGCAAGGGAGTCGGACGCGGTGTGTCTAACACAGACGCGAACCAGGTACAAGTCAGTGCGAGAATCGCACGGGGAAAGTAAGAGTTTTAGGATACTTCCTGTGGACCTACAAGCAAGTCACTTACAGGGTAAGTAGTTCGAGGGCCCACACCCACAGGAGCACCAGAGTGCTGGAGTTACCTCACCCAGGGAAGCCGGGTGCACAGGTGTCCTTTGGTGTCGGGTTGCGGCGTCGTTTTCAATGGCGAACAAAGAAGACTTGCTGCTTGTGATGGTGTGAAGAAGTGTCCGGTGGAATCCAAGCCTGGATTCGGTGGAAGGATGACCTGAAAGCAGAGGGGACAGTGTTCAAAGTCACTTGGCAGTGACTCGGGGCAATGAAGATGAATGCCCACCGTCGTTGCAGGGTTCAGGTCGTTCACGGTTGCCTTGACTCTTCAGCCACGAGGTCCAGGAGGCGTCGACGACAACCAAAAGCTGGATTCGGCGTGTCCCACGATGTCTGTGGCTTACTGCTGTGTCGGTGACTCGATCGGAGCCAACAAGCCTTGGTAACAGCAAGTCTCGGGGAAAGTATGAAGAGGCAATGGCGCAGACCAGCAAGGTCTGTGGAACTCACCCAGCAAGGGTAAGTCAGGGCAGGCCTGGAGAAACCAGGGGAGCCTTTTGGTTTCTTTGGAAAGTCTTCTGGGGACCCACAAGCCGGCTGGCAAGGGATCGCGAAGACGCCTCGGGAGGATTCTCTCACAGGGGCCCACGGTCACTCGGGACATGGTAGGCTGCTGATCTTAAGAGAGATTTATGCTGGAGGCTGGGACCATACGTGGTCCAAAGCACAAGTTCGTGGAACGTTATGAGGGGTTGCCCTCGACAACAGTGCACAGTACCCAGGGGTCGCAGTTCCTCGTTACTCTTGGGGTTCACTGGCCTCAGCTTCGCTGGGGACTCACGATGGCCTTTGAGAAATCAGGAAATCTACTTCTTGGGCTGCAGGAACTTCGGACTCCGGCGGGAGCGGCGTAGTTTGCGACCGTCGTTTGTAGTTTTTGGTGCCTGCCAAGCAGGGGAGTCACTCCTTGACTCCAAGGGAGATTCTTCAGTCTTCCAAAGGTAGTGGAGCGTCGAAGGTCCGGGATTCTTCTTGTAGAGCGTCGTCCAGGGAAATCTAGGGTGCAATGCACAGGTTCCCCCTCTTATACTAAAAATAGGGGAGGGACTAGCTCTATGACCCTACCTATGGGAGGGTCAGGGGAGTGGGTGGCTACACCCACTTCCCTTTGTCCAGTTTCGCACCAGAGCAGGGACAGGTAGCCCCTGAGCCGGTTTGAACTGGCATATGCACAGAGGAGCCTTCTGCTCCCCCAGTGCAGGACTTCAAAGCACTCTAAGAGTGCACCCACCCAGCCCCAATACACTAAACCCTGTCTGGGAGGTGGTCACACCCCTTGGGACAGGATATCTATTGTTGGGCTCCCTCCACTGCGAGTGTTGGTCATCAGCAGGAGGGCAGCCCAGTGTCTGTGACTGGTGGCATCCATTTTGTGATGCCAGGGCTCTGTCGGATTCTACCGCGTTTCCACAGTAGGTACATGTCTACCCCTCTAGAAGGGTGGAATACTACCCCCGCCGCCAGGACTGGCGGGGGGGTAGTATTCCAAGGTGTTTGACACCAAACACGACATGTTTCAATGCAGCCATTCCAAAGTTAGCATTTTACCGCGAGGATATAATGCACTTAAAAGTATATGGTTTAACCGCATCCACAAACAGCACCAGAGAATGGACTCTGAGAGCTGCAGAGGGGCCCTGCTCAGGCAGAGGCACCCCCTCACATAGAAGCCAAGCACCCTGCCCTCAGGATTGATAGGGCCTGCCTTAGGGGTGACTGATAGGGTTATGTGTGTGTGCAGGAGAGATATAGGGAACCTATATCTCAGTGAGGGGTGCTAGCACTTCCTCACTCAGGCTGCAGTAGCAGGCCTGTGGTGTCAGATTTCGTCTGCTTCCCAGGGGTGGCATAATACATGCTTCAGCCCCTGGTAGGCCTGTGAAGTACCTATGCCCTTGGTACCTAAGGTACCATATACTAGGGACTCATAAGGTACCACAGTATCCAATCACTAGTGTACCTAGAGTGCACTCCAAATCATTTAAAGAGAAAGCAGATAGGCTGGGGACCTGAATAGCAGGTTCCCAGCCAAACTAAGTCAAAAACCAACAAAACACCAGGAAAAAAGTGGGGGCAACCATGTAGTCAGATTCCACCTTCCTACATAACCCCCCAAACGAAAGGAGATGAGGCTAACCTTGTCCAGGTGAGCCTGTATTTACTGAGTGGCCATATAAGGAAGTACCTGCACTAGCATGGTTACCCCCTGTCTTATGGTCCACTAAGTTATCCCTCACCCTAAGGGTATGAGAGGGTCTCCACCATGGGGAATTACTACCTGTGGGGTGTTTTGGTAAAGGACAAGGCGGATGAGGTGTCTGAGCAGGGAAGTGAGACCCTAGGGAAGTTGGTCTCAGTTTCCTCAGATCACTGGTCACCATGTATGCCTGTCTTTCCATGACTGAGCTGCACTTTGCTCTAAGGGTCAACCTTTGGCTGCCTACAGCTGGGGGTTGGGTCCCTTTGGGTGGAACACTGGAGGGACATGGCAGGTTTGGAACCTTTTGGTTCCAGGTTTGCCCTTGCCTAACAGAGTCCTTCTGGGGAAGGTGCCTACACAAAGGTAGGGGGGATCCCTCAGTGTGTGGAGGAATTTTCACCTGGCTAGGGCTACTAGACTGGGTGCCCCTAATCTGCTGATGGGGGGGTTCCTCTGGACAGGGGGCCCTGTGGGGTCCACTGACCTCCCTGACCTCTGCAGCCCTGGGCTGACTGAAGCAGGGTAGAGAGGGGCAGGTTACCTGCTCCAGACTGGGTACCACCTTGGAAGGGTCCTCTGCCATCAGGGGTGGGGCCAGGCCAGGCCTGACTACCTATGGGGCAGTTCCTTCACTAGGGGTAGGATCAGTTCCCTGAGGAGGCTGACCCTTACCTGCTGTCTGGGGGAAGGAGACTTTTCTTCAACCCCTGTGCTCTCTTTTGGGGAGAGTGGGCCATTCTTCCAGGCTCCATCTCTCCAGCATTTCCCTGGGCTGGGGCTGTGGCCATCACAGCCCCACTAGCTTTTCAGGGACGCCTAGCATCTTCAGATGGGTTTGGTGTTCAACTTCAGCCCAGGCTGAAATTTCCAGATCATTGCCCATCAGGCAATCTATAGGCAAGTTGGGGGACACTGCCACTCTTTTTGGGCCTGTGACCCCCTCCCAGCTGAGATTGACTATGGCCATGGGGTGATCTGTCCTGACACCATCAATGTTGGTCACCTGGTACTTAAACTCAGGTAAAAGCTGGTGAGGGGGACTAGTTTCCCTGCCACCATGGTGACACTAGCCCCTGTTTCCCTGAATGCCACAGCCTTCTGACCATTAATCATTGGCTCCAGTCTGTACCTGCCCAATGCAATGGGACCCATGGTAAAGGTGGCAAATCCTATACCACCATCAGAGTCTGAGGAGTCTGTTGAGGGGGACCTGTCTAAACTGGGGCCCACCTCTGTTCCTCTTGCAAAAGCACCTAACTTTTTGGGTGCACTACTCCCAACTGGAGGATTACTACTGGTAGTACCAGGAGGGGTGGTAGTAGTTGTTGGAGGAACATTTTCCTTATTGCCAATCCTGGGACAACTGGGATCAGATTTCCAGTGCCCAGGCTTTTTACAGACATGGCAATAGGGTTTCTTTTCAGGAGAGGAAGGAGTTTGGGACCCACCCCCAGAAGAGTACTTTTAGGGCCCTGTAGGGGACTTATCCTTAGATTTATCCCCACCTTTCTCTTGGGACTTGGTAGAATCTTTCTTCTGGTCACCACCCTGATTCTTAGGCCTCACCCTGGTTCTGACCCATTTGTCTGCCTTCTTTCCCAATTCTTGGGGAGAGGTCAGATCAGAGTCCACCAGGTACTGGTGCAAAAGCTGGTTTTGACAGTTATTAAGGATCTGCTCCCTCATGATCAAATTGTACAATCCTTTGAGATCGGTAACCCTACTGCCAATCAGCCAACCCTCCAGAGCCTTGGTTGCACAATCTACAAAGTCAGTCCAGTCCTGAGTCTGTGCCTTCTGGGTGTCTCTGAACTTCAACCTGTACTGCTCAGTGGTTAAGCCAAACCCATCTATCAGTGCACTCTTCAGGACTTCATAGTTATCAGCATCCTCTTCTTTAACAGTGAGGAGCTTGTCTCTACCTTTATCTGAAAAGGAGAGCCACAAGATTGCTGCCCACTGCCTTTGGGGGACCTGCTGTACTCTACAGGCCCTCTCCATAGCAGTTATCCACTTGTGGATATCATCCCCACTCTGGTAGGGAGGAACAACCTTGCTCAGGTTCCTATGGTCTGGAATATATTCTCTGCCTCTAGGGACACTGTTGCTGCCACCAAGGGGTTCTAACCCCTCTCTTCTAGAAGCTCTCTGGATCTCCAGGGCTTCTCTATCCAGTGCCAACTGCTTGGTTCTGAGGGCAACTCTTGCTTCCTCATACTGCAGCAGTTTGCACATTCTTTCAGAGGAGGTCTCTCTTATGGGAAAGTATGAGTTCCTCTGGTGGACAAATTCTCTGCCAGAGTGATAAGAGTGCTCAGATTCCCTGGAAGGGGACCTATGCCTCTCATCCACTCTGCCAGTTCTCTTAGGGAGAATTCCTCTGTCCTTTTCAGGCCCCTTGAGGCCTGGCCCTTCAATCACAGAGTCCTGGTCATTCGGATTTTCATCGTCTGACCCAGATATTGTAATTGACCCACCCACTGATTCAGACCTATTGGCTCCTAGAGCCAATCTAAGATCATCTGGTGTCAGCAGATCTATCAGGTGCAGGGTTGAGGGACTCTGTCCTAGTCTCAGGTGTCTTTCAACACACATGGCTCTCAAGTCAGAGAAAGCCATGTCCTTGTACTGAGGCTGAGTGGATCCACTGGTTCCACCCTTTAAGGACATTCTAGTGTTGTGCAGTGTTGTACTACCTACACTAGTTTGTGGCCTACTGATCCTAGCTTGAGCTGTAGAAAGGGTGTGCTATCCCTTGGCATACAGCTCTAAGTTCAGTAGAACTTATTGATACTAAGCTTGACTTTATATGTACCTTAAGTACCTATAGTGGTTTTCAGTTAGTAATTCAAAATAGAGATTTTCTGGTAAAACAATAGCAAGCTGGAATCCCATCGCTGCCACCAATGTGAGAAGTTGGCCTGGTATATGCTGTTCACTAATTAAAGTGGACACCTTGCACCATAATAATTCGACTCTTATGGTAGATAGGTTTAAGACAACCTTTATAGAAAGCTATCCTAGTGGTAGCTGTGGAGAGCAGCCTTCAGGCTAAGTCTTGAAGGAATGTAAAGCAGCTTGTTTTACCACACAATCTCTTGAATCACCAAATGAAAAGACACCACACAGGTATATATATCAAATATATATGTATTTATTAATAAACACTCTCTACTAATCTCTTTATGAGATTAGAGGATAGGAACATATGCACAAGTCAAATATTATCAGGATAAGTTTAGCACAATTGAATATTACAATCTTAGTTTGCTAGACCTAGGTCTAGGGCATCTAGAATCGAGGGACCCCCAAGAACCACCCCAGGTAGTTGTAGGAGACCCACAGGGGACGGACGCGGTGACCTGGCACCGATGCGAATCCTGTACGAGTCTATGCGCGCAGACGCGATTGAGATATCAATGTTCAAGGTCCCTTGCGTGTTCGAGGCGAACACACCGATCGGACTCAGTACGAGTCGAAGGATTCGGTCTACAGATAGGATTTGCAAGGGAGTCGGACGCGGTGTGTCTCACACAGACGCGAACCAGGTATGAGTCAGTGCGAGAATCGCACGGGGAAAGTAAGAGTTTTAGGATACTTCTGGTGGACCTACAAGCAAGTCACTTACAGGGTAAGTAGTTCGAGGGCCCACACCCACAGGAGCACCAGAGTGCTGGAGTTACCTCACCCAGGGAAGCCGGGTGCACAGGTGTCCTTTGGTGTCGGGTCGCGGCGTCGTTTTCAATGGCGAACAAAGAAGACTTGCTGCTTGTGATGGTGTGAAGAAGTGTCCGGTGGAATCCAAGCCTGGATTCGGTGGAAGGATGACCTGAAAGCAGAGGGGACGGTGTTCAAAGTCACTTGGCAGTGACTCGGGGCAAGGAAGATGAATGCCCACCGTCGTCGCAGGGTTCAGGTCGTTCACGGTTGCCTTGACTCTTCAGCCACGAGGTCCAGGAGGTGTCAACGACAACCAGGAGCTGGATTCGGCGTGTGCCACGATGTCTGCGGCTTACTGCGGTGTCGGTGACTCGATCGGAGCCAACAAGCCTTAGTAACAGCAAGTCTCGGGGAAAGTATGAAGAGGCAATGGCACAGACCAGCAAGGTCTATGGAACTCACCCAGCGAAGGTAAGTCAGGGCAGGCCTGGCGCAACCAGGGGAGCCCTTTGGTTTCTTTGGAAAGTCTTCTGGGAACCCACAAGTTGGCTGGCAAGGGATCACAAAGACGCCTCAGGAGGATTCTCTCACAGGGGCCCACGGTCACTCGGGACGTGGTAGGCCGCTGATCTTAGGAGCGATTTCTGCTGGAGGCTGGGACCATACGTGGTCCAAAGCACAAGTTCGTGGAACGTTGTGAGGGGTTGCACTCGACAATAGTGCACGGTACCCAGGGGTCGCGGTTCCTCATTACTCTTGGGGTCCACTGGCCTCAGCTTCGCTGGGGACTCACGATGGCCTTTGGAGAAGTCAGGAAATCCAATTCTTGGGCTGCAGGGACTTCGGACTCCGGTGGGAGTGGCGTAGTTTGCGACCGTCGTTTGTAGTTTTTGGTGCCTGCCAAGCAGGGGAGTCACTCCTTGACTCCAAGGGAGATTCTTCAGTCTTCCAAAGGTAGCAGAACGTCGAAGGTCCGGGATTCTTCTTGTAGAGCGTCGTCCAGGGAAATCTAGGGTGCAATGCACAGGTTCCCCCTCTTATACTAAAAAGAGGGGAGGGACTAGCTCTATGACCCTACCTATGGGAGGGTCAGGGGAGTGGGTGGCTACACCCACTTCCCTTTGTCCAGTTTCGCGCCAGAGCAGGGACAGGTAGCCCCTGAGCCGGTTTGAACTGGCATATGCACAGAGGAGCCTTCTGCTCCCCCAGTGCAGGACTTCAAAGCACTCTAAGAGTGCACCCACCCAGCCCCAATACACTAAACCCTGTCTGGGAGGTGGTCACACCCCCTTGGGACAGGATATCTATTGTTGGGCTCCCTCCACTGCGAGTGTTGGTCATCAGCAGGAGGGCAGCCCAGTGTCTGTGTGTGACTGGTGGCATCCATTTTGTGATGCCAGGGCTCTGTCGGATTCTACCGCGTTTCCACAGTAGGTACATGTCTACCCCTCTAGAAGGGTGGAATGCTCCCCCGCCGCCAGGACTGGCGGGGGGTAGTATTCCAAGGTGTTTGACACCAAACACGACATGTTTCGATGCAGCCATTCCAAAGTTAGCATTTTACCGCGAGGATATAATGCACTTAAAAGTATATGGTTTAACCGCATCCACAAACAGCACCAGAGAATGGACTCTGAGAGCTGCAGAGGGCCCTGCTCAGGCAGAGGCACCCCCTCACATAGAAGCCAAGCACCCTGCCCTCAGGATTGATAGGGCCTGCCTTAGGGGTGACTGATAGGGTTATATGTGTGTGCAGGAGAGATATAGGGAACCTATATCTCAGTGAGGGGTGCTAGCACTTCCTCACTCAGGCTGCAGTAGCAGGCCTGTGGTGTCAGATTTCGTCTGCTTCCCAGGGGTGGCATAATACATGCTTCAGCCCCTGGTAGGCCTGTGAAGTACCTATGCCCTTGGTACCTAAGGTACCATATACTAGGGACTCATAAGGTACCACAGTATCCAATCACTAGTGCACCTAGAGTGCACTCCAAATCGTTTAAAGAGAAAGCAGATAGGCTGGGGACCTGAATAGCAGGTTCCCAGCCAAACTAAGTCAAAAACCAACAAAACACCAGGAAAAAAGTGGGGGCAACCATGTAGTCAGATTCCACCTTCCTACACCATATACTATTCAATAGCTCATACAATAAAACTGAATTTGATCTACAAGCATATGGCAGCCACATTTAGATGGCATGAGTTCTATTTTTATTTTCATTCCATGGCATATACTTGTCATATATATTCTTTTTAAGGGACACCAGCTTTCTATTCTACAGACTTTTGCCAATGCTTTGTTTCTTTTTCCGATGTAACTTCTGCCACTTTATTACAAATTTAACAGCTGAAAGTTAGCACTTAGTAGCAATCGTCTTATCCTCCTTGCTACTCTCTGACACAAGTCAAGTGGATTTAGAGACGTGTCTTCCCGGATTGCTGGGCTTTAAACGGAATGCAGCGCGCGAGCTGTCAGCTTGCACGAGCACTGGCGTTTCTGTTTTGCCACATGCATCCAAACAACCCTACATCTTCACTGATATCTGCCCCACTTCCTGTCCCTTAGCTCTTTCATTTCCGTCTTGTCCACCAGTAACACCTCCTGCTGTCTCTCACCCTCATAGTTAAGTCATTTCCTGTCTCTACCCAACTTCCTTGCCCCTCCCAACTTTCCCTCTCCCATGCAGGTTGTAAGTGCACGTGGCGCTGTGCCAGTGTGACACCTCCAGCCTGCCTTGGCTTTCTTTTCAACACAACTTTCCATGCTGGAATTGTCTGAGCCCACCCAGGATAATGTGCTGCATGACTAACCACTTATAAGGTCCCAAAGGCGAGACCTATTGGCTATGCCAATGCTTGTTTAACTGGTTTCCAGAAATAACGTCAGTAAGACACCCAACACTAAACGGTTACATAAACTCAAGCATACCTATTTCTTGGGTATATTTCTCCTGGTGCTTTTTCTACAACTGTAAGAGTAAGCGTGCTAAAAGTACAGAGAGTTGTATAAGAAGAAAATGCTGCTTTCATGTTTCCAAAAATGTTAGCATTAAAACAAAGATCTGCTGCCTATCTAGTGCTATGTTAGGTGTAAGCCTTTCATTCAAAACTTGCTGCCACATGTTCAACCCTCCATGGTCCATGTTCCATTTGGCCTGCTGTCAGTGGAGGTTTGCCTGCATTAATTTGACCTCAGACTATTTCCAACCCAAAGTTCTCTTCCTCAATATGAACAGTGTTTTCTTGAACTTCATCCACATGTGATTCAGGATCAAAACCTTCTGACTATGAACCTTGATTTACATAACTGCAGCTTTACCAGAGGGAAAGTGCAGCACTGCTGTCCGCAAAATATATTTTCTGACTTCTTTCTAAAACCAAACTCCATTCTATTCATTTTCTCCAGTACTGCATAAGGCTCCAGGTGAGATGTCTCTAGATCCGGAATCACCAGATCCAGTATTTGCAAACCCAGTAATTCCCTGGCCAGAGACACTGGGCACGTTGGAATGGCCTTGAGCAGTATCCTTCCTTATCCACCCTCCAATGCCCAACCCCAGAAATACCACTCTTGTCTCAAGGGGATACATTATTAGAGGTGGGCTACAATGGGTGGATTCCAAAAGGCAGCATACATTTTATCATCAATGTGGAGTCGCAGTCATGTAGATTAATTCACATGGATGATATACAAATCCTGATGCATGCACTATAGAGTAGTGTGGTAATGATGCAGTACTAAGGACTGATTGCTCACAATTATGCGCTAGTGGTGTATATACCACAAAGGGATATAATATGGGAGATGGGCAAGAAAGTATTGGTTATAAGAGGTTGAATAAAAGGAGTATCGAATTATGGAATTGAGGTAGAACCACTCAACAGTACTAATATAAATCTGTGTGGAAGGACTGTGACTAGCTCCAGTTCTACCTGGAATCAGGCCTCGAACTGAATAGCTGAGGAAAAGCTCCATCCTTCCCTACAAGGAAAGTGTTTGGTATCACCTGTAGCACAGCAGCAAGCACACGAAGAATGCAGCAAGCAAAGGAAGGATTCAGAAGATAAGTAGGAGGAATTAGAAAGAGGGAGGAGAAGGAGTCTGAAGGGGCAGGGAACATAACACCAAAGGTAAGAGAATGCAAGGTAGCGAAGACGCTGAAACAATTGGGACATGTTGCCAGGCACTGACCCAGTGCCTGCACTGACTTAAGTAGTCACTGCCTTCCAGAAGCACCACCCACTAACCTACTACCTGGAAGTGTCTGTCAGCCTAATCACCAGGATCCTATTCTCCATGAACGTTAAGCCTGTCCTCTTCTAAACTTAAATGAGAATTTGAAGTCAGAGTACAGACTCTCCATCAGTGAGATCCTTCCAGCTAATCCTGAAAGCCATCTGATAACAGGGCCACCGCATTAACCTCAGTCTGAAGAAATTTAGGCATCCTTGTGACCAGTGGCGCAATGAAACTTGAGGGGGCCCCCCTGCAAAATGATTGGAGGGGAGCCGCCAAGCTCCGGACCTAGTTAGTAGCTCTCAGGCCTGCCTGTGCACAATGTCAGAGCGGGCCCCTGGAGCTCGGGGCCCTTCCGCATTGCAGGGGCTGCAGGGGCTATTGTTACGCCACTGCTTGTGACTCTTTGGGACATATTTACGAGCCCCAATCGCCACAGGAACATCATTTTTAGTGATATTCCTGTGGCGATATGGGCTTCACCTTATTTACAAGGTAGTGTTAAGCCAGTTAATGTGGCTTAACGCTGCCTTGTAAATAAGGCACTCTTTAACGCTATACTTAGTTTGAAAGGGGCGGGCAATGGGTGTTGTGGTGGGCGTTCCACCGCAACACCCATTGATTTTGACGCCGCCCCATATTTACAAGGGTGGCTTAAATATGGGGCAGCGCCAAATTAAGACCAGGGAAACCTGGTCTTACCCTGGCAAAATGAGTAGAAATGTTTAATTTCTCCTCGTTTTTTTTGCATTTCCAGCATACATGGAAACATCAAAACGCCAATGATTGTTTATGTACAGGAAGGTGTCCCTTCCTGGACATAAACCATCATTTTAAAAAATGACGTTTTGCAACTTCTATGTGTGCTGCATTGAGCACCACACATAGAAGTTACAAACGCCATTTAAAGATTGCTTATATGCAGGAAGGGACACCTTCCTGCACATAAACAATCTCCCCTGCAATGCAGACACCCTTGCACCATGGTACAAGGGTGCCTGCGTTGGCCCTAGGCAGCTAAATTTAGCGCCAGCGCAGGGGGAAACGCAGGGCTGCACCATATTCTTGTAAATATGGTATAGCCCTGCGTTTCTAAAGTGACGGAGCGTGTCGTTAGCCTTCTTGGCTTAACGACACGCTTTGCCACTTTACTAGTAAATATGCGCCTTTGTCTGCTTACTGCACTATAAAGTATAGAGCCTTCATTGGTCAAGTGAAGCCTGAAGCCCCTTTAGGGGTGCCTGTCAGACCAGTCCTAAGTTCATCCGTAGGTGTCACCATGCTGGCGGTGCTTAGAAGTGCGCCAGCTCATGGGCACCGTAGCCCAAAATATTGCTGGATCTCCCACTCATCAAGAGCACTCATACATCGTTCAAGATCTTCAAGCATGTGCAAGCAGCATCCAACAGGTAGAGTTTGGTATAGAATTATATGGTATTATATGGTAAATGGTATAGAATTAGAAACTGCACCGCGTGCTTATTATATGCTAAACAACATTACATAAAGCAGATTTGCAAAGCAATACTTTAATGGCAAGGTTCTTTTATAAGATATATCTAAAGATGCACAGATTTGCAGGGCACTGTACACTTGGATCGTTCTGTATTTTGAGCAAATTCAATTTTTATAATGCTCTTTCCAAAGAAAGTGCCCCGGGAAGCATGTTAAACACATTAAACAGCTGATATCTAATTTAGATTGCGATTACAACCCTTAAAGATAAAGAAAGGACCTGGAGTGCATCAGAGAAGACTTTTGATTTGACTAACCTAATTAACATTGATGTCACTATTGTTCCATTCAAAAGCAGTTATGAGAACATGGACTCTGCAGGAAATTAAAATTGCATATCAGCAATGAGAGTTTATCTCTAACAGCTCTGGATAGAAAGATATATTCTGTATGGATTTTTACAAGGCATATTTTAAAAGAATAGCCGAATGACATTAATATTTTTATGTCACATATCACACTGTGCCTTCCGTATCAATAAATTGTTCTTTATTTTAGATTTCTCTGTTTGTACATCTTACTCGGTTTATTAACCACACTGAATCGCTGAATATCTACACATAAGTGTTTAAAATACTAGGCATAATACCATCGTTATTTTACTAATATTCAGAATTTGTGATCCACGTAAGAAATTTAGCTGTGTTTTTTACAGTTACTTAATATAAGGTATAGGCCCTCCTGACCCTTACATGCGGCCCCCTGAGCAGCAGCAGCACTGGGCTGCTGTTTACTCGACTCAGCACTAACATAAATTTTTTTTTAAATATACAGCAAGCACTTAATTCATGGTTAATTGCAGTTAAACAAAAGGAAGTAAATAGGCCCTTAATTTTAGGAACACTGTCATCATTAAAGACAGCAAAGGTGTAAATATACGATAGTCTTTTCAAAATTCAAAAAGTGTATTTCATTGACCTGTAGAACAATTTCACCTTAATAAATCAAATTAAAGCAATGCATTCAGAGGTAATTAAGTGGTTTTCATACATGAATTTTAGAAACGTTCATGCTTCCCCCACACCCCCTCCACACTGACAATGCCATTAGTGATTACATCCAATAACAGGAGATGGTTTTGTACAGTACGCATCCTGAAGTCATGTATTTTGAGGTCCTCATATATGTGATAATGAAGAGAAAAAGGAGGGAAATTGAAATAAAACAATTGCACAGGGTCACACAATTTGGTCAAGTGGAGAAGCTGAGATTCATCCCAGGTTTTCTGGTTTACCATTGCACAATTGAGTTCAGCCACTAGATATACATGCTTTGCTTCCACTACTCCCACTTTACACACTCCCCTCCCCCCCTTCTCCCCTTGCTGGCACTAGTGCGGCCCTCGGTCACACCAAAGACCAAACTTTGCGGCGCCCCGGGAAAATGTTTGAGTACCCATGCTATACACCTTCCCATCACATACACTCCCTTTCAAGCTCACATGGGCAACGTATATAGAACAGATAACATGAAAGTTTTCTAAACTCTGAAAATGTTTTTGGGCACTTACAAAATTAGTGATGGTGGCTGCTACTTCCAGAACATCTGTTGAATAACACGCAAACAAAATTGCACGCAAAACAACTGGTATTATAGCAAATGATGGTGCAAACCACTTGTAAATGCATATATAATAATAAAAGTGCAAATAAATGAGATAAAAAATAAATTAGTGTCTTCACTTTTAAATATTTCCATAACGAGCCTAAATAGCCAACTTCTGGAAAAATATCCACTTGCTGAATGCTGAGGTCCACGAAAACCAGAGTACCGTTGGCAATTAATTCTTATGCATATTAATCGTACACATTAAGAAGAGGGGGAAGAAGTTTGCATATTAAATGAAGTAGTTGAAACACATGCAAACTAGTGAGAGATCAGTTAGCAGCACATATTTCAACCGCAATCGTCATGCAACAAAGCAGCACCTAGGGTTTGGCATGGAGGTTTAAAGTGTGATAAAATCCCTTAAAATGCAAACTGAAACTGTACACTGTGTTTACCATTGTTAGTTATCTCGTGTATACTCAATGAGCAAGCCGTGGTCATGTCTTCAATTAGGCACTTTTGGACAGAAAACAGAGCAGGCATCATGTTAATACGCGTGAAACCATTACTGTCGGTGTCATGGGCCCTAATTGGAAGCAAAAACAAGCACTGGCAAAACCAATAGGGCGTACTTGTGAAAGGCAGAGCTATATAGACTTTGCCAGTATTGTTTTGATTGGCATTAGATAACTACATTCAACGCAGAAAATGCCCATTACTATGTGGATTTTAATAAGCATCCACAAGACCAACAAAACAGTGTACTTATCGAATGGCGAGCAAAAAATAAAAACCAAAATAAATAAAAAGACAAATAAAGCAAGCAAAGGTAAAGGCTGCGGTATATGAAAGGCATGCACTGCTACAGATGGTAAACTAATTCTGTATGTCCTTTACAGCTTGTTTCACCCAGGGACCTATTTGAAGCAGTAGGAACTGAAGGGGCGACTCATTTAAGGAAATGCCCGCACGTGCCATCAGAGCAAAACTCAATCAGTAAAAGTTTGCTACTTGCCAAGAGTGGCCATGTGCTAGTGTGGCTTCAGAGCATCACTGCAGGCTAGACCCCTTTGTGGTGACGCAGCTTCTGCCACCTGGAGAGTATGGAAGAGGGACTAGGTGTGTGTCTATCTTATACTCACTCATGCAGGAGCCAGGTGCTCACTGGTATCAAATAGCAACTGACCCTTCATTGATGTCCCCAATACTCTGCGGATTAGCCAGTTATCGCACACCTCTGTCTTCGTTTCCAGAAGTCAGCCTTCACACACATCACACACCAATGACTTTATACTCAGACAGCGCCGAGGATGCACCAGCATCTGTGGGAGCCATCATGGAACATGGTTTTAAAACATTATAAAATGCATGAAAAGATAGTCGCCACACATGCCCATGCATCTTTGTTGGCCGCTTTTTAAAGCATTTTAGTTTATATGAATAAATCATGATCAAAGACAAATGCTGAGGATGTGTGTGGATCAGCAGTGGCCATCTTTGAATGGAATTTGTTCAAATAAAACAAAACCATTCATGGATGGCCGCCACCCATATGTGCACATGAGTATGCATGCACACACACAGACTGCTATCCTGAAATGGTAAAAAAAGGTTTTAAGATGGCCACCCGCAAATAGTGTGTCCTACGGGCAAAGATTAGTGAAGGGGCTGGTGGGGCAAAGGTTGTCTGACGGAATTTCGAGTAAACAAATATTGTGTGGGCAGAATATTGTGTCAAAAATATTGAGGACCAAAATATTGAAAAGGTAAGTGCAATGAGGTTAGTATGGATTTACTAGTCTTAACCGCACTTATATGTACCTTGACAATATATATATATCGTCAAGGTACATAGATATGGAGTTATATATAGTAAACCTTTTCTTTCCTATAGAAATGTAGTTTCAAGATATTTTTGTCCTCGATATTCTTCACACGATATTTTGCCAACACAATATTTTTCTCTGGGGCAACAATACTCTGGGAAGTTGATGGCAAAGAGAAAGGGAGCTTAAAAAAGAAGGGCATGTAGTGAGAAGAGAATGGTGGACTTCTTGTTCCTGTTTTGATGGTATTTCTCTCTAATCTTGTGTTTGTCCCACTGAGGAGCATTTAAATCTCACAGCATTTTAATTGGTTCAGGTTACCATGAGACTTAAATGCTCCAGGGTCGGAAAAACACAAGAGTAGGGGGGAAAGCCATTGTATCTGGAGCGAGTAAGTGAGATAGACAGCAAAGCCATTAATTCATGAGAAGGGTTGACCCAAAGCACAATCTATGTATATGTAATGCAACTACTAGCTGAAACAATAAAAATGGGCCACGGGTTGAGCAGTAAATGACAGACATCATAGGGGTGCAGTGGGTCCCTCAAATCTGAGGTCAGGTGCCACTGCACCTCACATATGAGTAATGGTGCCTCGGCAGTTGTTGTACTAATGGAATTTATAACCCTGATTGCATTCTGACTCTACAGCAACATTGTACCTAGGGAGGATGACCATTCCAGTATGTTCAACTTAGACATCAACATGTGCTTAGAGAGCTCCTTTGAGTCTTAGGCTATTCACCGTGCTATCCTTTGCACCGCAGACTTTCACCATCTTAAGTCGGATTGATGGAAATCAGGACTCACTTTATTATTCATAGAGAAATAGCAATTCAGAGCATTAGAAATCTGTTCGAAGCAGCTTTGAAAATGGCACTTTCAGTCATGTTGCCCGAATGGTACAGGGCTCAAAGGAGTTGCGCAACTGCATATGATGTGTAATGTTCTCTAGACCGTGAACCAGGCTCCTTCAGGGATAGACATGAGACTAAAAGATGGGTCAAAAAACTTTCATCTCAGCTTCACGCCCATCATGATGCTGATAGTTTGAGTCTAGTCTTGTAAGAGGATAGGTAGGTATACAATGTTTACTTTTATTGAAGGCATTTTATATAGCATGTGCCTAGCTCCAAGAAACGGAAGAGCCTAGTACAGAAAATATTTTTATTGTAGCATAAACAAGTGAAACATGAAGTGCTTCGCATGGATGGATTTAGTAAACAACTGTTAACAACAGGGATCTCTCTCTAAGGCTGCAAATTAATTATGTTGCATCTACATGTTTTATCACCTGAGAGTTCTTTGCTACTTACTTCTACAGATTGTCCTCTCTGCAAACAAGTTTGAGGCATAAGTGTGTAGCAGCTGCAGTATATAAAGAAATATTTGCATTAATTTCCATATTTTGTAGTAATTTGCCTTTTCTATGTAGTCACTCCAGATTTTTCACCTTTCGGTGAACCCTACATTTTTGATGGCTTTAGAACTCTGTGCATTTTACCCCTGCTAACCAGTAGTACTATGCCTGTGCTCCCCTTTTAAACATGGTCGAATTGGCATTCTCCTTATTGATATATTAAACTTGTCTATAAGTCTTTAGTGTATGGTACAAAATGTACCCAGGCCCTGGACATTAATCCCTTAACTGCTGAGGCTTTCCCCACTATCCCCCATTGCTCAGTCCTTTTTGGCCATTTGGGGTAGTTTGCGCTTAGGCCTCCATAACTTTTTCAGCACATAAGGTATCCATGCCAAATTTATGTCCTTTTTTCCAACATCCTGGGCATTCTCAAGGTATCCATGGTTTGTGAATTCCCCTGGAGGAGACCGAGAAAATAAGGAAAATATAGCTAAATGTTGAGTTTTTAGGAAAAAAGTGCTCACAAAAAATGTCTGTTTATTTCTCTAAAAATGACATCAACAAAATGTTTGCTGTGCCAAAGTCACCATCTTCCTAGTTTTGAGAAACATGCAGAGCTGAATCAAAAAACCTATTTGTTTACCGCAGTTTGGGCATTTTTCAAAGAGGTAGCCCATATTTCCTATTCTTTGTGCTTTCAACCTACTTCGTTTGTGGTGAAAACTGGTGTGAAACCCATGAGTGATCCAGGAAAGTGATAGATTTCTGAAAAGTAGACACAATTTTGAATTCAGAAAGGAGTCATGTGTATGGATCCCTCAAGGTTTTCCCGAAGAAACTAACTGTTGAAATAAATAAATATTAAACATAAGGAGGAAAAAACAGCTATTTGGGACAACGTTTATATCTGTAAGTTTTTGTGATGAAGGCCAATTTACAAAAGCAATATACCATTATGTCTGTTAGATCCTTCAGGTTGCGGGAATATCTAAGGTTTGTAACAAATTAGCTGCACCTTACAATGATTTTTCACTGTGTATAGAGTATAGACCAATTCAAATGGTGAAATATGTAGACTGAAAAATGGGTTTCAAGGAAACCTATATATATATATCTTAAATGGGCACAGATATGGAGATTAGAAGCAGTGGTTATTTGTACATCTCCAAATTTGTGGGTACCCACACTAGCATGTCATTCAGAGGGCACTTTTCAAAATGTCTTTTTTCTTACACACTGGCTTACATTTGGAAGGCACAAATGCAGTGAAATCCAATTGGTAAAACCAAATGTTCTACTACTCTATGTTCCCACCTGTCTTTAAATAAAAATGGTACCTCACTTTCGTGGGTAGTGCCTGTGATAGGAAGCGGCCTATAACATAACATGGACACATCACATTTTTGCACTGAAAACTGACCCTTTTTTCAATCTGGGTAGCTGTAGATTTTGGGCCCTAGCTCATCTGGCACCTAGGGAAACCTATGAAACCTGTACATTTAAAAAAAAAAAATAGACAACAAGGGGAGTCCAGGGGAGTCCAGGGGAGAGGTGACTTGCATGGCTCTCACCACGTTTCCTTACCTACTCAAACATTGACTAAAAAAGACATTTTTGTCACATTTATGGGATGGAAACTTCTGTAGTCTGTGGGGAATCAAAAATGTACTACCACCCAGCATTTCCCCAAGTCTCCCAATAAAAATGGTACCTCACTTGTGCAGGTGAGCCTAGTACCGGGAACAGGAAACGACCAATACACAACACAGACACATCACATTTTTTCATTGAAAACTGACACTTTTTTTTGCAATGTAGGTGGCTGTGGATGTTGGGCTGTGGCACAGCCTGCACTTAGGGAAACCTAGCAAACCTGCACATTTTTTAAACTAGACATCTAGGAAGTTCTACGGTGGGGTGACTTGCGTGGCTCGCACCAGGTTTCCTTACCCATAAGCCTTTGCAAACCTCCAACTTTGGCTAAAAGCACACATTTCTGTAAGGAAAATGTTTACAATCTGTGGGGAGGCAAACATTTGCTACCACCGAGCATTTCCTTGAGTCTCCCCATAAAAATGGTACCTCACTTGTGTGGGTAGGCCTATTGCCCGCAACAGGAAAGGGCCCAAAACGTAACATGGACACATCACAATTTCCACTCAAAACTGACCATTTTTTGTGCAATGTGGTGAGCTGTGGATTATGGGCTCTATCTCAGCCAGCACCGATAGAAACCTAGCAAACCTGCACATTTTTTAAAACTAGGCAACCAGCGAAGTCCAGGGTGGAGTGACATGTATGGCTCTCACCAGGTCTTCTTACCCAGAAGCCGTCGAAAACCTCAAACCTTGACTAAAAACACCCATTTTTATTACATATCTGTGATGCAAAGTTCTGTAATCTGTAGTAAGCCACATCCTACCACTTAGCATTCCCCGAAGTCTGTCGATAAAAATGATACTTTATATGTGTGGGTAGGCCTAGTGCCTGCAACAGGAAGGGCCCAAAACAAAACATGTACACATCACATTTTTCCACTAAAAACAGATTCTTTTTTGCAATGTGGGAAGCTATGAATTTTGGGTTGTAGCTCAGCCAGCAACTAGGAAAAGGTTAGAAAAAGGGTTGTTGCTCGACTAGGGTATGAGCCCAAGTCATGCAGTAACCACAATCCTAGTCAGGGTAAGAAGCAGGCAAACCCTAAATTAACATATGCTCACCCTTTGGTATCTTGGCATAGAGCAGTCAGGCTTAACTTAGAAGCAATGTGTAGAGTATTTGTGCAACACATCAAACAGTAAAACCATTAAAACACCACCAGAAAAGATTCCACAACATGTCAGAAAAATGGAACTTAATTTAATAAATAAAACAAGACTAAAACAACAAAAATCCAATAAGTACTATTAGTAGAGCTTGAGTTATGATTTTTTAAAGAATAAACAGCAAAATAATGCTTAGAAGCAATAAGGGCTAACTTGGGATATCTGGTCGCACCGGACTGGGACAAACTCAAAAGTTCAGGTCGACCGCGACAGAGTGGAGGCCAGATACAGGGACCCAGTTAGGCCCGCTGAACAAAAGTACCTTAATCCTGGTTGCGCCTATGTAGAGGACGCGGGGTGCAGATGAGGCAACGCGCCGGTGGCAATCCACGCACCACGACCGATGCATCGCCACCGATGAGCAGGGTGCTGTGATGCAGTGGTTCGTCATTGTCGTCGAGGTCGCCATCGACGGGGATGCGAAGACATTGGGCCAGGAAGAACTTTGCTCACCGGTGGTTCCGAAGGCGATGCATCAGGTCTGATTCTAACAGCAGTGGTGATGCGTCAGTGCTGATCCACGCAGCAGAGGCAATGAAACAGTTTTGATCCACCAGCAGTGGTGATATGCACAACAGCGGTGTTGCATCGGTTCGACAGAAGATGCGTGGGTTCTGTTGAAGCAAACACCAAGGGTCCAGGGCTGGGGTGGTACCACATGGCAGGGCAGACTCACAGGTGCAGAAGCAGGGTGGTTGGAAGTCTTTTATATCCCTGAGATTTCAAATCAGAGGCCAGCCAACAAGCCCCTGGAGTCACTCTGGTAGCAAGTGATGCAGGTCCAGTCCTTCTCACCCAGGCAGGGGAACAGCAGGCAGCAGGGCAGCACAGAAAGGCAGGAGTCCAGCAAAGCAGCAGTCCAGAAAGGCAGAAGTCCAGCAAAGCAGCAGTCCAGCAAAGCAGCAGTCCTTCAGCAGCACAGCAGTCCTTCTTCCTGGCAGAGTCTTCACATGTCCAGAGGTGTACTAAAGTGGTGGTGTTATAGGTCCAGTAAACATACCCAGTTGGTTCTTTGAAGTGGGGGAGAAAGGACTTTGAAGTGCACAGAGGTCCTCCCTTCCTCCCCTTGCTCCAGACTTACTACAGGGGTGTGCAGCCCTTTGTGTGGGGACAGGATACAGCCTATTCAGGTGTGTGTATGAGACTGAGTCTTTGCATAGCGCGGAGTGGGCAGAACTCCGTGAACTCCGAGGGTGGAGCGAAGATTACCACCCACCCCTAGTCATTACCAGGGTCACTGGAATTATGTGGAATTATGCAGTAGGAGAGCACCAAATTACGCAACCGTGATCCACACCCAGGAAACCATTTCAGGAAGGCATTGTAGGAAAGGGGAGACTCTCCCTACAGTGACAAGGCCCTAAAAGCTATTTTCAATGTGGCAGACCTAGCTGTCCTATGAAGAAAACCTGAGGACAGATTAAAATACAAATAGTATCTCCAGAATGGGGCCAAGTAGAAAAATAATGAAACCACTATTTTCCATAGTTATTAAAAATCCAATTGAATGGTGCAGTCGGATATTTTAAAAAAATATTAAGGAAAAGTAGCTTTTAGAAACTACCCTTCACCTGCCGAACTGTCAGAAGGCTAATTAGCAGAAGTCCCTGTCAGCTCTGAGGCTGTGCTCAACCTTGACTAACTTGTTATCTCCTAGCAGTACTGGCTTAGGGTTGGACGGCGGTTACAAAATCGCGACCTGGAATGTAAAAGGGTTAGCGAAAAAACAGGGTAAATTAGGGTGGGTGGAGATTATAAGTGACCTGGATATAATATTGGTGCATTGCACCTGCCTATTTTGAGGGTTTTTCAACACACTGGCTGGAGGCCGTGACATCAACTGCAGGGAGGGCAAAAGGGGGGCTTATGGTCCTTATATCGAATAGGCTCCCGGTAAGCATAAAGAAAAATACAACTATAGGCCCTCATTCATTAATTTTATGGCTAACATTTAGGGGAGGCCAGGACATAGTTTTGGTCAATTTTTAATAATGTTTTTAACAACACCCGGGGTAAGGTGGTCTCAGCCCTTGAATGGGTACTGGAAATTGTACTCCAGTCCATTACTAATAGCTTCATATTAATTTGGGCAGGAGATTTTAACATTCACCTATACCCAATTTCTGCTACACAGGTATGTGGGGTCACTGATGAGGCTGGGAGTGGTTATTTACACTTTCCTCACAATGATTATGGTGATCAATTGAATTCCTTGATTACCAAGTTCGACTTACACTTATTAAAATGTGCCTGCGATAGCAATGGGGACCCCATACCAACCTTTATAGGGAGCAATTCTACATCTGTTATTGACCATTACCTAATATCAGCTAATGCATGCAAGTGGTGTACCATAGCAAGGGTTGCTAAGTCGGGCCTGAGTGACCATAACTGTATTATATTGACAGTTTTTTTCTGGGGCAAGACCAGTGATACACCTTTTAGTTGTATTACTGACATTGCTCCAATAAGACCAAATGGGGCCCGCATAAAGTGGGATGGAGTGGACCCAACCAAAATTTTGCATGACATTTGCTCTAAGGGCTATAACGATATCATTCATTGCCTGGAAGATGTAGTCACCCCCAATCAGTTACTCCATAGTTTTACTGGCATTACCAACATAGTAGATACACTTATGACCCGCCTGAATAAAATAGGCCATGTCAAACGTAGATGATGGTTTGACCATGCATGCACTATAGCCTCTAGGGATTTGAAACTGGCCCTTTGCAGACAACCTAGAGATAATCTGTTGATTAAATCTCTCAGATTTCATTTTAAAGAGGTGCTTCTAGCCAGGAAAAAAGAACTCAGAGATGTAGCATGGTCCAAACTGTCACGGGCTACGGACACAGCAGATAGCAAATTATTCTGGTATACTGTTAACTCTCCTATACTAAAGGATGACTCCTTCCCTGAATTGTTGTCACATGTCACCTGTGATGCCTGGGTTGTTCATTTTACGGACATTTTTAGCTCTCCGAAGGCAGAAATGGCGACTACCAAATATAAGGAACAGTTGATCTGGTCCTCCTTACCCCTGGACATTATGATACGAGAAGTGTTATGAGCCTTGAAGGAAAGTAAAGGGGACAAAGCCCCAAGCCCAGATGGGGTCCCAGTAGATGTTTTCAAGATCGCCATTGATTTATGGGCCCCACCTTTAACTAGAGTTTTGAATATGGCTGCAACAACAGTGATTCCGCCTACATGGGGAACGTCTAATATAGTCCCAATTTTTAAGAAGGGTAATAAATCAGATCCTAAGAATTACCGGTCAATTTCATTGTTAGACTCATCGGCGAAAGTGATGAGCAAAATCCTGCTTAAGAGATTAGAAGAATGGGCCTGTGAATGCTCAATACTTTCACCGATACAGTTAGGTTATAGGAAAGGTGTGGGGACCCTAGAGCAATGCGTGAATCTGGACCTATTATTAGGCA
Source organism: Calotriton arnoldi (assembly GCA_963921515.1). Classification (NCBI taxonomy): domain Eukaryota; kingdom Metazoa; phylum Chordata; class Amphibia; order Caudata; family Salamandridae; genus Calotriton; species Calotriton arnoldi. The sequence continues at coordinate 3,950,655 of CAWUFW010000428.1, forward strand.
AATATACACGTGCCAAAGGCGGAAGACTATATCTCTGTTATGCTGATTTGAGCAGCGCTTTCGATCTAGTAGACCATACTATCGTTTGGACTGCTCTGCTCGCTATGGGGTCGCCTAGGCCTATTATTTGCTTTTTGGCAATATTATATGAGAATCTAGCGTGTAAATTATGCTATGGTCCACGGGGCGAGTCACCAATAACTTTTCAGTTAAACGCGGTATTCGCCAAGGCTGTGTACCTGCCCCTTTACTATTTTCTTTGTTTATAAATGGGGTCGACCAGACCTTACAAACAGTGCTTGCCGACGCCCCCCAAGTTGCTGGGCGCCCCACACCAGTGCTCCTGTATGTAGATGATGCTGTCTTGCTGGCCAGGACTACGGTGGCCATTATGAAGTAATGGGGTAACCCAATAGACCAATTTATCAAAAAGAGAGGGGGGGACGGTGGGAGCTGATTGTTAGGTCCAGTGACCCTTGCTCCCGATTGGTAACTGGTATATAAAGGGGGGTCACTGTTCCTTAAGAGGAGAGTTCAAAGTGGAGAAAGAAGAAGGAAAAGGTCGACATGTTTCGCGCTATCTGTGGCCTCTGGAGGAGATCCAAAGCGCTTCTTCAGGACCAAGGTGAGTTTAAATAAAGTATCACTAGCGGCCTACATTTTTCAGTGCCGCCAGGTTGATGGAAAGGAGTAGCGTCTCCCTTATTTCTATAATTATGGCCTCATGAGATCAGTGAGGGCCGATGGGAAGGTTCTCCCATTCAGCTGTGCTGCTCCACCTGCATGCCTCTCTCTGTCTCCTGAAGAAGCGCTTTGGATCTCCTCCAGAGGCCACAGATAGCGCGAAACATGTCGACCACTAGAGACACCCACTAAGGACTCATATCTAGCTACTGAGGGACATAATATCCCACTAGCAGCACCACACACCTTTTACTAATGACAGAGGGACCACTTTAATAAATAATAGCCACTCTCCCTCCAGTCATTTTTTAACACACTAGTTGAGACCTCACTTCCACTCACACGCACGCACCTAACGGCTTGTTTCATCAAAAGATCTCCGAAAAAGAGACCCTTCGGGGGACCCGTAGGGCATTGCAGCGCCAGCCCGACGAGGAGCAAAAAGCCCAATGATGAAGCATGACATCCTTCGGGGTGTGTGAGGGCATCATGATGAGGACACACTGTCCCCACACATAGAGTAGCACAGGACACCTATTCCTTCTTCTTTCTCCCCTTTGAACTCTCCTCTTAAGGAACAGTGACCCCCCTTTATATACCAGTAACCCAATAGACGTCACAGGACCTGGGTACAGTATATTATGAAAAGTTGGTCCTTGACTGAATTTGCGAAAATATTTTAAATAAGAAACCTAATAATTAAAGTGTTGCCAAAAGGTCAAACACGAGTATCAAATACAATGCATAAAAGATTATACACCCTAGAGAAACACAATTAATCCATCAACAATATATATGTACAAAGTACACCCACACAAATTTTACTTAAGTTGGTTCATGGTTTTTTATATTTTGTACTCAAATACAAACATCAAACAATAGGTAATGTTATTACCCAATAGAGTTTAAGAGAAAAGGTTGCACAAGAGATAGAAAAAAGCGTGCTCGTGAGAAGAGAGTGGAAGTCAGGAGGGTTAGAAATACACACTGTTCCTTATTACAGAAGGGCACTGGTCTGTAGAAGAGGCAGTATTCTTGAACCTGTCCAATGTTTTTTGGTAATTCAGTTTACATCACTCATGTGTGCTTGATTGCAACATCCAGTTTAGTAGGGGATAAATATGTGGAACAGGTCCTTTTTTGGGGGGGGGGGGTTGCGTCGACGTTTCGACCCGTCTTGTGCGAAGAGGGCGATTTGAAGCCTCCGCGTGCGGGTCTTCTCAGGACGAAGGGGAAGGCAACCTGTGATGCGAATGAGATACGTGAATTAGTGGACGTAACCTCCAACCAAGGGAGGAGTATGTGGGAAAAGGTCTGAATACTGACCTTATATCAGTGCCAGGATTGGCGTGGGAATAGTTAATTCAAGGTTGCTGGGAGCCAATATAGGGCGAACCAGGCTGTAATTCCAAAATTGGAAGGTCTGAGGAAAGAGCAGGGATAAATCAAAAACTGCTGCGCTTAAAACATCAAGCGCTGGATAAATACATTTAAAGGGTGTATAGTGGGCACAGGAACAACTTACCCGCAAAATCGGTGTGGCCGCGCTGAGGGGACAACCAATGATGAAGTCCTCATATATTGAGCTTAATTCAAAAGGGATCCAATCCAAAAGGAATTAAAAGAAAACCTAAATGCCAGGCTTGAATTGCTGCAGCATCGGGTCTGAAGCGTGTAAAGGGCCAAGTAACTAACCTTGATTAATGGCAATAGCAGTGCGACTCGCAGAACCTGCTCACGTAAGAGCCATCGCTCTCCCTGACGACTTGCTCGGGGCTCCCCCGGTATCCTTGGTGACGTCCTCAGACACGTAGACAGTCACCAATTGCGTTAGAGCTATCGCTCGCGCCAATAGCCCGCTCGGGGTTCCCCCGGTCTCCTTGGTGACGTTCCTTGAGACGTACACCATGGGCGCAACGTGCACGCCGGACCAGCTGAGGCCGGCTTTCTTATACTACAGCGCGCTCGCCTGTCAGTTCCTCCTGGAATCTTGACGGAGCAGGTGGGAATTAACTGGCACTGATATAAGGTCAGTATTCAGACCTTTTCCCACATACTCCTCCCTTGGTTGGAGGTTACGCCCACTAATTCACGTATCTCATTCGCATCACAGGTTGCCTTCCCCTTCGTCCTGAAGAAGACCCGCACGCGGAGGCTTCAAATCGCCCTCCGCACAAGACGGGTCGAAACGTTGACGCAACCCCCCCCCAAAAAAAGGACCTGTTCCACATATTTATCCCCTACTAAACTGGATGTTGCAATCAAGCACCCATGAGTGATGTAAACTGAATTACCAAAAGACATTGGACAGGTTCAAAAATACTGGCTCTTCTACAGACCAGTGCCCTTCTGTAATAAGGAACAGTGTGTATTTCTAAACCTCCTGACTTCCACTCTCTTCTCACGAGCACGCTTTTTTCTATCTCTTGTGCAACCTTTTCTCTTAAACTCTATTGGGTAATAACATTACCTAATGTTTCATGTTTGTATTTGAGTACAAAATATAAAAACCATGAACCAACTTAAGTAAAATATGTGTAGGTGGACTATGTACATATATATTGTTGATGAATTAATTGTGTTTCTCTAAGGTGTATAATCTTTTATGCATTGTCTTTAATACTCGTGCTTGACCTTTTGGCAACACTTTAATTATTCGGTCTCTTATTTAAAATATTTTCGCAAATTCAGTCAAGGACCAACTTTTCATAATATACAGGACTAAGGTGGGGCTACAGCGTTTAATGAACACCTTTGGCGATTTTATTGCTGCAAGAAAATTGATTATCAACAAAAGCAAAACTTATACAATGATTTGTGGGTCAAGGGACAAACAATGTAGAAAATTTTTTATGGATAAGACCCCGGTGGCCACTGTTGATACCTTTTGCTATCTGGGTATTACTTTTTCAGGTCACAGCTCATGGTCCTGTGAAGTCATTAATGTCAGGAGCAAAATGAACAGATGCACTCATGGAATTTTTAGATTTTCAACCAAGTTAGGCTCTAGGCCGGTTGAGGAGATGATAGCAATCTATTGGGTAAGGGTTTTATCGATTGCAACATATGGGGCTGGTGTGTGGGCGACCATGATAGTAAGGTGCTCCAGACGGAGGAAAATGGTTTCCTCAAACGCCTACTCTGTCTGCCTTCCTCTGTCTCTTCTGAGATCATTCACAGAGAAGTAGGGCTACAGTATCTCACAGATATAGTTACACTTCGCCCCTTGTTGCTTTGGCGTTCCATATGGTCCAAAGACGACACCAGTTTTACCAAGTTAATTATTTTAGTCTGTTTGTCCCAGGACAATGTACTGGCGATTCCTTGGTTAAGTTATATAAATTTTTTGTACAGTAAATTATTTAAGATTTCTGTCCGGACTAACCCTTTATCGGTAACATCACTTGCCAAATTGTCTATCAGAGAAACTTTCATGACCCATAAAAGGGAAGTCCAGTTGGATTGTGAGAGAAGGAAATCTACTGTTAAGTTTTATCTAACATTTACTTTATCGGAGGGCTGTCAAGATTATTTAACCTATATTCCTAATCTCATGCACCATTTTGTACTAGTTAGATTTAGATTGGGAATTGCTCACCACCTAGTTTCCTTCCCTAATATGAAAACTTGCCCCTTAGATTCCACCCCTTGCCCATGTGATGGTCGGGGCAAGCAAAGCACTATGCACTTTATACTGTTTTGTGGTTTTTATTCAAGTTTTAGAAGTTATTATCTAAAACCACTTTTGCTTGCACAAGGTAATGGATCGCATATTGCTGCCTTAAAATACATGCCTGAATTAAACGAAGCCAAGGTCTGTTTTAATGTAGCGCTTTTTATTATAAATGCAATTAATATATGCAAAAGTATTGTGTACCGACATAGTGATGACCTTACAGGAATTTAAATGGAGATTGTACCTCTTTTAAACATTTTTAAGTGTTTTTAGACATGCTTAATTTTGGTATTATGTTGTACACTGGGCATTATCTTGTATTATCTTTTACAATTTTTATACCATTCATGTGTAATATAATCAGCTTTTTATCTAGTATACTTTTATGGTTGTCTTACACACACCGAATAAAGTTTTCGAAACAAAATGAAACAACTAGATTAGAAAAAGGTGTGAAATGCTGCCCAGCAGCAAACAGTAGACTGAACTGAATGGGCAGAGATGACTTCTCTGAACTCCACAAAATATGCAGGATGGGGGGCTGCGGACATCCTTTTAGACACTACTTGACAGGTCTGTTGAGCCACATGTAACACTTGGGGCACACGTGAAAGGGTGAGAACAGGATGCCAAGACAATATTTGTATATCCACTGTTTGGTTTCTGGAGGACCTTGCTTTTATCCTCACAGAAGTGTATCTTTGGGTTTGTTGTGAGTACAGTTCCTGCCTTAAACTGGATTTTAGTGTTAGATGTGGGAGGACATTGGGATTAACACAGTACACTCCCCATTCACAGCTGAAGACTTCTGCTCTCTTGCATTTGCCCTGACACATTGCGTTTGGGCCTGTTTGCAATAAGGCACACAGAAACTACTGATATTGGTGGGGTTGGCCCTGGGAACTTCTACTCCATTGGTTAGGGCGTGACCAGGAGTCACTCCCTCCCACTAACTAATTCCAGGCATAAATATGGCAGCTCAAGGCACCGACTTCAAGAACACTTTCTGAACCTGTGAAGGATCAGAAGAGGACCGTACCTGCTGTTTGTTACCTGAGAGGAGCCCTTAAAGACTGGACATGATCCAACTTGTACCCAGGACAAAGAAGTGGTCTCCAAAGGTCAGTTGTCTGACCTTCTGTGTGGCTACAGGTAGACAACGAGTTCCAAGACATCTTTTGCTGGAAGTACCCGACTGAGCAGTGACAACTGGACCTAGACTGAACCCTACTGTTGGGCTCTGCCTGACACCTTGTGAGTCTTTGAGTGCCTCCCCTTCATCCCTGAGGGGCTTTAGAAATGTTCTCATATAGAATTATCAGACTACGTCAGAAGCTAAAGTTTTTGACTGCGACGAACCTGGTTGGTGTTCCTGACCTAAGCTCCATCGCTGTCAGCATGAAATTGCACCTAGCTCCCTGTCTATCGCAACTGCAACCATAGACGATCATTTGAGATTTAAGCTTCTTGCCACTATTTTCCCTCAAATATTTAAAAACCCTGTAATTTTGTGTATTAAATTTAACTTTATTTTTCTACTTAGGCTTGGAATTTTATTCTTTGGCATTTTAATGTTATTACTATTTAGGTACTGCATAAATATTTAACAAATTGCCCTCAAGCTGTGCTTTCCAAACTTCTTAGAACCACGCCACAATTTTTGGAGCAAAACTCTTTTGCGACCCACCTAGCATTAATGTACATGAGGCGGGCAATTTTTTAAAATGTATTTAAAGCATTGTTGGGTAGCGCCCTGACATTTACAGACAGCACATTTTCCATTGAAATGGCCACTAAATTTGCACAGACATACAGTTTTACTGATAAACCTATACTGCACACAAATGATATTGTGTGGAAATCGGGTTTCAGTTTCTGTTTATCATTTGTGCATCACCAAGTACAACGTCTTGATTTGCTTTGATCGTATTGAAATCTTTGTTTCCATTACACTTCAAAATTACAAAAAAATGCTTCATTTTTGCTTTCCTAACTTCTGAATGTGTACAGTTCATTTACAGGTATTTACATTTGGTTGTCATCCTCCAGCCTTTCCTTTCACTCTCACTGGAACCCCAGCCGGACAGTCGAACTATGTCTATGAAGCAAAGCAGATATGATAAGAAAAATACAGAATTTAAAAACATCTTTATTTATTGAATGGACTTGCGTGACCTTCCAAAAATAGGCTAACAGCCCACCAGTGGGTCACAACCCACCATTTTGGAAACACTGCCCTAGAGCATGTCTCCTCTGTGCCATAGCTACCTGTGACTTGGAGGGTTCACCCTGACAATGGTTGTGATTATCCTTGAAGTGGGTAGTCAGCCACCCCAAATATTAATCCAATTATTTCATGTGTGAATCCAAAAATATGTGTAAATCTATGGTAACTGAATGCATGTGTCTCTGATCAGTAGGCCACTGCATATGATTCAGGTTCAGATTTTGTCTGTAAGAAAACAAGATGGATAGATGATTTCTTCACCTGTTTCATTCTATTTCTCCTATTCAAAGAATCTTTAGCAATAAATTACACTGCTGTGCCAAAGACTGATAAAGCTGCAAATACACGTATGCATTTATTACTACATTGTAATAGTAAAAATCTATATTATTACTACAGTGGGAGACAGCGTTTACAACGCTGGCAATACCACGCGGGTTGATAACAACACGGTCGTTACAATGACCGCGTTGTTACCACGCGTGGCATTACATCGCAAGTCGTTTCAACGACTTGCGCTAGGTGGCGTGCAACACCAGGGAATGTGTTGGATTTTAAATCCAACACCTTCCCTGCTGTTGCGCTAACTGGAGTAGGAATAGTAATTTATACTATTCCTAAGTCCAGCGCGCCATCTAGTGCAAGTCGTTGAAACGACTTGCGATGTAATGCCACTCGTGGTAACAACGCGGTCGTTGTAACGACCGCGTTGTTACCTACCGCGTGGTAACACCACGCGTTGTAACATCATACATTCTTACTACAGTACATTGTAACTGACACAAGTTGACAGCACATTTTCCATTGAAATGGCCACTAAATTTGCACAGACATACAGTTTTACTGATAAACCTATACTGCACACAAATGATATTGTGTGGAAATCGGGTTTCAGTTTCTGTTTATCATTTGTGCATCACCAAGTACAACGTCTTGATTTGCTTTGAACGTATTTAAATCTTTGTTTCCATTACACTTCAAAATTACAAAAAAAATGCTTCATTTTTGCTTTCCTAACTTCTGAATGTGTACAGTTCATTTACAGGTATTTACATTTGGTTGTCATCCTCCAGCCTTTCCTTTCACTCTCACTGGAACCCCAGCCGGACAGTCGAACTATGTCTATGAAGCAAAGCAAATATGACAAGAAACATACAGAATTTAAAAACATCTTTATTTATTGAATGGACTTGCGTGACCTTCCAAAAATAGACTAACAGCCCACCAGTGGGTCGCAACCCACCATTTTGGAAACACTGCCCTAGAGCATGTCTCCTCTGTGCCATAGCTACCTGTGACTTGGAGGGTTCACCCTGACAATGGTTGTGATTATCCTTGAAGTGGGTAGTCAGCCACCCCAAATATTAATCCAATTATTTCATGTGTGAATCCAAAAATATGTGTAAATCTATGGTAACTGAATGCATGTGTCTCTGATCAGTAGGCCACTGCATATGATTCAGGTTCAGATTTTGTCTGTAAGAAAACAAGATGGATAGATGATTTCTTCACCTGTTTCATTCTATTTCTCCTATTCAAAGAATCTTTAGCAATAAATTACACTGCTGTGCCAAAGACTGATAAAGCTGCAAATACACGTATGCATTTATTACTACATTGTAATAGTCAAAATCTATATTATTACTACAGTGGGAGACAGCGTTTACAACGCTGGCAATACCACGCGGGTTGATAACAACACGGTCATTACAATGACCGCGTTGTTACCACGCGTGGCATTACATCGCAAGTCGTTTCAACGACTTGCGCTAGGTGGCGTGCAACACCAGGGAATGTGTTGGATTTTAAATCCAACACCTTCCCTGCTGTTGCGCTAACTGGAGTAGGAATAGTAATTTATACTATTCCTAAGTCCAGCGCGCCATCTAGTGCAAGTCGTTGAAACGACTTGCGATGTAATGCCACTCGTGGTAACAACGCGGTTGTTGTAACGACTGCGTTGTTACCTACCGCGTGGTAACACCACGCGTTGTAACATCATACATTCTTACTACAGTACATTGTAACTGACACAAGTTGAGAAAATGAGCAAGCACTGCTTACTGTCTCACAGGATTCATGCTGCAATGACTCAACAGAGGATAACAGCTCTCCTAATTGCCACAAATCCCTGAGATGTTATCGCAGTGCATTAATTAAACCTGTTGTGTCCTTGGTCTGGAACCTTTGTTTAGAGCTATTACAAAATAGCAATCTCATCATTCATATATGCTAATCTGCAGAGAGTAACATGCTATTTAGACACATACACATATAAATTGAAGTAGCTAAAGTAAATTTAAGTAGCTAAAATAACACAAAGGAATTAGTAAAAGATATTAAGTTACGAAAATACTTGATTGGCCAATGAAGGTACATACTATAAAAGTTAGTTGATCACATTAATAAAAGAATAATGCCACTCTTTATTATAAATTGTAACTTGTTCAAAATTAGTCTTATAGGCCAAATTCACAAAAGGCATGTATCCATATGTCAAGTACTACCTCACCTACTCAAATACAATTCACATAGTTAAATGTGCAGATATATGTATACTGCTCTCTTATATATTGTGTGCATATAATATATCTACCGAGAGTGCATAGAACACTCCATACGTAGTCCTACCTTAGGTGTAAATGTGGGAGTTGTATGGGGAGTGGGAGGAAAATGGGACATATTTACTGCAAATTCAGAAACGGAAGGGGATAAATCAGGAGGACAGGGAGGGACATGGAAATCGAAAAACACATCGACAAAGCAGCAAGTCAATGCAATTCACTAATGTTATTCCCACATCTATACCATCAATACTACATCCAAACAGGCTCACATCTACTCCAACCAAGCCTTGGAATGAGTCCCACAGTCAAAGGCACTGTAGGGTAATCACATAGAAATCACTGGCAGGGAATAACACTACCAAAAAGACCAATACCTAAACATAAATGAATAAATAGTAAAATAGTCATTTACTTTAGATATTGTATATCTCTATATATAAAACACTGTGCAAATGCAAAGAACTGAAAAGTAAAATAAAGAATAAAAACATTAATACAATAATGTAAAATATAATCATATTACTATAAATATTGCATACACGTATACAAGTCACATCCTAAAATGTAATCATAACAAATACACATATTTAGGAAATTACAGATATGTAAACTGTTAATGAGTTATAAAACAGAACTCATCTAACATCTAAAACTACTCTACACATACTCAAAGACACATCATAACACATTGGGGCATATTCACAAGGAGCTATCGCCGAATTAACTGCACTTTATCGCAGCCAAAGTTGTGATAAATTTACCTCCCCATTCACAAGCCGGTGTCAACAGCCCACAGCACCAGTTTACCCGCGATAGCAGCCGCAAAAAACATCGCCACAGAGGACCCCCGCAAATATTGCTAATGAGATGCAGAGTAGGCGTTCCCGTGACAAAAGCCGAGACAACAGCACACCTCAACATTCACAACGACCAGCCACATCCGCGATAAAAACACAAAACAGGCGATAAGGCGCGATAGCACCAGGAAATCTACACCTGCTCTGACCTGGTGTAAAGTCGGACGGCAGCCAGCACCACAAAAGGGAGCACAGCCCACATCCGAAGGGCAACAGATGCCATGGAGCCACCCATCATGCAGCCCGGACACCCAAGAGGGCCACAACACCCACCTCCACCACCCCAGGACCCCAACCCACACCCGGAACACCCCCCCCGGACCATCACAGACGCAGCGCAGACAAAGACAGCGGAACCCCAGGAAACGTACCAGACGCACAGACCCAACATCTGACAATGTCACCTTCCACTACAGGCTGAAAGGGACAACCAACCTATGCATCCTGACCATCATCGCCCAACAGGCCTACGGCAACAACACAGCGGACAGCCAACATCCCACCCCACACAAAGCTGATGGCGTGGCTGCACCTGTTGGTGCCTGGGACCCCCATCCAACACCCGCCAGAGTCGGAGGAGTCTCACAGCCAGCCACATCCAAGTCCCCCACACCTGTCCTGGACATCACCATCACCCTGGCACCCTAGTCCCCATACGTACAACACAATGCGCAGGATCCGCTGGAGACCAAGCAAGGACCATACGCCCAAGCAGGACGTAAGCACGTGTTGGGGGCAATACACAGCACACATGTACCACCTGTGCCCCCTGGTGACACAGCACACAATCACCGCAACAGGAAGCACACGTCTCACATCAATGTGCAGGCAACAACAGAACACCGTGGAACACCCAACTATGTTGCCTTCAAATACACAGCCAGTGTGCATGTTACCTTCATCCTCCGACAGTCCATCATCACCCAGCGTACCCCGGATGGCAACAAGGGAATAGCACAGCCCATTGGAAACATACAAATGAACACCCCACACACCTCAACTCCACAACCATGCAACTCACAACGCTGGCAATGCACACGTCACAAACTCACATACAACTGGCACAGCAATATGCCCACCCACCAGACACGACAGAACAACTTACAATGTCCACATGGGCAAGCCCTGAACATGAGCCAGCAACGGCATGGCACCTCAGCCACATAATAGCCAAATGTGGGGAGAGGTGGCAACCAGGCATGTGTGAAGGATGCAGTAGAACCATGATTGGGAAAGTACACAATGCCAAGAGTGCCGGAGATGTGCTGGACACCTCGCAGTATGCAGAACACACCCATATCCATGGCGACATACACCGCTTGTGTATGGAGTGTAGTGGACAGTGGACGCCACCATGTCACCACAGCCAGTGGGGGACCTCGCGGAAATGTTGCCTGTTACGCCCCCCCCTAAGCGTCACCCGAGTGGGATGGCCCGGCGTACGCTACGCCAGCGTAGGGGTGTAAATAAAAAGCACGTAGGCCTGGGTGTGGTCCTCTTCCGGAAAGACCCACGTCTCTGCCAGGGCGGCGCCTCCCACCCCGCCACGAGGCCGACGCCGTCCCCGTGTGCAAAGTTGCCTGCGATGCTGTGCGCCTGCGGAACCCCAGCATGCTGGACCACAAACCCGTCAGGCCCGCCCCTGCGCAGCCAGGCCACACTAATCACCTGCCGACACCGGCGTGTGTCAAGGAGGGCCCACCAGGTGCCGGCGCAAGCTCCAAGCCCGAGGCCCGTGACCTTGGCAGCCACCTCAGACCATCACGGCCTCCATGACACAGGCCCCCTTAATTCCTTTCTCGTTGATGTACTCCACTGCCGCCTTAGGCCTACTCTTCGGACCAGTAGGTCCCATATGTGAAACTGTGTCCTGAGTCATGAATGGCAGTGACCCCAAATCCGGGCCAGCGGCCACAGCACCAGACCCCCCGATCAGTGAGGCATAGTTCCATATGGGCATCTTGCGACACGTGGTGCCACTAACCCTGTTCAACGCCAGCCGGCTACATGTGGTGCCACTAACCCAGTTCAACCCCAGCCGGCTACACGTGGTGCCACTAACCCTGTTCAATGCCAGCCAGCGACACGTGGATGAGGGACCAGGACTACCCTGCTGACCAGTAGGTCACACATCCAGCACCTAGTCGCAAAGCACGAATGGCGGAGCCCACACCAGTGGTCGCATGGAGAGGTGTAAGAGGAAGACACGGCTCAGTCCGGACGAATGCCGGGTCACATAAACGGAGGTGACCGAACACGTGGTGCCACTGAACCTGAACTACGCAGGCCGGTGGGGCCATCCAACCTATGCCAGCGACACTCGGTGAATGGGCCTTGCTGACCGCTGCCTCAGGCCTACACCACGGTCAGGTAGGTCACACATTTGGAACTGAGTCTTGATTACACCATGGCAGTGAACATTATTTAAGGCAGAGAACTATTCACCATACACCCTTCGATGTGGTGGCAACAGGTCTGTGCATGGCATCACAACCACACGTGTCTGTGGGCCTACACGGACCACTGCCCTCTGCCTACGCTGCGCACGAGTGGGATCACAGATTTGGAACTGAACATCGGTAATTCAAAAGGCTGAATACATTTCTTCGCACGCACGGAGGGGCGTAAGAGGATGACGCGTTGCAGTCCAGAGGGAACAGGATCATCGTCACGGAGGTGATTGAACACTACCGACAACTGCCACTGTGTCACTAACTCTGTGCCTCACGAGCCAACGACCCGTGGCTGTGGGCCACTGCTGACCGCTGCCTCCGGCCTACACTGTGGTCCAGTAGGTCACAGCGCCTTGATTTGGCATTCTTGGAGTTCACATCTGTGTACAGGCATCATCGCAGACTGCATCCTCTCCCAGCACCTGTGCCACTGAGTTTGCTCCCCGACATTCATGGACATTCACTGGTCATTCATTGGTGGCGTTTGAATCTATGGACTAGGGGGTAGTTTTCATCCTCATGTGGCTGATCCCGAATTGTTGGTGAAAACGAGGGTTGCGCTTTCCACTCCTCCATTTGCTGCTTCCAGATAACATCAGACCTTCCGCATAATGTCCTGGAGGACACCTTCCACTGTCCCCCGAAACCCTCCGCAACATACACCTCGGACATTGATGGAGACCCGCTCAGGTCGCATGGCCCATCTGACTGCACCGCAAGTCACCGTCCCATGGCTGGGTGCCTGTGCATCCGGGGCCACTGACTCTGTGCTGCTCCGGCCTGGGACCCCTTCTCCTGAGACATTGAATGGCCTCTGTAGCGATGGTCTTGGGGTCATCAACGCCATGTGTCTGTGGCCCTGCGCTGTCCGCCTCCTCCGGCCCCGACTGCGGGCCACAATGGCGCACACATGGCATCGAGTCTTGACCGGCCCGGACGTCGCATCACCGCAGGAGGCACATGCCACCACCGCAAGGACCACCTCCAACCGCCATCTGCCAGAGTCAAAAGGGTGGTCCTGACAGACCTACGGAGTTGCTCAGACCTGTCGTGGATGCCATCATCGGCCTGCTGCCCTGCTCAGCACTCCAGGTGCCAGTGACTCAGCGCACCGCAAGCCATTGTCCGTTACTAATTGAGTTTTGTGCTGTTGTGAGGTTGCGCAGCAGTGTCACCTCATGCAGTGGGGAAGACCTGGGACGTTGATGAGGAATTTGATGCAGGTGTACCACACCCCACTGCATCTGCATCAGGACTAACCCAAAGGGACACAATCCTAGCAATTCCTTCACATGAGCGCGCTCTTCTCTAGTGCCCCTACCTCAGTGCACTGCAACTCACGGAACGTCCAGACTGAATATTGGGTGACCTCTGTCCTTACTCCGGATCCCTCCATGTTGCTCTGCATTTGACTCTGTTATGCTGGTGATTTCTGTTTCCATTACACTGGTGTCCACTGTTCCGGTTGTTGCCAGCACCAAGGACTCCGTGCGGGCTGGCTTATACTCACCTCACACACATACAGCACAGGCGTCACTGTACATGTGGCCCTGCCAATAAAGGGGCCGGGCGCACGTGCCCGTAGCCAGTTCAACATGATATGTGCATGTGTGTCTGTGGAGGTTTGGGTCTCCTTTGTGGGGTGTAGGTGGTCCCTGAAGGGTATTGGACACCCACGTATGTGTTCTAGTTCGCATTCCATGGGTTAGGCAACACCCTCACCTGTTGGGCCACCTCCTTTTGGCGTTCTGCCACCTGGCATTGGGGTGCCATGTGTGGGTGGGTGAGGTGTTGTGAGGCAGCCGTGATTGCGGGTGCTTCATGCTGTGTGGTCTGTTGCAGGGTCTGGGCTCTCCTCTGAGTAGCTTGTCTGCCCTGGTCCTGGTGGTGGGTTGTGTGGGATGTCCATGGGCTGTTGTAGGGCGTCGGTGTCGGGGGTGTGGTGTTCGTCTTGGGCATCACTGATGGGTTGTCTGTTCTGACCTGCTGGAGGTGTTGTTTGTCCCTCTGCATTGTGAAGGGGAGGTGCATGTTGGCATTGTGTTGGCGCCTTGTTCTTGTCGACATGCAGACTGTGTGACAATGTACATTGTGACTGTTTGGGCGGTGGTGGCTATTTGAGTTGGGACAGTGTACATTTGGCCTACATGGCTGATGTGGGGTTGTAGCCGTAGATGTGCGTCTCACAGTTCCCTGCTCTGTCTAATGTGATTGTTCTGTTACTGCGCCTGGGTGGACCCAGTCGTGTCCCCTGTTCTGCAGTGTGGGTGTTGCACTTTGTGCCACATTGTCATGGTATGTGCTGTGATTGCTATGTGTGTGTGCTGCAGTGTGCTATGGGGATGGGGGACATGTCCCTGGGTAAATGTGGGTGTGCAGTGTGTTACACCTCATTGTGCATGTGTGGCATTGTGCCCATCACCCCCCGTCCCCCCAGTCCCTGTTGGATCCTCACCCTGTTGTTGTTGTGTCAGGTCCTGTCGAGCTGTGTCCATACTCCCTACTCCTTTCACCCTCTCCACACTGATGACTGTGGCCTGGGTTTCCTCCTGCTCCTTCTGTGTCGCTCGACTGCCACCTCCTGTCGCCGTTGCTGCCTTCCTGTTGGCAGCGGGTTTGTACCTGGTTTTGGTTGTCACGTCCTGCCGGCGCCTCTTGGCCTCCTGGATTGGCCTCCTGGGCACTCGGACTGCATTCCAGGTGGTCTGCTTGTGGGTCAGTTGCTGGTAGTGTTCTGTCGCCTCCGTGGCCTTGGTCTTGTTTTCCTGCGGTCTGCACCCCGTCTTCCTCTCCCTTTTCTCCTTGGCCTTCCCCGACCCCGTTGTTCCTTGCTGGTGGTCTGTGGGGGTTGTGGGGTTCGCGTTGCCCTCTGCGCTGGGTCAGGGTGCATCCATGTTGCTACGTGCTTTGGCTTGTTTCTGGTGTGTTGTGTCTGTGGTTTTTATGGTACAATTTCAGGCCAGGCGCGTGGGATTTGCAGGCCTGAGGCTGGTTTTCGCTACTTTTTGTACCGCAATTGGCCTCATCGCACGATTTTTCGCGTTCGCGTTTCGCATTTTTTCGGCGTGGCGTTGATTTTCACGCTGACATTTGATGCGTTATCTGGTGGCTATCGCATGGTACCGCCTTGTTGTGAATTCCACGTTGACACGGGGATATTTTCCCGCGAAATGCTGCGATAGTGGAAGTTGAGTTACGCTACTCTTGCGGTAGTTATCACACGTTCTTGTGAATATACCCCATTGTATGTCCCAAACAAGCACACACACACACACACACACACATATTCAAACAATGAAACACAGCACAGCTGTAGCTGATGTCTGGCACCCCTAATATCTCATTGTACTAGAGAAAGCAGGCAGGTGCTTCCATTTGTAATGTTTGTCAGGAGTGTGTTATTTTCCATGGGTGATGCCTGCTTCTCTACTCTTTTCAATTTGTATTTTTATATAACATAGGTAGAAATCTCTGCCTATGCTATGTAAAACTACATTTGGTTGGTGTACCCCTAAAATATAGAATGGACTTCAATTATCCCATGCCTCCCTCCAAAATAAATAACTTATATTTATTCTTCTCAGGGAAAAGTTGCACAACTAATGCAGGCATATTTGTGGACAGGATGGGATGTTGTGTTAAAGTATTTGGCAGTGTTGTTGATTATTTGGTTCGGGTTAGGGATGTTTTGAAGAGAGCTGGAGTATTTTAGGAGGGTCAGGTGGTATTGTGCCTTGAGGGGATACCCTGCCTCAGTGGTGTGGGAGAGAGCTATGCAATGTGGGGCAGGGGTGTGTGAGGATTAGATGGAATTATGAAAAGTTAGTTGGAGGGCTTGTGAAAGGGTCTTTCTATGTTGTCTGAGTAGATTTGGTATTACCAAGGTGTTATGATTGGTGTGTTGAGTTAAGGTGAGTTACCTGTGAGTTACATAGTAGTGTACAGTGTTTTGATTGGGGTGTGAATGAATGAATGATAATAAAAATAAAGTGTATTTGGTAATTAATTTTTAAACCATTCAAACAGTTAAACATACACTCCTCAATGCTTATAATACCATTTAAACAATAAAATCTTTAACAAAACATGCTTTCTTTCTCTAGGGCGACAATTCAAAACTTTGTGGGTACAATGAGTTATCTCCTCAGCACCGCAGAGGTCGACTTACCACAACTTGCCAGTATGTATCAATGTTTAAAATACAATGATGCGGAGTTGCAGCAATAAAAACGAATTTGGGAGTTTTTCACTACCAGGTCATGTAAAACTTAAAAGTGCATGTCCTGTCTTTTGAATACATTGCACCCTGCCCTCTGGGTCATCCAGGGCATAACTTATATTAATAGAGAAGGTTTAGGCCTGGCAAGAGGTTTATCATCTCAGGTCAAAATGGCAGTGTAAACTGCACATACAGGCTGTGCAATGGCAGGCCTGAGTCATGGTCAGAGGGCTACTTAAGTGGGTGGCACAATGAATGCTGCAGGCCCACTAGTATAATTTAATTTACAGGCCCTGGGCACATGTAGTACATTTTACTAGGGACCTATAGATAAATTAAATTTGCCATTTGGGGAAGAGCCAATATTACCATGTTTAGAGGAGACAGAACAAGCACTGGTTAGCAGTGGCAAAGTGCACAGAGACCTAAAGCCAGCAAAAACGAGGGCAGAAAAGTGGAGGAGGTACATAAAATGTTGGGAGGAAGACCTGCCTAATGCTGTCAGTTCTAACATTCCCGCTCTGAGTTTTTCCCTCCTTCATCGATGGCTTCAACAAGACTTCGTCCAGCCACTCCCCATCATGATTGACTCAGTCTTTCGATCCAGCCTGCTACATTGACTCACTGAAGAATCTACCTCGTCCAAAATCTTTTAAGTCAGATGGTAACTCTGTGACCAGGACCTAACCGGGCCTCGTGTCCGACCCACACTCCATAGTGGTCAGCCTTAAACCTTACCCCTGTCAAGGTTTTGCACGACCAGCTGTCCTTGCTTGGCGCTTTGCTCTTTTTGGTGTTTTTTCATTTAAAACTTTAATCATTCATCTCACTGGTTCTCCTTATTGAAATTTTGTTGTGTAGGTCTTGTTTTGTTCTTCAAAATATTCTCTATTATTGGAAATTGGAGAAAGAGTTTTATTGTTTTGTGGTTTCTTCTTTTAACTGTTTTGGTACTGATAAATGCTTTACACATTTCTCCTAAGTTAGGCCTGGATTCTCTGTTCTACAGCTACCAAGGTTTGTTTTAAGAAGGGTAACACACTTGTAGATTTGAAGAAGGGTTTATTAGGATAACTGGAACAACCCCTGAAGACTCCTCTCCTGGCAGCAACTGACCCAGCTCTGACCAAGCTTCCAGAACATTAGAAGGCTCAGACATCACCAGGTTACATAAAACATGTTGCCAGGATACAACACATCTCCATTTCTAATAATATAACAAGAATACAAAACAATGTACAATAACGCAAAATGAAAGAACCAAGTACAGTAAACAATAAAATTTAAAAAAACTAACATGAGAATAACTTAAAACAGCAGTTCAAATAATACATTATCATCACAATGAGGATCCAAAGAAAGTGTGCACAATCAGTCGCACACATAATCATTATCCAACACAGGCCTCCTCCTGACTCGGGGTACCGAAACATCCACTACAGACTTGCTACTACCAGTTGACTTTCCATTACCACTACCACCAACCACTCCTTCCCTTGAATAATCACACGATTTCTTGATCCACACCTCACGTTCAAGTGCGTTGCACAAAGTGAGTCTGCGTACATTCCACTTTTTCCCATCAGACAACCACACATTGTTGCCTATCACCCTGGTTACACACTTATGTTGTGTCTTTCAACAACTGTACTGACCTTTTTATCAAAGTTTTCCTCCAAGGCTTTTATTACCTCTAAATATTCATCTGAATTATCCTCACGTGTGTTTTCAACGGTATCACCTTCCCCACATTCGTGATTGCTAGGGACCCTGGAATGTACTGGTAACGTTTTTAGCACTTTTCTGCCCTCAATCCCTAGATTATGTTTTAATAAAGCAACTTTACGAGAAGCTACAAAATCTTCTCCACCAATTGCTTCAAGGTAACTTTCGAAAGACTCTAACCAATATTCCCATGGCATAAGGGATCGCCTGGATTCTGTAGGAATTTGGGTGGAGCTGCAATGGTTGGTAAATCCATTTTTCTTCAACTTTGCACTACCACTGCCTAACAGATACAGATCACTGGTACATCACACCAAAAGTTGTTTTGTATAGTCAGAATAACACACAGTACAGTATATTATTGTTAAAATAACAAACTAAAATAACTGAAGTCGTTATCGTAGTCAAATGTTGCCCGTGAACACCATACAGTATGTGTAGGTTGTGAAGTTGTTGAATAGAGCTAGTTAAATATATCACCATATCATTACACAGTATATGCAGCCTGTTAAAATAATGAATTAAAATAATCAAAGTTGTCACCATTGTCACCAGTTACTTGTGTAGAGATCCTCACTTAAAACAAGATAAACTGCAAACCTAGCTGTGCAGTTCACTGAAACACAGTGCTAGGTTATTGCAACAGCAAAGTTACACAAAAAAAAAAACCTTGTTGTTTCTGGTTTGGTGTGCTTCCCACCATAAATAGTCTCTGTACACTGCTGAAATTGGTAATGAGACGATGCGCTGGGTACGAACAGTGCCTATCTGCCCCTATAGTGCACTGTAATGATGCGTTGATAAATGGTGACACTCAAGTCGCTACCACTGTAAAGACTCTTCCGCATCTGACATCAATGCGCACGTGTGATCAAACGTGCGCATCAATGATGCGCAACGCTGCACACGACAATGTTGAGACGCGCTGCTTCCTACGTCGCAGAAGACAATGCCGACTAAGACGCGCTGTTGCCTCCACACTCCGCCATCTCGAACACTGCCAATAACAATGGACGCACCAGCCAGCCATGCTCCGGAGCTATTCAAAGGTAAGCACAGCCCCGCACAGGAGCCGTTGGCGCAGGCAACCGGTGAGCGTCAAATCATAACAAGAGTCACCGTTGTCGAAGATTAATGTCACCAGTACACACCGCAGTTAAGGATAACGGCACTGCATACACTCATCGCCGTCGTAGTTGCCCTGCCGGCCTTTTCTTGTACTCTGTACCGCCAGCATTTACCAGCTGCTCCACCAATCAACACACAGGTTATGTTGATCCTCTGCAACACCGCTAGGTCAGCTGATCATAACGCACACTTCGTGTTAAATGCTTCAATAGGCATGTCTCGTCAGCAAGGCACCTCACAGGAGAATTACCGGAACACAGCACGCATAGGTCCACCCCAGATTTATGAGGATTAAGAAATCCGGCTCAACATGGAAATTCAGGGGTTATGGTTCCAATGACACCTTCCTTCACGACTTGCAGCATCCCATCCTCGTCGCCATTTTTAAGAAGGGTAACACACTTGTAGATTTGAAGAAGGGTTTATTAAGATAACTGGAACAACCCCTGAAGACTCCTCTCCTGGCAGCAACTGACCCAGCTCTGACCAAGCTTCCAGAACACTAGAAGGCTCAGACATCACCAGGTTACATAGAACATGTTGCCAGGATACAACAGTTTGAGCTCAGGTATAAATTAGTGAAACCTAATGGGACCTAGTAGAGAATTGAGACATTATTACTTGTTGAGGACTCACAACCTCACCAACCAATAATCCACTTCCTCACAATAAGCAAAACAATTATGGAATATAATGCTAGCCAAAATAGTGTGAGTGGTTATAATTGAAGCATTGCATTTATCACATTTTTTGTTATTGTCAGTAAATCGAGCTATGTGTCACAAAAATGGCCATACTTGTTCCTCTAGCTTACTGCACCATAGGAACTAAAGCTGCACCTCACTGACCACACCCTTTTTGGCTAAAATCGGTCTGAGTTTGCTTATATTTCCTTTCAGAAGGTTTATGGCCTAGTAGTTTTAGTATAAGTATCCGTTTATGGGTGCGGTTCAAGGCTGCCACTAATATGTTTAGTTTCCCTAATGGCACTGGGAGCAAAAAGTATGAAACTGATTAGAACCCAAAGCAACGCCAATGGTTATACTCAATTAAAGCATCCCACTATGGCATATTGTTTTCTTCTGATTTAACTACTCTAGGTCCCACAAGAATACCCATACATGGATTTTGTAGCTCACTGTGCCCTAGGTACTGAAGCTTCCCCTCATTGGCGAAACCCCTAAAGGTTTAAAATAGTCAATGGATGCAAGTAGTTTTGTTCAGAGGCATCTGGTTAAGCTGATTGAGCTTGATTGTCCATTTTAGGAGGAAGACATGGTTATTTAGCATTTGGTAGGTCACTCTCCATGATGGCACAGTTAGGAAAACTAAGGTAATGCTTTTCAGATTAATGTCATTTGTTATGGTTATAATGCTGCAGTACAGACACACAGTGCTACTCTATAAAACATAAGAAAAAACCCAAAGGACAAGCAGTGAAAATCTAATTTGCCATACCTAATCTAGCATCAACTTCTTTATATGTGGTTGTTCTCTATGTTCCCAATTGGCCACCCCATGTCTATCCCCTACTAACATTCAGGTTCCCAGCCCTAACCATCAAAGTACCGCTTTGAAAAATCTGTGCTAGCTTCCAGTTTCCCAGGGTGCAAGCAGGATTTGTCATTAGAAAATCCCCGGTTCACAAATCTGCAAATAAACATGCATGGTTTCTGACCCTCAGAATAGACTTTGTACTTGCTTAAGTGATACTACATAAAACGTTTTTTTCTACCTATGGGTTTTATAACCTGTTTGTTGATATTAGATTGGTATGAGATAGCACCAGTTTGTTGTTATTTGCCAATTTAATATGCAGAATTTATATTTTTGAGACATAAGTCTCCAAAATGTTTATTTGCAAAAATATAATCAAAGTTCAGAGTTCACAAAAATCTCTTAACATCAGTGCTGCAATTGAAAACATTTACTCTGTGATCCCAGATACTGGGGTCTAGGAATGGAAGGAGAAAGGGTGTAGAGTCTCAAGGGGTGGAGTCACGAGGAGCAGTGCCTGACAGTCAACTTAAATATTTATTTATTTATTATTTTTTTAATTTAGCTTGGCAAAAACAACAAGCGACATGCAATACAAAACCATATCAAAATTTTTGTAGCATTGAGATACAACAGCAACAAAATATGCTCTCCTTTCACGCTATGTTGGTTTGGCAATCTAACACATCGCTTCCCCATCTCTGTGTGGTATGGCGGTGACCCATTTTAACTCTGCCCCTTCTAGATCACAATTTATTTGCAGAGTTGTAGGTGTTAGCGTGATCGGGTCTGAGACTCCTCCGGAGTGCATTCATCGCCCTGGTCCTGAGGAGGTACGGCTGAAGGGAAGGTCTGGAAAAGACCCTATATGTCTCTGGGACTAGAGGATGGTAGGAATAGTGTGGCATATTAGTCCAATAGTTCTGTGCAATGTATTTGGGAGTCCAGCCACATCTTGTACTTGGGCGATCTCCCCCAGCCCCGATAGCAGGCTATCTGTCTCTTCGCTATTAACAATGCCAGGGCTGTGTATCTTCTAAGTGCTACCGGGACATCCCACACCCATCCCAACACTACGACCCTTTGGTCCCCGGACGCCTTGGGACCAATCATGACAGTGAGTATGGAGAATTATTAGTTCAAATATGTCCAAACTGCATCGCAGGCCCATGCTAAATGTAGAACTGGCGCAATCGGGTAACCACAACCGGTGCAATTAAATGTTTCTCTTAACCCCAATTCATGCTTTTGTAAGGGTTTTATAGGCCCTCGGCAGGAATTCATAATGTATTTTGCAAAGTCTGCTGCTGGAGGAAACTAGACCCATTTGGTCACGCAGCAAAAGGACCACATTTTGTCTAGTATTTCCAGTCCCATTTCCTGCTCCCATTGGGGGCGGGTAGTGTGGGTTCGGGCCCGAGAAGCCTCCAAGGAGGCACAATATAATTTGGAGATGAGCTGTTTCGTGGACGTGGCCACCAGGAATGGCTCTAATGCCCAACACATCACAAGCTCTCGCAGGAAACTTGAGGTCTGCGTACCAAGGGCCCCTTTTGTGCGATAATAAAGAAATGGACAATTGAGAATGGGGTTATTAGAACGCTATAGATATTTGCATACGGACTATGTCACACAGTTGTTATGAGGATGAACATAGGGCGGCTTTCTAGCCGGAAACAGGTAGTGAGAATGTGTTTCTGAAATGCTTAGCCATTGGTTGAAGCCGGAAATGGCCGATGAGAATAGGGTTGTTAGAACACAGTGATTCTCATGTCTTTCTTGGATGTGATGAACCACACAGGCTCATTGACCTATGGGTTACACACACAAAGGTATTTCTCACTAAATGCAAGTCGATGGGGAACTTTAAGTCAATGTTTTTTCATAACCGATTTATTACACATTATTAACTGACCGTGAGAAACGTCGGGTGTTTAGACGTCGCTGATTGGTCCAAATATTACACGGACCGAGGAGGGAGCAGCCTTGAGATATTTGCATATGGACTATGTCGCACAGTTGATATGAGGACGTAAATAGGGCGGCATTCTAGCCGGAAACAGGTAGTGAGAATGTATTTCTGAAAAGCTTAGCCATTGGTTGAAATTTGTTTTAAATTGGAGGTATTGTTTACTACACTCTAACACAGATCATATGCTCCTCGGCATTGGAGACTTGGAAACAGATAAGACAGGTGAGTGTAGAATGGAGCTCGGGTCATTTTAAGTAGCAAGAAACATGGACCTGCTTGATGTGTCTAATCTGGCTATAGTTTTATTAAGTGGTATGAATATTGTTGCTGCATTTTGTAGACTATTGACTAGACAAGCCTGTTGATGGGACGGATAATGAGTATTAATAAGTGAATGGTGGGATAAGAACAGGAATTTTGAGCGAATTTGGATCTCGAATACGATGAAGGGCACAGTTTAACTGGTTATGGAGTTAGATCAGCAAAACTCCTGAGATGGGTTCTTATATTGGCACTTTTTCATAAGGGGCTTTTGGTATCTGCTATTGATGTCTTGAGGTCTTATCTATACTAATTGTGCCTTGATTAGAACAGATGCTAGAGTGGCAGAGTTTTGATTTGCTGACCTATTTCATATTTTAGATCATGCCATAAGGGACTACACCTTTTAACTCGTAGAGCAAGAACATCTTGAGGACATAGTTTACCCTGTTTATTCTACTACATGAGGATATATTTTGTATTGCTTTGAGGAACACATCCAAGTGAATTACATTTTCAATTTGGTCAACCTAAACTATCTATAATAATATTGGTTGGTTATGATTGTTGCTCTATAGAATGACCTTGTGTTTGTTCATTCAGAAATTTTGGCAAGTGAAAAATGTTGCCATGTGTAGTCTTTTTAGCATAAATGTACCACATTTGCATTGGTTCTAAAAGTTATTCAGACCAAATTAGAAAATTATTGTTTAGTTATTAATGTTGCCCAACATGATGATCTTTTCACGCTTTTGTAGATCTTGTCCAAATGAAATGCATTTAATGTCTAGCTTTTTGGAGCATAAATGATCTGCGTTACTATAGGTTTGACATTGAAAAACAAAAAAGATTGCAATTAAGAAAATACCAGTTGGTTTTAGTGTTTTAGACAGGATGCAGAGTGTATACAGGAAGGAAGTCTTGGATAGCAAGCTCACCAATATTTGTGGTATTTTGATGCCAAAGTATAAATGGCAACATATGTATATCTTTGTGTAAATGATATATAGGCTTATTTATATATATTTAAAAAAAAATCTTTTACAGCCCTGATGAAGTATTGTAGGACGAAACGCGTTGGCTGGGCTGATGTACGCATACAATTAAAACTTCAATGAAGTGGATTTTCAAACAGACGAACAAGACTACCTGATCAATATATCTGGACGTGATGGATTTATGATACTGATTGAATTAACAATTTGATTTTGCAAGATATAATGTACATGCTCCTTTTCACTTTTTATTGATCATTATGTGGAGAGTAATTAGTTCAAATATGTCTAACCTGCATCGCAGGCCCATGCTAAATGTAGAACTGACACATTCAGGTAACCACAACCGGCGCAATAAGATGTTTCTCTTAGCCCCAATTCATACTTTTGTAAGGGTTTTATAGGCCCTCGGCAGGAATTTATAATGTAGTACGCAAAGTCTGCTGCTGGAGGAAACTAGACCTTTTTGGGCACACAGCAAAGGGGCCACATTTTGTCTAGAATTTCCAGTCCCATTTCCTGCTCCCATTGGGTGCATGTAGTGTGGGTTCGGGCCCGAGAATTCTCCAAGGAGGCAAAATATAATTTGGAGATGAGCTGTTTCATGGAAGTGGCCACTAGGAATGGCTCTAATGCCCAACACATCACAAGCTCTCGCAGAAAACTTGAGGTCTGCATACCTAGGGCCCCTTTTATGTGAAAAAAAAGAAAATGATCAAAGGTGTTATGTGTGGCACGGCCTAGGAACTCTTCCCGTACTTTGAATCGTGTCTCGGTGTAGAGATCCCCTCATTTATAGAGCCCATTTGTGGTTAGTTGCGCAAGGGCCTTTGGGTCATGGGTGGGCAGAAATTGTGGATGGTATTGAAGAGGGAGGGCCAGCGCATAAAGGGGCAAAGAGCTCACACGCCTGCCGGGTAGCTCCTCGCTGTGGAAGTGCAACTCGAGATGTCCATGCTTAAAGAGTATTGCGGGGGGAACCTCTAACAAGGTTCGCAGCAGCAGTGGCCCTACCACGTCAGTCTCAATTGCGGCATGCAGGATGTAAGTGTCAAGGTGCAGCCAATAGTACACAAAGTGTGCCTGGCCATAGATTTCTTACAGGAAGATATCCATATCTCTATTCTCCCATACCCCCAGTTACTTCATTAAGCCCTCACACCACTCCAGGGGGAAATTGGTGGAGAAGCGGCACATGCTCCTCATCATTGGGAATATTTGAGACTTGCTCCAGTTAATGTTTATCCCAGAGAACTTCCCAAAATGCAAATACTCTCGGAGTATCTCATTAAGGCTCTCACTGGGGGTCCTCAAGTACAAGTTCATGTCATCTGCGTGTAGAGAAATGAGGATATGCTGTGAGGAATATATAATGGCATATTTTGTGTAGTTTTGTCCCACTTTGGCTGCTAGTGACTCTAGAGCCAGGGCGAATAAAACTGGTGATAGAGGCACCCCTATCTGGTTCCCCTGGAGATGTCAAGGGGAGCCAAGAGCATGCTAATAATGCATAGTCGGGTGGTCTTGTGGTTGGTGGGGTATGAAGCAGCTTTTTCCATTCCAGGAAGGTGCCCGGAAGGGCCATCCTGTCAAGAATAGAGAATAAGTAGTCCCATTCTGTAGAATCAAATGCCTTAGTGGTATCTAGGAAGAGCACAACTGTGACCAGTTCTAGGTCTAAATCCTGTAGGAGGGCAAATAAGGTTCGCAGATTGTGGGCGGTTGAACGCCCAGGCACGAATCCAGGCTGATCTGGAAGAACAAGGTCTGGGAGCAAGAGGTTTAGGCAGTTTGCAATTAATTTGGTGAGGATTTTATTGTCACAATTAAGGATAGTGGGCAATACGAGTCGCAGTACTGGGCTGGTTTCCCAGGTTTCAGGTGCTTGACCAGGACAGCCTCCCATAGGGTGGTTTGGAGGATGTGGGCCTCTCGCGATTCTTCAAATAGTTTTAACATGTTTGCGGCCAGTATGTCTTGGTAGCGCTTATAGAATTCTGCAGGGAATTTGTCCAACCCCGGGGTTTTCAGCGTGGGAAGGCCCCACATCATTGCCTTTGGTTCATCCATTGTGAAGGGCCGGGCCAGAAATTGCTATCACACCGAGGAGAGCCAACCCAGCGCAGTATCCTCTAAGAGTTCCTCTCCTGTCCTGTGATGTGGAGGTCTTCCAGCAGAGTAGAGGTTAGCATATTAGGTACAGAATGTGCTTAGGATCTGCAATGTATCATAATGGGTGTTGCCCTACTGATCTCCGATTTGTAAGATATTATTTGCTGGCCAGGGGTGTTTTTTTTTTTTTTACTTTTTTTTTTTTTTTATTTAAAAGGAGTTTTACTGAAGGCATAGAATATACAGTTACAAAGAACAAAAACTACAAGCTTCCATTTACAGTGTAAAGGCACATAATACAATTTCCATCAGTCGTCATATTAGCGATCACACAGCTATAACACACAGTTCAAATCCCCCATTATACGGATGCGTTTGTCCGGAGGTAGTCAACTAAATACATCCAGTAATCTCTGGGTTTAGATCTTGTTGGCAGTTCTTCTTCATAGGTCTTGAGTGTATCTTTGCAGTAAGCCATATCTTTAATCCATAACTTAACCTTTGGGATAAGCTTGCCACCCCAACATAGTGATATTCTGCGCTTGGCCAGAAGGAGTGCGACGCTACAAAGTTTACGCTTTGTGGATTGGACAGTAGGGACCAAGCCCAAGAGGCATGTGCGAATTGAACAATCGATAGACACTTCCAACATAATGCTTAAGATCTGTATAACCTCGTTCCAATATGCCCTAAGGGAACGGCAGGCCCAGGCAAGATGAATAAATCCAGCGTCTTCTATACCACATCTCTTACATCTGGAATCTGCACGGAGCCCATATTTGTGTAACTGCGCTGGAGAGTAGTAGGTTTGATGCAGGTATTTATAATGAAGTATTCGCAGATTACCATTGGGTGTTAACATACTAGTTATGTTGCAACATACCGCCCATTCCTCCTCCGTAAGAGGAAGATCCAGCACAGCGTTCCATCTAGCCAAAGCCTTATGTGTATTGTCGTCTATATCTGTTTGAATGTGCGTATATAACCGTGTCACCATATGGGAGTTATTTGTCGACATAATAAGCATTTGTAATGTATTAAGCGACTTCGGTTCGCTGGGGTAGTTTGGATATATTTTTTTAATGGCGCCCTGCAATCTATGATAGGTGAACTGAAAGAGTATAGTTTGATTACTAATATACAGCAGCCCTTGAGGGTCCACAAAGGTACCATTAGCATAGAGGCCTCCCATCTTATCAATACCTGCCCTGCGTAGCAAATCCATTCCCACTGTTTCCTGCGTAACTGACAAATCTGGGTGATATAGCAGTGGCATTGCCGGCGCGTATAAGGGCAGTTTTTTGGCCAATTTCCCCATCTTGTGCCAGGCCGCATTTGTCGTATCAATTGTATTTATTGCGCGGGCGTGTATTCGGGCTCGCCGATGAGGGAGGATGGCTTTCAATGGGATGGGATGGGCGTCCCCGTCCTCTATAGCGACATGAGACATGTATGGGATGGGATGATACCAAAAGTGCGCATATTGCGCCTGGGCACATAAATAATATAGAAGGAAATCAGGAGCCTTGAATCCCCCCTTAACAAATGGTAGTGTTAAAGCTCGCAATTCAATGCGAGCTTGTTTGCCTGCCCATATGAGACGATTTACAACCGCAGTCAGTTTTTGGAAAACTGTTGTAGGCGGGGTGATTGGAATGTTATTGAACAGGTACAAGAATTTAGGAGTACGACCATCTTTATAATGGCCAGTCGTTCCGCCAGTGATAGGGGTAGCTGTATCCAGCGATCTACTTTTGCTTCTAGACTGCTAACTGCCGTACCATAGTTTGTTCTAATAACCGTTTCTGGATCGCGATGAAACCACACCCCGAGGTATTTGACTGGATCCGATCGCCATTCCAGAGGGTATTCTACTTGATGGGGATGAGTACAGTCCGTTAAGGAAACAATGAGAGATTTAGACCAATTAATCTGCAGACCAGAGTAGTGTCCGAATTTAATATATTCGCGAAGCAGTGGGGACAGGGTGGTACTGGGATTTTTAACATATAGCACCATATCGTACGCGTATAGTGAAATATTTAATGGCCGTTGTAAAAATTGAATAGCGGCACTTTTATGTCCCTGCTGTATTTTACAGGCCAAGGGTTCGAGGGCTATGGCAAAGAGTAAAGGGGATAGGGGGCAACCCTGTTGTGTGCCTCTTTCAATGTTGATGGAGTCCGATACGTATTTATTAACTTGTATGCACGCTGTGGGTTTAGCGTATAGTATTTGGATCCATTGTAAGAACATAGGGGGGAATCCCATCCTATATAGTATAGTGTGTAGGTACGACCATTCAATAGAATCGAACGCTTTCGCAGCGTCCAACAACACAGCTATCGCCGGGATTGTCGGGGCCAAATAATGCGATATTGCGAAGAGCGTCCTAGTGTTATGAGCAGTGGACCGACCAGGAATAAAGCCGGATTGATCTGGTAGGACAAGGTTGGGTAACAATGGTTGCAGTCGTAGCGCAAGTAATTTAGCCAATATTTTTGTATCCGTGTTTATGAGGGATAACGGCCTATATGATTCGCACTTCACAGGGTCTTTATCAGGCTTCAATAGAGCAATAATCATGGCCTCCCGTAACGTTGGAGGGATTATGTGATTACTGTGGGCATCTCCATACATTTGGACAAGGTGAGGTGCAAGTATGTCGATGTACGCCTTATAAAATTCGCTTGTAAAGCCGTCTGGCCCCGGCGCCTTGCCATTGGGCAGAGACTTCACAACGGCCGTGACTTCTTCGATCGTCACCGGTTGCGCCAAATAGTCTCTCTGGGCGTCAGATAGCCAGGCCAATTCTATATCGTCCAAGTATGTCAGGATCTCACTTGATGGAGCCGTGTCACGTGATTTATAAAGATCGCCATATGTGTTCATGAACGCGGTGAGTATGTTTTGCGTGTCATAATGAGTCTCGCCATCCTCATCTTTTATAGAAAGTACTGGTTGCGCCTTATGTCCAGTGCAAATTTTACTAGCCAAAGTGTGCCCCGGTCTACCTCCCTCCCCATACGTTCGTGCCACATGACGTTTTGAAATATATCTGAGTTCATCCTCAGCAAAATCCTGGTACTCTGATATGATTGTCCGAATGTCACCAAGAATGGCCATATCATTCGTCTGTTCATATTCCTGTTCTAAAGCTCTTAATCGTCGTTCACGTTGTGTTAATTGAGCACGAATATCTTTGAGAATTCCTGCGTTCACACTAATGCAGATCCCTTGAATAGTAGCTTTAAATGCCTCCCACAGCAAACCAGGATCGTCGGTAGAAGGCTGATTGATAGTAAAGTAGTCAGTTATCGCCTGCGCGATAGCCTCAGCATACAGGGGGTCCAGCAATGCTTTGGCATTAAAGCGCCACACATAGGGTGGTGGCGTGTAATGAGGAAATTCAATGCTTAGCATCACTGGCTTATGATCCGACAGGGTTTTAGGCAAGTGTGTAATTTGCTTGGTCCAGTTCATAATCTCCTGCGTTCCAATCCAATAGTCTATTCTAGACCAACTATTTCTGGCGGTCGAGTGGTACGTGGCTTCCCTATGGTGTGGGTAACATGTTCTCCAGATGTCTACTAAATTGGCTTCCGACATAGTAGCCTGCATCACTGTTACCGCTTGTCTATGCGGCTCCCTAGAGGAGTCTGATCTATCTAGGTGGTCATTGAGTGACAAATTAAAATCCCCTCCCCACAGTATTGTTATGTCAGGGAAATCCTTCAGTTTGTTCCACAAAGATTTATAAAATCCAGGGTCATCAACATTAGGGCCATACGTGTTGATGATACCTATGCGATGTCCGCGAAGGAGCCCCACGACAATAATGTAGCGACCCAGATTGTCAGTCACGGTATGTTCTACATGAAAATGTGTACCCTTTTTAACTAGAATCAATACCCCCCTGGAGTAGGAAGAGTAGGAGGCTGTCAAAGCCGTCTCTGCCCATCTGCGCCCTATTGCGCTTCTAGCAGAGGGGGCTAAGTGCGACTCTTGTAGTAGAGCTATATGTATATGCAATCTGTCCAGGTACGCGAAGACCTGGCGTATCTTTTTGGGGTTGTTCAATCCCCGGACATTCCAGGACAGCAGATTCAGTTTTGAGGGTAGCAAACTATCCATCTGTGTTAGTGCTAACTATTTCCTGAGGTATGTATCGCCCCCGCCAGAGAGATTCTGAGCGTTTCTCTATAACTGTAGATAGTACACTGTGAAAGATTCGGACTGGTAAGTGTGAGATTGTGTAATGCCCTGCAATTGCAGAAGCCTGTGAAACCATCAAACATTCCCCACCCTCCCCTTCCCCACCCACTTTGGCATCCCAATCACACCAAAGCCATACCCATCCCAACATTAGTAAATAAGGAACAAGATCTGTGTTGGGGAGCACCCGCATGGGGGAGATCCGCCGAGGGCACGCATCAACATCCAACGAGGTAGATGTGGTCAGGTATTGCGTTAGCTAGTTGGGTGCATATATTCGTGTGGACAACATGTCAAATAACAAAGGAACATTAACTAGTAGTTTGTCATCAACTCAGTCTGCAAGGGAAACATGCATCTCGTGGTTGGTACATGTTGGCAACAGAAACATCTCCCACAAAATACTACGCCCTGCAGCATGGCATCAAGTTAAGCAATACTGACTAATTTCACAGGCAGATGCTTCAGGTCTTTAAGTCATTGGAAAAGTCCACCCAGTAATCGGGTATAGTCTGCCAGGTGTGCCACATGTTCAAGGATTGTCCCCCACATATGCTTATAATGGCTTACCGTCAACAGGTGATTGTACAGGTCTATTACCAGCCCACTTCTGAGACTTAGGACCTGCCAGGTTGTAGATTCTCTTACATAAGAGCCGGCCAATAACCAGGCCCCAGGGCTCCGCCGTGAGTTCAGCAGAAGCGATCCATCAAGTTTGTCCTGTGTCAACACCGCCAGCATGCAGTACAGTTTGTACACCCTACAGATTCGAGAGTTTTCCCACCTTTGAACCTCTTTCCGTCGGAGCCCAAACTCAAAGGATACTTGCGACGTGTTGTCAGATCATATTTCGCAGACGATTTAATCAGAGTCCTGATCCGTTTCCTTTCCGCCCTGTCTCTTCCTTCTGGTGAGTGTTTTCTTGATAAAGTCCTGTGCCGCTTTGGATGATTGCAGAATAGATACACGTCCTTCACAAGTCACTCGCAGTCTGGCCGGGTACAACATTGCGTATTCGATTCCCATCTCCCGTAGTTTCTTTTTGGCGGAGATAAACTCCCTTCGAGCTGTTTGTACCGCCACAGTGAAATCTGGATAAAACGCCAGGTCATTACCTTGGTAGTTGATTTGTTGCTTTTCCCGGGCAAGTCGCAGAATGGTGTCGCGGTCTCTATAATTTAGAATCTTGGCAATTATAGGCCGCGGTGGGGCACCTGGCGGAGGCTTTGGCGCCAACGATCTATGCGCACGTTCGATGATCAGTACTGGGGAGAAGTTGTCAGCTCCAAATATGTCCCGTAGTGAAGTACTGGCTTTTATTGGACCCAGCGGTGCCAGGGAACACACCCAATGACCTCGAGTTCTTCCTGTCTCAGACTACAGAAACACAGAGTCTTCTTGGTGGCTTCAAAGATCAATTTATTGGCTGCAGCCAGCAACAGGTATCCTAGAAGTACAACAATGTGTATGTTCTCAGGAGACTGCCCTTATCATGCAAACCAGCTATCTCTTTTATACAGAATATTATGCTTTAGGCAAACATTCCTTATTTTTACAGTGAGTCATTCACATATTTCTTACAACAAAAAAACAGATTCATGATGACAAGCCCATTTTCAGTTTGTCCAGCCCACAACCAAATACCCAGTGAGGCCCAACACCTGCAACAGATATAATCTGGACCCCTAATAAAACCGGGCACCTCCTCCTCGTAAAGCAGGTCATAAAGAAAGAGCAGTGACAGGTGTGAATAAGATTTAGATATAGATGTGTGCAATGAAGGGTTTATGGCATGCTGCACCTGGGCCCCTAATCTCGATCGGCCACTGGGAACTAAAACTGGCCGAACAGGTTCTGGCTCTGGACAGTGGAGTCAGCTTGCCCAGGTCACTGAAAGTGTACGTGTCCCCTAAGGCGCGTTTTGGCTTTAGTCATTGCCTTATGTGAGGGCAACCACAAAATGGCTGCCGTACACAAAATGGAACCCGAGGGTTCACAAGGGAATCGTTAATATTAGAGTGATCCCGTCACTCGAATATGACGCAAATACTCAGATATAGCATACCTGTCATTACCGGTCTGCTGATACCAAAATCGTCATGTTACAATGATGTTAATGACACAGGTCCAGAATTTTCAGTACCACAGACCCTCCTTTTGCCCTTACATAGGCAATTTACTTACACTCATGCTAATCTGAGTCTAGGTCTATGTTCATGAATTCATTGAGATGTTGCTGTAGCATCATCCTATTACTTAGCTCGTCCCTTGATACAGGTTTCCTTACACATGATGTAACACATAGGCCGCATATGGCAGGAACACACTGTATGCACAGACAAAACAGGAATAGGATGGCTAGAAGTATCCCAATGACCATCAGAACTTTCCATCCCCAGGTGGATAACAGTTCCCAGAACCATCCCATCAACGACCAGTCTCCTTCATCTATATGGATGGATTCAGAGATCCTATGTAGTTTGGAGATGGCCTGGTACACTGTTGGAGCGTTATCTGGAATGAAAATGCAACAACTGGATTGGATCACTCTACATACCCCACCACGGTCTGCAAGTATGATGTCTAACGCGACCCTGTTCTGCAGGGTCATAAGGCGGTCCGACTGGAGCTCAGCCGTCAAATTATTAAGGGCACCGACAGTTTCGACTATGGTGGATTCAACCACTCGCGTCAATTGCCTCACATTCCTGTTGTTAGCCATAGGTCCCCAGAACGGCAGAAAACCCCTAAAGAAGTCTCCCGCTTCTTGTCCTGCAGTGTCTTCCTTGCTGAAGACACCCCTAATTCTTCTTATCTTATGGTAATCTGCCGCAGCTGTGTAGGTGGGAGGCAACAGGAATGAAACGAAGCATGTGCCCGAGAAGTCAGGGGGCAACCACGTGTAGGCCCTATCATGGCAGATAAAGTAGGTACCCCTAGCTGCTAAGAACAAAGGGGAAGTCTGAGACGCAAAAATATACGTTTCAGTGCAGATACTCTTCCCTAACTGAGCTCTTGGATTCTTGCCATTACCTTGCAGACATAGATGACCCTGATGGGGTACAATCCAAATTGGAGCGGATCTTTTGCTTGCTGGTTCTCGCTCAGACTCGCTCCATATCCAGTCACGTTCCATCCAATATACGCTAGTGTCTCATCTTCCGGGATAGTTTCGTAGGAACTAGTTCCCCTTATCATGTCGACTATCCCCTTAACTAGAGCACTATTCTTTGGGTTGTCTTTGACGGAACGTAGGGGGTGGATTTCGCGAGCATAGATGAACATCGTTCGGTATGCCCACACAGAACCATTGTAGCTGAATGGCAGCACTAGGTAGGGAATACCTTTCTCAGTAGTATGAGGCATAAGGCCACACACCCAACAGTTGGTTCTGTTCACTACTAGCTGGTGTTGGTGTAAGAGCTGAACAAAGGAGTTGTTCATAAACTCTAATCTTCTAACGGACTCGTGTTCAGGTAGAGGGTGAAAAGAATGTGAGGAGATAGTAGAGGAAGGCATGGGCTGTACAGTGGGTGCAGATGTCACTTGAAAAGAGAATATGATATACCCCACTAAAGACATCATTAGACTAAGTAAAATACAAAGACACATAATTAGAAAACTTTTTCTGCTCATGGTTGCACATATTTTCCTCTTGAAACTTATTCTTTCAACAGGTCTCTCCATCTGAAAAGGCTCCATCCTCTAACGTGCTGTTCGCGGCGGTTGGTTTTCTTCACTTGAGAGTGTTTCTGAATGTCCCAGGGAACGCCCTAGAACAAACCAGACCCGTAGACCTTGTGTCCGCAGGCTACACACTCAAGTCTTTTCACCACGACCCTACAGCTGAACCCGGATGGTGGTTCAAAAACAGGTTTTCGGATGGGAGGACCAAAATTTCATTTTATTTGTCCATGACTCTCGGTCGCAAGTTATAACGGCTTTTTCCAGGCAATGTCTGGTCGCAAAACAAAAGTTCAGGCTCAGTAGTGTCCAATCGAAGTGGTGATGGTATTGCTCTTTGGAGAAGATCGTCACTTTCTCGCTCAGAATTTGTCCCTGTGACGCGTGCGTCACTAAAAGGCAGAAAACGAGGCACTGTTTCAGTTTCCGAGTCAGCAATTCCCTCCTGGACCCACCGGTCATATGGTAGAGGCAAAGGGACCCTCTTACAGTGTACGCCGTGGATCCAGTTTTTCTTCCCTTGTACTCGCACTGCAGATCTTGTGGACAAAATCACCAAATAGGGGCCAATCCAGCGGGGCTGATCGTTCTTTGTCCGCTGAAAGTTCTTGATTAACACCCACGATCCGGGATTGATTGCATGCCCTGGATCTTTAGAAGCCTGAGGCAGTGTATTATGAACCTGTTGGTGTAAAACACGCAATTTAGCCGTCAAATCATGCAAGTAATCAAGCAGTACAGGGTGTTCAATCTCGCTGAATTTCGTTGGCCTCGGCACTCCCCATATGTTAGCCGGGCGACCAAACACTATCTCATGAGGACTAAGTCCTACTCGGGAATGTACGGTCATCCTAGTTGACAACAGTGCTAATGGCAATGCATCAGGCCATTTAAGGCCAGAGCTTGCTTGTATCTTGGCCAGTTTTAGTTTAAGAGTGCCATTATAGCACTCAACTAATCCAGCTGATTGGGGATGATTTGCAGCGTGAAATTTCTGCCGGATTCCTAAACCTTCACACACTCGCTTCATCACTTGACCCACAAATTCACCCCCATTATCACTCCACACCATTCTCGGCAAACCAAACCTAGGGAAGAACTCTTTGAGAAGGGCTTTCGCTGTGGACAAGGCAGTATTATCTTTCAGAGGATATGCCTCTACCCATCTTGAAAAGGCACAAACAACAATGAGTACGTATTTCAAATTGTTGCACCTCTCCATGTGGATGAAATCTAGCTGCAAAACCTCGAACGGATATGTTGGAGGCGCAAAATGACCAGCTGGAGTTGGGGTTCCCTTACCAGGATTGTATTTCAAACAAACCATACAATTTTTGACCACATTCTCTGCACATTTGGGAATTCCAGCATTTTGCCACGCTGGAGCCAATAACTTACAGATTCCTTTCACACTGATGTGGGCCATCCCATGTGCCATTGTAACCACTGCAAGCACATATGTATCGGGTAACAACCATCGCTGATGCTCCGACAATTCAACCCAACAACCATTTGCATCCAATTTACCCGTACTCTCTCTCCACGTACTTAATTCCTTCTCCGTAGCTTCAGCTTGGATGGACTTCACACTCTCTATCGTATCTTCACACATTCCAACGTCACCAATCCATCTTGCAGGGCCCGCAACATACATTCGACTCACCACATCTCTTGCTGTTTCTTTCGCAACTTCATCAGCAAACATATTACCGCGACCAACGTCGTCAGTGATCTTCTTATGTGCACTGCATTTCACAATCGCGACTTGCAATGGCAAAGTAAGTGACTCCAGGAGCTCATTCACCAATTGACCATGCTGTATTTTCGTACCGTGAGACGTGAGGAACCCACGTTCCTTCCACAAGCGTCCAAAACTATGGGCCACACCAAACGCATACTGGCTATCGGTATATATGGTCACTTTCATTCCTTTTGATAATACACACGCTCTCATAAGTGCAGTCAACTCTGCTGCTTGAGCTGAATTATGTGGGATACGTGCAGTTTCAACAATCGTATGTAAAGTCGTGACAGCATATGCCGCAGTCGTATCACCATTCGGAAGCTTGAAGCATGACCCATCCACCCATAAGGTACCATCACACTTTACAAGAGGAGTGTCCCTAAGATCTACTCTCCCTTTCGTTTCTTCTTCTGTCCTAAGAAAGCAATCATGCTGTTCCGGAACATCTGTCTTTGTTATAATTGGCAACAATGTAGCTGGGTTCAGCGTGTTGCATTTTCTTATGTGCACATGGCTCGCTAAAAGTGTCAACTCGTAACCTGACAATCGAGCATTAGTTAAGTGCTGTGTCTTGGTCCTGTTTAACAAAATATCCACTGCATGTGGGACCATCACGACCAGCGTATTATTCATCACCAAACCAGCAGACTGTCGAATAGAAACAGCTGCTGCCGCTGTGGCTCTCAAACAACTCGGCAACGCTCTAGCTACCGGGTCCAAAATCGACGAGAAATATGCACATGGACGTTGCTTGTCCCCAAAAGACTGTGTTAACACTGATAATGCACATCCTTCTCTCTCATGGACATACAGCGTAAAGGGCTTGCTGTAGTCGGGGGTACCCAACACAGGAGCCGAACACAATGCATCACGCAACTCGGAAAAACTTTTCTGACAATCTTCGGACCAAGGAAGGGGATTCGGCGTGTCTTTATAGGTCAATGCTACCAAAGGTTTAGCCATCAATGAAAAATTCGGCATCCATTGTCTGCAATAGGATGTAATACCTAAGAAAGCACGCACTTCTCTCTGTGTCATTGGCACACTTAATTTTGCAATTGCCTGAATTCTTTCTGGGGTCAATCTTCTTCCTCTTTCGATAAGAGGTGACCTAAATAGGTCACTTCTTGTCGACAATACTGTAACTTGGAAAGAGACACTTTGTGGTGTAAATCAGACAAATGACGCAACAATGACAAAGTGGCTTCTTTACAAATCTCCTTAGTATCTGCAGCAACTAACAAATCATCGACGTACTGTAGAAGGGTAGCGCCATCAGGTAACACAAGAGTGTCAAGCTGAGACTTCAGAGCCTGACTATAGATAGAAGGACTTTCACAAAAACCTTGAGGAGCTCTCTGAAATCGGAAGCTTCGGCCTCCTAAACAGAATCCAAAAATATCCCTGCTCTCTACGGCAATAGGGATGCTGAAGAAAGCATTCTTCAAGTCAATCACCGAGAACCAAGTGGCTGAGGCTGGAATCATTGTCAGTAAAGCAGTGATATCGGGAACGACTGGAAACTGTGGCACAACTATCTTGTTTACCTCTCTAAGATCAATCACAAACCTGTAAACAGGTGGCTGAGAAGAGTCAGTACGCTTCAAGACAGGTAAAACAGGACTATTGCAAACATTACCTCTTGTCTCTTCAATTACATTTTTCTCAATCAAATCATAAATGATCGCTAGCAACGCTTTTTCACCTTCATTAGAGATCTTGTATTGGGGAATGCGCGGCATTTTAACATTGGCTTTCAACGTTACAACATATGGCGGTATTTCCAAAAGACCTACATCATTGGGACCAGTAGCCCAAAGAATATCAGGGAGAAACGACAATTCTGTTGGAAGTTTGTCCTTTGACAAATATATTGGTGAAACCACTGTCTTACCCAATGTGAGTTGTACTCCCGAAGGAGAACAATACAATGTCGCATACAATCTTTTCAGCAGATCCAATCCTAACAAGTTCTCACCACAACCTGTCGTTAGAATAAGTGGTGCTTCGATTTCACAAGGTCCAACAGAAAGAGACATAGGGCTAGAAATCGGGTTCCTAACCGGGCGCCAGAAAAACCTACTGAAACATTAGTTTCGCCAGACAAAGGTGCGCCAGGGAATTTAGAGTGCATAATAGAACTCTTTGTAGCACCAGTATCCAACAGAAAAGGCTCTGACACACCTGATGTAATCACCTCAATATAAGGTCCACTCTGATCTACTGGAACTGAAACAACTCCTCTCTTTGTCTATGGCTGCCCTAGCAATCATCACCTTCCATACTCTCACCTTCTGCATAGTAGTCATCAGCATAGTACTGAGTCGTCCTACCAGACGCGTTATTCTGCTGATCAAAACTATTCATTGAATTTTGAGGAGGAAATGGGCGCGCGTTCTGGGTGAAATTTCCGCGTCCTCTAGCTCTAGGTGCTTGTGGAACACCTCGACCTCTTGCGCCAGAAATACCATTCATACGCTGCAACAAAATAGGGCAATTATATTTAAAATGACCTTCTTCCTTACAATATGAACATTGGTTAGGGCCTATCAGAGCACGTTGTTGAGGATACTCAAACCTTTGCGAATTCCTCTGATACTGTTGAGGTTGCTGATAGTCACGCTGATTTCTACGAGGCGGATACGCTTGTTGTAAAAGAACCTTTGTTTTTAACTCTTTAGTTTTCTTGTCTGCTCTATCTTTCTCATCTTTATCTCTATTTTCGTAGTATTGTGCAGTAGCCAATATCTGTGCTGAAGAGGAAACGGCCCAAGAACTCTCTGAATCTTTCAATTTTTTACACAATTCGGGAAGCAAATTATGCACAAACTTGTCAACAAACAACCTTTGACCACCTTCTGTACTCATATCCTGACCACTGTGGTCGATAAATGTCTCTTCAAACCTAGTGAAGAAGTCAGATACACTTTCCTCCTTCTTCTGCTTGCATGCAGACAATTTATCCCAATTTACACGCATTGCAGGCATCAAAGTCTTCATGTGAGTAACGATCCTACCAGGGAGGTCTGCTACTAAAGGCTCTGGTTTAGCACCGCCTACTTGTCTGTCATTTGCCGCATTGATATTAATCCTAACTCCGGCGCATGATCCGTGTGACGGATCACTCTCCATAAAGGCTGTGGGACCACATTTCCAAACAACATGTCTATATCAGCTAAATTCATAACACAGGAGTCTGCAGTCTATGATAATTCCTTATAATAACCTGCAGGGTTTTTACGGGGGTCGGGTAGAGTCTGCTTAAGAGCCAGGACTTCAGTTCGCTTCCATGGAACATGTACCCACACACGTTGAAAATGAGGCTGAATAGGTGGAACAGCATTTAGGTCTCCTTCTTTCCAAACTGGGGGAACTTCTCTCATGGGATACTGTCTGACCTTCCTTTTAACAGAGGGTTCTGGCTCAAACAACAGTCGAGAAATACCCTCACTCCTAAATGATAATAATGTCGCAACTGCTTTCTCAATATCGGAACCCACAATCGTGCCTTTGGAAAACTCAAACCGTACACGACACAACTCAGGCGGATTGGCCTCCATATCACAATCTTTAATCTTTCAAGAAGAACTTCGCACATTTTGTCAAAAACATATCTCTGTTTCGGTGCTTGCCATTGGTGGAAGACATCCATAACAGACTCTAACTCATATCTTGTAGGGTCAGTGACCCATTTATGCGCTAAATGATCCAATACTCCCTTCTCTCTAGAATCGGGCAATTGGCTACGCAATTGTTTACGCTCTAAAACGGGGGTCGTAGTCGGTGACGTAAAGAAAGGAGACAAAATACTAGTAACAGTGTTTGTCATTCTCTGTCGGACAGAAGGAGAAGTTGACAAATGAACAGGAGGAAAAACAGGAGGAGACAAAGCAAATGCAGAGGCAGTGTCAGAAGGGATAGTGTGGAGGGAAATAGATGCAGGGGGCAAAGTCATAGGAAGTAAAGATGGAACAGGTAGTAAAGGTGGCAGCCCTTGAGGGGGCTGCGCCATAGTAGTAGGTGCCAACTGAAAAACAGCTGGTGGTTGTGGAAGAACCGGAGGTACAACAACTGGGGGTTGTACAACTAAAGGTTGCGGAGGTGCTGTAGCACTCTGCGCATAAGGAGGTGGTGAATTCAACAAATGAGACATTAAAGGATCCTTCTCAAGTTCCTTCACTGTATCTTGCTGAAGAGGTGGCAAAACTGGATAACATTTATCAATTGCCAATTTACGTTGCCTGTGCAGCTGTTCACTCGCTTGTTCCTCTTCATCATCCTTATACTGCATAGCAGCTTGCATTATTGAAATACCCTTTTCTCTTTTATTCTTCTTTACTAATTTAATTTCTTTCTGTTTGGCTTCTTTTCATCATAGGCGGAAAGAGTCAAACATCGCCGGCCGGGCTTTCTTCTTAAAAAGTCTAACCTCTAAATTATCCAGAATTTCGGTGTCAAAACTACGATATTGGGGCCACTTTAGGACACCATCTTTCCTTGTGTACCTAACCCATACGTTATTATACGTGATAGGGCCCACTCCATGCTTCACGTAGAGCTCATAGGTTGGAGTTCCAATTGGAGGAACCGGACACGAGTCCTCCAATCGGGAATCCCTATTACAACCAAAACAAAACAAATTTCCAAGTCTGCTAAGACCAGGCATCTTCGCTCACTAGTCTAGCTTCAAACTTCAAAGGATTATCGAATACGACAGTCTCGTGAATACACGAGTCCTTCGGCTTTGGTACTTGCAAGTTCCAAATCAAAAGATCCTAACAAATCAAAGATCCCATGGGATACCCAAAACTAAGAACCAAGATTAAGGACTGGGAGACGCTCCACTTATACTTAACTGAGGTATCGATGACGTCACCAGAAGACTCGTCTATTGTCTCGCTCTACAAATCATAAAAGGGTCCAAGACAGGGCGATAGTCAGGGCAGCAGTCCTTCGTAGCCGTCGGGACGCGGGGAACCTCGCAGCAAAGACTTTCGGACCACGAACGACATACAGGGGTCGATGAAGTGGTTGGCCTTCCTCCAGAATTTTACACGAAGCTCCTCACGACCTCTGGCTTGGACCGGTACCGCTGAAATCGCCCCACGTTGGCGCCAATTGAAGTACTGGGTTTTATTGGACCCAGCGGTGCCAGGGAACACACCCAATGACCTCGAGTTCTTCCTGTCTCAGACTACAGAAACACAGAGTCTTCTTGGTGGCTTCAAAGATCAATTTATTGGCTGCAGCCAGCAACAGGTATCCTAGAAGTACAACAATGTGTATGTTCTCAGGAGACTGCCCTTATCATGCAAACCAGCTATCTCTTTTATACAGAATATTATGCTTTAGGCAAACATTCCTTATTTTTACAGTGAGTCATTCACATATTTCTTACAACAAAAAAACAGATTCATGATGACAAGCCCATTTTCAGTTTGTCCAGCCCACAACCAAATACCCAGTGAGGCCCAACACCTGCAACAGATATAATCTGGACCCCTAATAAAACCGGGCACCTCCTCCTCGTAAAGCAGGTCATAAAGAAAGAGCAGTGACAGGTGTGAATAAGATTTAGATATAGATGTGTGCAATGAAGGGTTTATGGCATGCTGCACCTGGGCCCCTAAT
The DNA here is from genome assembly GCA_963921515.1 of Calotriton arnoldi. NCBI lineage: Eukaryota > Metazoa > Chordata > Amphibia > Caudata > Salamandridae > Calotriton > Calotriton arnoldi. The sequence continues at coordinate 3,992,302 of CAWUFW010000428.1, forward strand.
CTCGATCGGCCACTGGGAACTAAAACTGGCCGAACAGGTTCTGGCTCTGGACAGTGGAGTCAGCTTGCCCAGGTCACTGAAAGTGTACGTGTCCCCTAAGGCGCGTTTTGGCTTTAGTCATTGCCTTATGTGAGGGCAACCACAAAATGGCTGCCAGTACACAAAATGGAACCCGAGGGTTCACAAGGGAATCGTTAATATTAGAGTGATCCCGTCACTCGAATATGACGCAAATACTCAGATATAGCATACCTGTCATTACCGGTCTGCTGATACCAAAATCGTCATGTTACAATGATGTTAATGACACAGGTCCAGAATTTTCAGTACCACAGTAGCAGGCCTTCCACATAGGTTTCCAGCCTTCCCGTGATTGTGCTTTCAGGAATGCCAGCTATGCGGACGTTACAGCGGCGCGATCTTGCCTCCAAATCTTCTGCCTTGTTTTGGATCACTTCTAGGATCTTCTGCATACCAGTACATTTGCGCGCTGTGCTATGGGCCTCATCGTCCACTGCAGATATGCGTTCCTCCGCCGCATCGAGCCGTTCACCCTGCTTGTCTAATTTACTCGCGATGTTATCCACCCGTTGGGTGAGAGAATCCAGCTTTCCATTAATGGCCTGAAGGCTTTGCTGGATGGCTTGAAGGGCTGCCTCCATACCTGTGGTTGTGGTCTGCACCGCATCTAGTTCCGTATCTGAGTGTGCAGTCGCTCCCTTAGGATTACGTCTGGTGTCAAAGGACAGTTTTGATTGTTGTTTGTCTGGTTTACCCATGTCGATGGGATACAGGAAATGTTTTGTCAGACTTCGCGCTGTTGAAGTGTCGCGCCACTGAGTGATCTAGTAGATGCGACTCAATATCACAGAACTCGCACCATCAGTCACCCCCACGGTTATGCGTCGCCGTGCATTCAGTGTATGCAGCCCAGTGATGGTGCGCTGATGTTGATCGTGGTACACTTCCGAAGGAATTTCTAACAGTGCTGATTAGGGAGGAACACTTGCCATATTCGCGCCGTCGTGTACTGGGTGTGTCGCAGCAGTATGGTGTGCACAGGAGACTCAAAGCGCCGACCAGCTACTACTCGCAGATAGCAAGGATGGGGGTCCAGCCATTTTAAGATGAAACGAAATTCGCAATCTCCAGCAGATATCTGACTCAGGGCACCCCCGCAATATATGCATCCAGTCCCGTCAGAGGTGCAGGGACCTCAACCAGTGTCGGACATCTCACAGAGCCGGAGGCCGCCAGTCCTAGGCGTAGCAGCACCACCCCCCTCTTCCCCCAGCGCCTTGAGACCCTCGCGGGTATGTAGTGCGCTTTATAAGTGACATGATTGATTGATTGATTGATTGATTATGCCCGTATCATAGTGCATAAAGTGCACTGAGTGAAGTAAGCTAGGCGGGATCCGAGCGCCAAAGCAGAAGTCTGCAGCGGAAGGATTACGGGCTAATATGACTGCTGGCATAGGATCAGCTGGACTTCCGATATGGCCCGCTCAAGCACACAGCTGCATTCCCGTGCACACACACCATCATCGTATTCAGTGCACGCCCACCATTTTGTACAGCTCGCCGGCACTTTGTTGGGAGCAGCGCTGCAGTAGGATGATATAGAGCGATCTCAAGACTTTAGTTCAGCCGCTAACGCCCAATGCCCCACATCCGCTGCTCCCCTCGTACTTGCCCGATATTTCAAATTGTAGAGCAGCATCGGAGCCAGTCATGCGCGTCTCGCTGCTAGTTGTCAGCACCGGCCGCTATCTTAGGATCGCTGTCCGCAGTTTCCGCCGCGACGCCGTGCAGGTCTGTTTACTCTCCGCACGCCGCTGTGTTGTTGGAGTCAGAGCATTCCGATCAGAGCCCAGCCGCTCCGACATGCAATGCTGCGTTTTTTAGTCGATTAGGACACCCATAGTAGCACATAAATGCCCGATTCTGTCCCTGACCGGCGGAGCAGCTTCAGCGAGCAGCCATCTCGCAGCGCGCCCTCTAGCGCCCCCCCGGCCAGGGGTGTTTAATCTCATCTTTAAGGGACCTACTGGGGTTCTTTCCCCCCATACACCTGTGCTCAAGCATATTTACCTCCATATTTGACTTGTCTGGCTGCGGTTTCAGCATATTTTGTGAGTTTGTCCCTGAGCCTGCCTTGTGTTGCGGTTGAGTCTACCATGATTAGCTCCTTCTCTAGCTCCCTCACCTCTGCCTCTAAGTGGGCCAGATGGGCCCGTCAGGTTTTTAGAATGCCATTAAGTTTAGTAATACACACCTCTCCTATAGTGCTTCTAAATTCCTCCTATAGTGTTCCCGTGTTGTTCACTGAGCCTGTGTTAAGTTCAAAGTAGTTTGCGATGACGTTGTGCAGCTCGGCCATGAAGACATCATCTAGGAGGGCAACTGGATTCAGTCTCCAACTCCCCCAACAGGACCTCATCCCAGGGGGCCGTAATCGCAGCATCACCACTGAGTGATTGGATAATGTATGGACCAGGTGTTGCACCTTCACCACCCATTGACTTGCGTCCCTAGGAGTTAACCAGTAGTACAGTCTCAACCACATGTCATGTATGGTTGAATAGAAGGTAGCCTCCCGCAGATCCTCGTTAACCTGTCGCCAAATGTCTTCTAGCATGTGGTCTTACATTATGAACCATAGCTGCACGGATACTTATGTATCACCTCGAAGGCTGGAACCAGACCTCTCCTGGGAACCCTGTAGGATGACATTAAAGTACCCTGACTATAGCAATGACACAGGGGCTGCGACCGCCACGAACCTCTACAGTCCACTAAGAAGTCAGGGTCATCCACATTGGGACTGTAGCAGTTGACAATCGTAATCAGGGTCATCCTCCTTCTGCTGCACACCATGACACATCTACCCTGGTTATCTTATTGTGATTCTTCTACCCTGAAGGATGTTCCTTTCTTAATCAAGATGGCCACGACCCTGGCATATGAGGAGAAGGAGCACAAGTTATATGTGATGCCCTTTTATTTGCAAAAGCTGGGTCACTTTGTGAGTCGAAATGGGTTTCCTGGAGGAATGCTATTGACACATTATGTCTGCCCAGGAAGGCCAGTACTCGCCGCTTTTTACAAGAGTTACCTTACCCTCTCACATTCTAGGTCAGGCTCAAAGCCGTCTGATTATGGGTGCATTCAGCCTCGATCATGACACAGAGTAGGTCATTTGGGCAAATGTCCATATTTGATAGTGTGTCCTCAGTGGTGATATGCTAGACAATGTTATTTAGCCCGTTATATAGCATGAATTCCAAGCAGTATTGACATGGTCCTCTCCCACACTAAACCTCTCACACTGATGGGCTCAATCCAATCAGGCAAATACCCATCTCTTGTCCCATAACTGCAAACATAACTTTGTGCAACTGTAAGAACTTTCTGAGATCAAAAAGAAAACTTGTATTTTTAACTAATTTGACTGGGTAATACCCATGGAGGAGGCCAGGGCAGCATGCAGGGTGGTCTTTTGCGTTCAGCAAACATGGGTGCCGTGGGCTATTTGTCCTCCATGCCGGTGTGTAGCACATCAAGCAGTCTGCAAAGGTGTGCCAGTAGATGCCCCCACATCTGCACTGGTGCAATGCACAAACGTAAAGCTTGAAATTTTTCCATTGTAGAACGAAGAGGAGAGTCCAGTGTACCCATAAAGTAGCAGCCCAGTGGCATAGTCTTACTAGTCTGAGTCTGTTTACCGCTGTGGCGAGTCTTCTCGGTCGTGGCGTAGCTTGGCTTTTCACGTTTTATGTGTAGGGGGTTTTATGAACTCTACAACTTGTTGAGGTGCTTGAAAAATGTGCTGCTGTCCATCATGTGTCACCTTCAGCCAGTCAGAGTAGAGCAATTCATATTGTATATGGGCATTGAGCAGTTGTTGCTTGATAGGTAGGGCCGGAGTATCCTCCAAGGAGGCATAATATAATTTGGAGCTGAGCTATTTCATGGAGGTGGCCACTAGGAATGGCTCTAATGCCCAACACATCACAAGCTCTCTCAGGAAACTTGGGTTATGCGTACCAAGGGCCCCTCTTATGCGATAATAAAGAAAAGGGTCGAAGGGGTTATGCATGGCACTGCCTAGGAACTCTTCCCGTAGTTTGAATCATGTCTCGGTGTAGAGATCCACCCATTTTTAAAGCCCATTTGTGGCTAGTTGCGCGAGGGCCTTTGGGTCATGAGTTGTCGGAATTTGTGGATGGTGTTGGAGAGGGAGGGACAGCGCATAAAGAGGCACAGAGGTGGGTGGTAGGTGATAGGTAGGAACTTCCATCAGGCCTCTCGCACGGCCAGGGTGAAGTCTGGGTATATGGAAATTTAATTTCCCTCACAGTGTAGTTTCCCCTTCTCTCTGGCAAGGCAGTGCACTGTGTCCCTATCGCGAAAATTCAACATGCGCGCTATGATGGGTCATGCCGGGGCGCCCAGCTGGGGCCTAGCAGCTAGCAATCTATGTGCTCTCTCCACCATCAGGAGTCGCAAGAAGGGTTCTGCGTCGAACAGTCCCAGGAGTAGTTTTTCCATGCAGTCTTCCATTGGGCCAGTGTTGGGTGACTCTGGGACGTCCAGCATACGAATATTTTTTCTGCATGACCTGGCTTCCAGGTCTTTGTTGTTGGCGGTGATTACTCAGAAGTCTTTTTCCATGTACTGCAAAGTTTTGCCCTTCGATGTTAGTGTATTTTCCGCCACAGAGATGCGGTGTTCAGCCTCTGTGAGGCAGTCTTCTTGTTTATCTAGCTTGCCTGTTGCTGTGGCCTTGCGGGATGTATCATCTTTTGTGCGTACCACGGGGGGGTCGACTCTGTCTCTTCTATGGACGGCACCTCCTGGAATGCTATCCAAACCCACACCATGGTTCAAATGGCAGCTTTGATAGCCTGTTGTCTGTTTTGCCCATCCTAGGATAGTGGCTTCGTCTTCTCTCAGTTCCCTCTGCTCGCTGAAGCCGTGTCCTTTAACGCCTGTTTGCGTCAGCGCCCTCGCCCCCTGGTGCAGATCGGATTCAGATAACTGTCATTATTAAGTGGCCATTGTCCAGGGCTCCAGTATTAGAGCATGGTAGAGGCAAGCACAGCTTAACACGCTTGCCTCGGGGTCTGCCGCATAGTCTCTTCACACCGGCCCAGTAGTAGATCCAGGGTCTGTCCTTCAGGCCGTGCCTGCAGTCATCGCGAAAGTGCAGTCTACCCACTGGCTCGTGATATGTTCGGCAGGGGCTTACGCACTTCTATATTGCCGAGGATATGTTCCCAAAGATCCTGCCTTTTCCCCCACCTAGTGTGCACCATGTGGTCAGAGGGGGAAAGAGTGGATCTAGGTTCAGCTCGCATTAGGGGGGTATATGCTCTGGCCCACAGGGCTCGCTCAGTCCTCTGTGGTTCCTCAGGCCCGCCGGCCTGTGTATGGGATCTCTTCCCCCTGGCACTCCCCTTGCGGGACCCGCTGCCCAGCTTGTTCCGCAGCCGTTGCACCTCTGATGCGGCGTAGGGCCCAGTAGAATGTGGTCGGTTGGCCCCTCAGGGCTGTCTGGTGCAAGTGAGGCATGCCGGCAGCTGCTCCCTTGCTTATGGGCTCTGTCCCAGCTTTGGCGGCGGCATCACTCCTCACATGGTAGCCTCCCTGGGGGAGTCTCAGTGGGCGGCGTCCCTCCATCATCTCTCACATCTGCTGCCAGACCTTTTCTTCTGTTGCCAATTACAACAGCCTGTGGCCTCTCTCACGGGCTTGACTGCTACTGCTTGCCTAATTAGGGCCCGTTTCTCTCTCTGGATCAGTAGAGCATCTCCTTTAGTGTGTACTTCAGTCTGTTTTAGCATTTGATGGTGGCATATATAGGCACATTATGCCCCTCAGCTGCAGGAGCCTCACACAGGTGCAGCTATCTTGCTTGCGGGCTTTCCTGTGCCCCCATAGATTTATGTTTTTAAAACACTTCCCTAATGAAATTTGTGCAATTACAGATGTAATGGCAAAGTAATTCTGGCTTACAGATTGGTCACAAAAAGACCACATTTTAAAATATTGTACAGGGTTACAGCACCTGCAACAGGTCAAAAGATATTTGTGTACTCAGCAAATACCAGAGTACACGCACAGTGAGATAACTGTTATTGCAATTGTTGCAGGGATCTGTGTGCAGTCTAATCACATATTTGACTCATCATAAAATAGCATACACAAGTTAATGTGCCCACTGCAATGCAAAGAATGTAGCATACAGGTCATAGATATGTTTTTTATGTAGATAGTTCAGTTGGTTACTGCCTTTGTTGAAGACAAACTTTAGTTTGTATGTGCTATATACATTTTTTTGTATAATTACTGTACTAGATACATCTGGCATTCTTGCAGAGCATGCATGTTGGAAAATGGCTCTCTCTGAAGGGTCCCTCCAAACTTTTTGCCTTCCTCCTTCTCTTTTTGCTGTATCTTTTTGTTGGCCTTACGACTCTGAGCACTTTACCACTGCTAACCAGTGCTAAAGTGCATGTGTCTCTGCCCTAAACATGGTGACATTGGTGTATACTCAATTGGAATATTTAGTTTACTCATTAGTCCCTTGTAAAGTGGTATACCATATACCCAGGGCCTGTAATCTAAATGCTACCAGTGGGCCTGCAGCACTGGTTGTGCCACATACACAAGTAGCCTTTCAAACCTGTCTTAGGCCTCCCATTGAAAGGCCTATGTGTGCAGTTCACTGCCACTTCAACTTGGCATTTATAAAACACTTGCTTAGTCTTAAACTCCACGTTTATTACACCTAGGTCAACCCTAAGGTAGGCCCTAGGTAGCCCTATGGGCAGGCTGCTGTGTAACTTAAAGGTAGGACATGTACTTTTAAGTTTACATGTCCTGGTTGTGACAAACAGCTGCATTTGTTTTTCACTACTGTGAGGCCTACTCCTCTCATAGGCTGGCATTGGCAATTCCTTAAAATACGTGTAAGCTGTAATTCCAAATTAGAAAGGAGTAGCTACATCATGTTTCATAGCTTTGGAATGGTGGTGATAAATACTCGTTATTGGTAAAGCTGAATTTAACACTATTTTAGAAATGCCACTTTTAGAAAGTGAGGAAAACTCCACAGGGTTAGGCCCATAATCAGTAAGGCTAGGCCCTATATAAACTTGAAAAACAACACAAGTGCCAGTACTGTTATCATTCCACAAAATCATTCACACCCATGATCACACACCACATGTTATGACCATCAAATATTTAATCTTTTTTTCAATACTGAACCTTTTTAAATATATTCTTCGTGGAATACATTTATAAGCTTGTCAATACACAGGGAAAACAAAAATACTAAATTTAAAAAAAGAAAAATCACAACTTTACACAAAACTTACACAAAACAATGACAACATCACAGACAACAAATCACAAAGTAAATCTTTGAAGCCCAGGTTCCGTTTTTTTGGGTTAATTATTTGAAAGAGTACCCTTGGAGCTTAGGTTCTTTTCTGATTACACTCCTTCTTAAGCGAGCAAAACCAAAACAGTGTCCATACTGGGCTCAGAGAAAAATCACAGTTCCTTCAAAGTTTGATTTGTTTAGAGCTCCAGTAATACACAATTTGAATGCACTTGTTTGGCTGATAGAAAACAGTTGACGTGTTTCGAACCCTCCCATGTAATTTCATAGGGTTCTCCTCAGGGCTCAGAACACTAGAGCGCTCTTTTCTCCATTGATTCTCATTTTCAAATAGACTTCAATGTGAATTCAATTAATCACCCATCGATAATCCTCAAATAATATCTAGTGAGGAAATTATTCCTCAAATGCCAATTCCACAAGATTCCGGTTCCATCTCTTTTTTTGGGGATCCTGCGCCTGCGCCATCCTCGGTGATATCACATTTGCATGCCTGGGTTCAGCCTCACTTGCCACTCCCCCACCTCCGGTGACATCACACCACTTTTAGGAAGTGGACATTTCTCTGCTCTTAACTTAGCTATGTGTGCCTGCAGCTTGTCTGCAATACACGTCTGGACTGGGTGACAGCTACACTTTGTGCGTTCCCTCTAGACATCCACAAACACAGGAAGGGTGGGTGTGACAGAGGATTCATCTGCATTCTGATAGCCTTCCTGGGGAGGAAGGAGGAGAGGGAGCTGACACCTGCATCTGAATAAGTTGTGTCCTGTCCCCACACAAAGGACTAATTAGCCCCCCCACACATAGACTGGCAGACAGGGCTGGGATAAAAGGGGACCTGTGCACTACAAGGAGCTGCTTTCAAGTCACCCCCCACTTCAAAGGCACACTTAAGTATAAGTACTGACCCTACCAAGACAGTACACTACTGGACCTGGGAAGATCTCTGCTGAAGTAAAGACTGCTGTGCTGTAAGGATTGCCACTTTGGCTGGACTGACTGTTCTGAGGAACTGCTTCTCTGCTTTGCTGAGCTGCCCTCCTGCCTTCTGATCTCTTCCCTGCTGAGGACAAGGACTGGACCCATCTCACTTCAACCCAGAGTGACTACAGAGGCTTGCTGGCTTGACTCCTGTTTTCTGAAGTCTCAGGGACACAAAAGACTTCCTGGATTTCTGCTGGTACTGCTGGACTCCGTCATCAGTGATTTCTACTCTTGCCTGAGCTGCCCCCTCCATCCCTAGGCCTGATTCTGTGGCCAATGGGAACAAACGCATTGCAATTCAACACACGGATATTTGTGCTGTGTAAAGGGTTCCGAGTAGATGGCCCGCCTGGCGCTGCATCACGTTTACAAATAAATAAATAAAATATGCCACTTCCGTCAAAAAGATGGCGCTGGCCAGCGACGGACTCTCCCTGGGTGCAATATGGGGTAATAATACCGAGCCATTTTGATTTTACAGGCCTGCGTTTAGCTCCCCGTCAAGGCCTGTTCCTCCTATGCTGCTTAGTTCTGACAACATGGAGGTGCCCTTTCAGCGTGTCAGCAGCCTAGCGCGCAGCGGATGAAAGATTGGTGATTACAAGCTATTTGTTCTAACTGAACTAAATGGGCCCTGACAACCTTATGTAGCCAGTTTCCAGAGGAAAATGTGCTTGAGTAAACAGCGGCCCTGTATCTTTCCGTGCAAACGCCCTTCCTTGCGGGGATTGTGTAAACTGTTTGACAAGAGAGCAAGCCATGGTAGCAAATGTTAAATGTCAAAGGTAGTAAATGTCGCGCGGGATGGATGGGGGTCACACAGGTCAATTCTTTACTTCAAACCTGTTGATGTGTTTTAGGCTGACCAGAGCTCGGCAACAAACCAGTCAATTCCGTAGGCACGGATGTGAGGCCTAACAGCAAGGGCTTGTTAAACCCTCCAGAACCTGTCAAAAGGGCCCCTGTTACATGAAATTCGCTGTAGAACCTGATTTCTCTTGATGAGGTGCGTGCTCCGTGACCTCATGCGTTTTTCCATGATGCGTAAACACGTTTCATTTTGTCTATACAGCCTAATGTAAACACAGAATAAACAGCACATTGTACTGGAAGCATTTCAAAGACACACGTGTTCCTGCTGCTCAATTGGAAACTGTAATTATTTCTTCCTTGGTTAATTAGGGTCTGGTTACTGTCAGTAGTCGGCAGGTTAGCAAACAGCGCTTACAAAGTCAATCATTTTGGCCTGTGTATAGAGAAAAGTTTTTCTCTTGATTCGGTAAAGCACACAGTGACAGGGACCAAAATGCCCTGGGCAACTGGCCAGCAACAGAGCGAGCTCCCCTATCACACAAAACAAGTACAGTGCAGGTTTCAGCAATCTACGCTTAATTCACACACAGACACAGGCACAGACGCAATATCTACAACACATGCGGCTGCGCTGGCTTTCTCTACTCAGAGAAGAGGTCCAACACTGGCAACAGGCTGGTAGTGTAAACATTCACCACATAAAGCGTAAATGCAGAACACGCAGCAACTAGGCAAGCTACACACACCGTACGTCACAGGATTTCCTCCTCCTTCAAAGAAGGGGTCTGCTGCTCCTCTAACAGGCAAATGAGGAAGGCCACAGGCTCCAGCAGTGCCTGCTTCTTTCACACTGCAGAAAAGTGCAGAGATGTGGCCTAACGGCCACAGCTACCGACTTTGGAGCTGGGGAACCACGTTCGAGTCTCGGCAAGGACTCAACATCATGTGATTCTGGGAAAATCACTTAATCTCCCCGTGTCTACCAAAAAACAAGCATTGGCATAGCCAATAGGTCTCACCTTTGGGACCTTATAAGTATTTAGCCATGCAGCAAATTATCCTGGGTGCTATAACATTTGACATGGAAGTTTTGACACTAATAGGCACATTAGCCATTGAGAATTGTTTATTTAAAGTGTTAATTCTGTACCTCCTGGGTCAGAGACCTGCACTCTCCCCCTGCAGCTCCGCTGTGAAACCGCTGCTGCTGTTGTACCGCTGCCCTGTGTAGGCAGGGTTCAAGGCCGTTCTGCCGATCTGCGCCTGGTATTGTATTCTGCTTCTTGTACTGTGCCTGCTTGTTTTGTGATTTTCTCTCTTTATTGTGCCTTTTTTTTAACTTGCCTGCCTGTATTGCCCCTTCTTGTGCCTTGTTCTGCGCCCACTTCGCTGCCCGTTTTCCCTGCTGCTGCTGCCCCCGCGACCCCTCCCCCCTGCCGTTTCCCGCTCCCGCCTCCCAGCTGCGCTTCCCTCCCCCTCCCCTATTAATGGCGGCCGCTGCGAGGCAGCGCGAGCCAGACCGCTGACCTCCTGGGTCAGAGACCTGCTCTCTCCCCCTGCAGCTCCGCTGTGACACTGCTGCTGCTGTAATACCGCTGCCCTGTGTAGGCAGGGTTCAAGGCCGCCCTCTGCCGATCTGCGCCTGGTATTGTATTCTGCCTCTTGTACTGTGCCTGCTTGTTTTGTGATTTTCTCTCTTTATTGTGCCTTTTTTGTACTTGCCTGCCTGTATTGCCCCTTCTTGTGCCTTGTATTGCGCCCACTTCGCTGCCCGTTTTCCCCACCCCTGCTGCCCCCGTGGCCCCTTCCCCCTGTTGTTTCCCGCTCCCATCTCCCAGCTGCGCTTCCCTCCCCCCTCCCCTATTAATGGCGGCAGTTGTGCGGCCGCGCGCAGCGGGTGCACCACTGGTGCGCCAAAGGCGCGCTAAAGGCAAGCCCATCTGTGCCCGTCGTGACCCGACCGCGACCAGCACCAGGAACCCTGGATTTCCGACCATCCACCGCTACGACTCAGCAGCCCTCCTCGTACTCAACCCCGGAAGAAACAACAACTGCCCACATCGAGCACCACCCAATGACAGTTCTCCTGCCGTCATTGCCACCACACCTTCACCACTGTCCACACCCCAACGGCCATCGCCCCCACGCCGAATGCCAACACCTCTGAAGCCCTGAGGTGCATCCTCCTCAACGTGCGCTCCCTGCACAGACACACCGTAGAGATCTGGGACCTCCTAGACACTCTCTCACCAGACGTCGCCTTCCTCACAGAAACCTGGACCAACTCCACCTCTGCCCCCGACATCACCACCGCCATCCCGAACTGGTACAAGATCCAGAGGAAGGACCGCCCCAACCTCCCAGGAGGAGGACTTGCCATTGCGCACAAGAGCTGCCTCCGACTCACGACCTCCAGCTCGAGCGACAGCCTGCCCACCAACGAACACCTACATTTCCAGATCCAGACCAGCCCCAGAACAACCCTAAGAGGCACCCTCGCCTATAGACCTCCCGGACCTTGAACTGTGTTCACCACCTCCATCGCCGACCTCATCGAGCCCCAAGCCATCGCCTCATTGGACTACATACTGATCGGAGACCTCAACTTCCACCTCGACAACCTCTGCGACCCCAACTTCGCCACCCTCCTGGACAAACTCGCCAACCTCAGACTGAAACAACTCATCACCACCCCCACCCACAAGGCAGGGCACACCCTCGACCCCATCTTCGCGGTAGGCAACAACACCCACTTCAGCCACACCACGCAACCCACATGGATGACCACTACTGCATACACTTCCACATTGACAAACCAACAGCTCCTAAACCTGCATCCCGCCCTCCACGAAGAAACTGGAGTAAGATCACAAAGGAGCAGCTCAACTCCGCCCTCAACCGTGATACCCCCGCCACCTCGACCGACAGCAACCTCACAGCCAAAGAACTCCACAGATGGATCTCCAGCTGCGCAGACGAGCTCGCACCCCTGTGAAACCCCGACAGACAGCGCCCCAGGAAGGCCACCTGGCTCACCACCGACCTCCAAGAATCCAGGCGCGCCTGCAGACGTTTCAAGAAGAATTGGAGAAACAGCAAATCCTCGGAAGACCGGACCACCTACAAGAACGCCATGACAGAATACCACTAATGCATCAGATCCAACAAAAGAACCTTCATCCAGAACAAGATCCTCGCAAACTCCAGCAACTCCAAGGAACTCTTCAGCATCATCCAGGAATTCACGAAACCCCCCAGCGAAACCACGGACATCACCCCCTCCCAGGACCTCTGCAACAAGCTCGGCTCCTACTTCCACCTGAAGATCAAGGGCCTCTACGACAACTTCAATGACCAGACGCCTGACTCCGAAACCACACCATCCTCCAGCAACGCCAGCCAGCCCACCATCTCCTCCTGGACCCCAGTCACCACCGAAGACACCGCATCGACCATGAAGAGCATCCACTCAGGAGCCCCCACAGACCCCTGCCCCAGCACATCTTCCACAGAGCTGCCGGCGACTGGAAACGTGCAGAAATCAAACCCCTACTCAAGAAGCCATCAGCAGACCCCATGGACCTCAAGAACTACCGACCCATCTCCCTCCTCCCTTTCGCGGCCAAAGTCACCGAGAAGACCGTCAACGCCCAGTTAATGAAATTCATCAAAGAACACTCCATCCTCGACCCCTCCCAATCCGGCTTCCACAGCAACCACAGCACGGAGACCACTCTACTCGCTGCCACAGACGACATCCGCACCCTGCTCAACCAAGAACACACCACAGCCCTGATCCGACTCGACCTCTCTGCAGCCTTCGACACTGTCTCCCACCGCACACTCACCGCCAAACTCCACAAAGCCGTCATTCATGGAACCGCCTTCAACTGGCTCTGCTCCTTCCTCGCCAGCAGAACCCAAAGAATCAGACACCCAGCCTTCCTCTCTGAACCCACGGAAATCAACTGCGGAGTACCCCAAGGATGGGCCTCAGCCCCACGCTCTTCAACATTTACATGGCCCCCCTCGCCGCCATCATCAGACAGCTCGGGCTCAGCATAGTATCCTACACCGACGACACCCAGCTTATCCTCTCCCTTACCAAGGACCCCATCACCACCAGACTCAACTTCCAGGAAGGAATGAAAGATGTTGCATCCTGGGTGAGCAGCAGCTGCCTGAAGCTCAACTCGGAGAAGACAGAGGTACTCGTCCTTGGACCAGCCCCTTCCGCATGGGACAACTCCTGGTGGCCCACCGCCCTCGGCAGCCCACCCACCCCCATGGACCACGCCCGAAACCTCTGCATCGTACTCGACTCCTCCCTCTCCATGACCCGACAGGTCAACGCCGTTGCCTCCACCTGCTTCAACACCCTCCGCATCCTCCGAAAGACCCTCAAATGGATCCCCCCGAATCAAGGAAGAGAGTCACCCACACACACATAACCAGCAGACTGGACTACGGAAACGCCCTCTACGCCGGGATCAACAAGTCTCTACTCCGCAAACTCCAGACCATACAGAACACCGCAGCCAGACTCATCCTCGGCATCTCTCGACACAAACACATCACCCAGCACCTGCGCAACCTCCACTGGCTCCCTGTCGAGAAAAGAGTAACCTTCAAGATACTCACCCACGCCTTCAAATGCCTCCACAACACTGGACCCCAATATTTCAATGACAGAATCTCCTTCCACATACCCAAGAGGAACCTCCGATCCGCTGACCTCGCCCTCTCCGAACTCCCGCGCATCCGCAGAGCAAGAACAGGTGGAAGAACCTTCTCCTACATCGTGGCCAAGACCTGGAAGAGCTGCCGATCAACATCAGGCACGCCCCCACCCTGCACATCTTCAGCCAGACCCTCAAGACCTGGCTCTTCGAATGACCGGAGCTATTTCCCCCACCCCCTTCCCCCAGTGCCTTGAGACCTTCACGGGTGAGTAGCACGCTTATAATTCCCCTGATTGATTGATTGTACAACTGGTAGTCTGAACTTGCGATTGATTGAATGATGCTTGTGATTTTTGTAGTGTTATTATTGGAACACCTTCCTTAATGTTTATTAATTGATCCACTGAACACCACAGGGTAAGGCATTCAACTTAAAACTCAAAAGTTGCTGGGGGGGGGGGTTGAAGATGGGCTGATGTTCTACTTTTACTTTTGAGAGAAGAAAGCCGCTACATAGTACTGATAAATAAACACGAAAACCTGGTAGTGACAGGATAGACATTAAAAGGATAATTCACCCCCTATGTGTAAAACAAATTCACCTAGAACACAATGCAGAATTCTCGATTTGTTCATAAAATGAGATACGTCTGCAGCTACAGTACAAATCCATCTTAAGAAAGAGAAACATTTCACACTGTGCTGGGTTACAGGATGGTGTTTTTGCAGCCCCGTTTCTGTGATGGTACATCATACTGCATCATTTTTTCAGCAATTTCTCAAGAAGCATATTCTGTATCGCTAGTAAGTGATAAAGTTTGAGACTGGGCATCAAACTGCATAATCATCATTCTGCCTTACACAATGCCCGGTAAATCAAACACCCTTTGCAACTCTCAAGCAATGCATTCAAGCAACCCATTTTTAAAGTGCTTCAATGGCTTCTATGAGTAGTATCTAAATACAACAATAAAATACCTCGTTCCAAGCGGCACAGGCTATTCATTGTGTAGGTAGGTACCTTGGTAGGTACTCACAATTATCTACAGCAACAAATGATGATAAAGCCTTAAAGAAGAGCATCTGTCCTGAAAAACCCGGCTAGAGAAGGTAATGCCGGTCCTTTTCCAGGACGTAGGACTGAAGGTGCTGTAAAAAAGACAGGATGTCTGAATTTATGTTACTCATTTTCCAGTCTCAGCTGTAGAGGTGAGGAATCCCACAGGAAGGAGTCCTGCACATGGAAGGAGTCCTGCACATGGAAGGATCGGCCACCTCGCGCCTTGTTTAGAATCAGTCAGGAAGACAAAAGACATGGGTTGGCAGAACTGGGGCCCCTGGTAAGAAGATAAGGGATCAAATTTGCAAGGTAGTTCAGTGAGTGACCATGGAGTGCATTGTGTACAGGAGAAATAGATTTAAAGGTTGATCCTTCTTTATGACAAACCAGTGGAACGATTTCACAGACAGCATGATATGGTTGTGCTGTTTCAGAACAAACAATAA
The DNA here is from genome assembly GCA_963921515.1 of Calotriton arnoldi. Lineage (NCBI taxonomy): Eukaryota > Metazoa > Chordata > Amphibia > Caudata > Salamandridae > Calotriton > Calotriton arnoldi. The sequence goes on from CAWUFW010000428.1 coordinate 4,007,703, forward strand.
GGTAACTGCATTGTTTCGGGGTCTCTGGAGATTTGACAGATATAGATTAGGGAGACGGGTGTACAGGCTATTGCTGTAAACTAAGTGGAACATGACCACAATAACGATATGGGTGATTTTCTGAGAACAGTGAAGCAGCATCAGAACACCTTTTCACCTTTTATCAAATCTAAACGGTGCAAATATGTTTTGCAAACACATTTATTTGGGGAAAGAGGCCAGCATTATAGTTCACTGTCAAAGAGCACTCCCACGTTGTGTGAACCACATGAGGGTCCTTGTTCGTCAGACTAAGTTAACTCAATGGCGGGAGGATTTACAGGTCCCATAAGTAGGTTGGAAATTAGAATGGGGGTTTTTGTGTTTAGTCAGGAAAATGGCGCTCAGGCTATTGCGTGTGCTATCAATGAACCTTTGGTAGTGCGGTGCTGCCAGGTCAGGGGAATAACCCGATAACCCCTGGGGAATATATGAATCGCAGGATCCACAGTTTTATAAAGTAGACGTAGTCCTGGGCACACGCGGTGAGGGTGTTCGTAATATAATACGCAGTATTGGTACGTTACTCAAATGCAAAGATCAACATCAGTGTTTATCCAAGTAGGTGTTTTTTATTTCAACAACAACTGTGTTGAATATAGTAAACCAGCCGACACGTGTTTCGTCACTGGGAAAGGTCCCGTGACTCATCAGGGCTGGGAAAGATACAAAGGTAAATAAAATAAATAATAATTAAGGGAAAACAATGATAAAACAAAGGGTACCTAGTCTGTGGTAGACATGATAAATAACTGGAAAAGGGATCACCCGTAGTGATTGCTGGGGACATAAAGGACTAAGTGTGACCGGTGAGGTGTGTGGTGACACTCGTGCAAGTGCCGCTATCTATGGATCAGGGCTCTGGGTGAGGATGCTGGAAAACAATTCAACATATGGTGACAGGTGTAATTGTGCCGCTCTCATGTGTAAAAGAAACATGAGGAAAAGCGCGGGAAAACTGATTCATGGTGTAAGTGAACAGTGCTAGAATAAGCAAGAAAAGTACAATAGGGCAAGAAGTATAGAAGAGATGTGAAGGACTGAGAAGGCCTGGAAAGGAAGGGGAGAGGAAGCGGGTGAGCTATAGGAACTGTACTGTGGAACTGCTGTACGAGTGTAAAAGAAAGGAGAGGAAGGAACACAAGAGGAAGGTTGGAGGAAAGGTGTAGAGAACAGGACATAGAGAATGTGGAAGATGGAAAACAAAGAGTACGGGGATACACTGATAACCAAGAACTGAGGAGCTGAAGAAAAAGAAGAAGGAGGCCTGGAGATGGAGGAGTAGGGGATACAAAAGGAGAGTGGGAAGAGAGGAGCAGAGGTCGAGGCACAGATATGGAGGGTATGAGGAACCACAGAGGGAACTTACCCGAAAACCGGATAAGAATAACGTAACCCGGTGTGGTTAAACGAAAATGGGAGTGTCAAGAGTTGGCGCAAAAGAGGCGCTGTGCTGGCATCAAGGTGCAACAAGAAGGGAGCTGCTGGGGAAGAAGAATCAGAATAAGGATGATGTGACAACGAGAAAGGAATACTAACAGGATGGTAATCAACAAAAGGCGGGGTGAGAGAGTCTTACCGAATGAGGAGCTCCCTAAACTGAAGTACGTGAAAGCACTAGGGCGGGTATGCCACGGCAATCGAGAAAGACTGGAGTCAAGGGTATTCAAGAGAAGGCTGTCCAGTGTCAGGCTGAGTATTGGAACAGGCGAGGTTCGGTGGGCTGAGAAGGAGGACAGGGAGGGGAGGTTACGGGACATGTGGAAAAGGGCTGAAAATCAAGAAAAAGAAACGGAAAAGAGAAACGGAAAAGAGAAACTTACCCCGGGTGCGGGAAACTGGAGTAATATCAGGAGATGAATGAGGCAGGGATAAAGCAGACGCCTGTCTAAAGCAAAGAGAAGGGAAAGGGAACTAAAGTAATGTGTGATATCACGGAGACGGGGGTAGAGGAGACCGGTAGGAACCGCTGCTACTGTTACCTGGGGTCCGAATCAGAGAGCTGCAAGGACACACTGGAGCCGTGGAGTCAGAAGTGAGGGAAATAGGGGAGGGAGCTATATCTTGAGAAAATATAGTAGACTAGAGCGAGAACAATGGGAGATCCGGCCGGGCGGTCGCCATGTTGAAAAACTCGGGGCCGAGTAACTAGTTGAAGCGCATGTGCGGGGGACGTAAACACTGACAATGAGGCACCCGTAGTTTCAAGAAACCCACATAGTAGAAATGTTGAAAAGCGGAGAGTATAGTGGAGTGCGTGATAGTGAGCGAGCATGCAACTGAAAAAAGGGGGCAATATCGAACGAATATGATGATGACACAGATAATACATACAATATGAGCCGATAATTACAGTAGGTGCAGTGAAGGGTATACTGAGTTAAATAGGAAATACAGTGAGTAAAAATGGTAACACTGTCCAAAAAATTGCATGAACATCAATTACAGGAGGGTGAGTCAGAAAGGGAGATATAAGCAATTGATTTGATGTGGGAAACGGTGACACTGATCGGAAATTGCATCAACCTCAATCACAGGAGGGTGAGTCAGAAAGGGAGAAATAAGCAATTGATTTGATGTGGACAACAGCCATACAAATATTGATAGAAAAAGGGATAAGTGTGTATGGTAAGTAATACATGGCACCTATTTATGGACGGTGTTTAGCATGAAAGATGTTGACACATGAATAAGGTATGAAAAATAGACATGCAAGTATCAATTGGTAATACATAAAAAGGACAGGTGTCATGACTAAATGTTTGGCACAAAATGAATGTTTCAAAATGAATATCCATAGGAATTATGTCACACTGTTCAATCGCCCAGGAAGTAATGTAGCTCGTGATCAGTGTTCAGTCCGTGCTGTACTGTCCGTAGACGCATAATCCAAGTCGCTTCCAGGCGTCTGAGTCTGAGTTCTCTGTTACCGCCTCTCGCATTGGTCGATGCAACGTCAAATCCGAAAAAGGAGATCCGTTTCTTGAGGCCCTGACTGGGACAGGTGGCAGCATGGATCGCCATGGGATATCTAGTATCGAGATTGTTTAACGCTCTGACGTGTTCTCCAATTCGATCTTTTAGTGGTCTGATGGTGCTTCCGATGTACCAAAGTTTACAAGTGCATTCAAGAATGTAGATCACAAATTTAGTATTGCAGTTGATGTTATGCCTGATCTGGTACTGTTGTTTGTTCACGGCCGTGAAGTTTCTGATACCATGTTGGGCTAATTTACAGACACCGCAGTGTCCGCACTTAAAGAAGCCGAGATTGTGAGTCGTTAGCCAAGTAGGCCTGGTGTTAGAGCTGGGGATGCTGGGGCTAAGTCTGGTCTTGTGCTCCTTCCGTACCCCAAATCCATTTGGACTCTAGAACGCCCATGTACAGGTTGGCAAAGGACGGTGAAAATTTCGAGCCCATGGCTACTCCTTTGTTCTGTTTGTACCATATACCGTCATAGATGAAGAAGTTGTTGTTAAGTATGATGTCCATCATAGCAACTAGCATCTGGGTATGTTGCCATAAATTGGCTGGTCTGTTGTTGAGTACGTTGGTGACAGCCTTGAGCCCTAGGTTAGGTTCAATAGTAGTGTATAGAGAGACTACATCAAGGGTCGCCAGAATCATATCCGGATGCCATTGCACATCTGATAAGATGCTGAGAATATGCTATCTGTGCCTCGACCTCTGCTCCTCTCTTCCCACTCTCCTTTTGTATCCCCTACTCCTCCATCTCCAGGCCTCCTTCTTCTTTTTCTTCAGCTCCTCAGTTCTTGGTTATCAGTGTATCCCCGTACTCTTTGTTTTCCATCTTCCACATTCTCTATGTCCTGTTCTCTACACGTTTCCTCCAACCTTCCTCTTGTGTTCCTTCCTCTCCTTTCTTTTACACTCGTACAGCAGTTCCACAGTACAGTTCCTATAGCTCACCCGCTTCCTCTCCCCTTCCTTTCCAGGCCTTCTCAGTCCTTCACATCTCTTCTATACTTCTTGCCCTATTGTACTTTTCTTGCTTATTCTAGCACTGTTCACTTACACCATGAATCAGTTTTCCCGCGCTTTTCCTCATGTTTCTTTTACACATGAGAGCGGCACAATTACACCTGTCACCATATGTTGAATTGTTTTCCAGCATCCTCACCCAGAGCCCTGATCCATAGATAGCGGTACTTGCACGAGTGTCACCACACACCTCACCGGTCACACTTAGTCCTTTATGTCCCCAGCAATCACTACGGGTGATCCCTTTTCCAGTTATTTATCATGTCTACCACAGACTAGGTACCCTTTGTTTTATCATTGTTTTCCCTTAATTATTATTTATTTTATTTACCTTTGTATCTTTCCCAGCCCTGATGAGTCACGGGACCTTTCCCAGTGACGAAACACGTGTCGGCTGGTTTACTATATTCAACACAGTTGTTGTTGAAATAAAAAACACCTACTTGGATAAACACTGATGTTGATCTTTGCATTTGAGTAACGTACCAATACTGCGTATTATATTACGAACACCCTCACCGCGTGTGCCCAGGACTACGCCTACCCCATAAGTAGGTTGGCCATCTATTGAGGCCCCGCATTGTTGTTGTGAGTTTAAGGTCAACCAGAGAGAATGCTGTTTTTATAGGCTTCTGGTCTTAACGAGCCACTAGTAGCTTTAGAGGTTTGCTGTCTTTGTGAGCGTCAGAGGAGGTACCTGACCGGGTAGATGATTGAGCCCTGGGGTGGCAGATTTTTTGTGAGTGTGTGAGTGTGCATGTGTGTGAATTGGTGTGTGTGTGCAAGCTCATGAGCAGAATTGTGTTTGCCTGTGTGTTGTGTATGATTGTGAGTGTTTTTGTTCTCTCTCATGCCCACACAGTCACATACACATTAGCGTTATCTGCATGATTGTGTCCGAGCATGAACATGTGAGCCTGTTTGCATGTGCCTGCACGTGTCTATGATATGCACATCCACTGCTGTTATGTTAAATTCAAGTTGAATATGGAAATTGGCTGTGAAATTCATTAGGAACATTTATGGACACTGCTGCAGAATTACTGCACAGCAATGTGTAGTTTTAATTAGAACTTTAGTTTTACAGGCACTACGGACGCAGAAGGACTTCACTGGGCATGATAGTAAAACCAGAAATGGCAGTTACCTTAGAACTCGTGGCACAGTTTACCACAAGAGTACTTCAAGCAACAGTAAGAACACATCATCCAACATTCTTTGACAGGGCGGAGTGTCATATATAATAATATCATTTTTTGTGGTATTACTGCAAGAATAGGCAAGGTCTCATAGGTACTACAATATCGCACGAAATCTGGGAAATGTGAGAAACATGAACTCTTGGTAACCATCTTGATTGGGTTGCTATAAAATAATGCTCAAATTTATTGCGTTGCCTTGCATCAGCGATTCTAAAGGCAAACATAGCCCATAGGTGGTGCTGGACTTCAAGAATATGATAAGTGCAGCATTATCATAATAGAGGTCTATCATTTCGGTACAACTAGAACTTGTGACAAGCATTCACTGTGGGTATCACATGCGGTTTTGCTGTACATTAATGGATTGCTTTCACGTTGTGTGAAGTTAAAAAACAACAGGATTAGGTCTCATGATGTGAGTCACAGTTGTTGAATTTCAGTACTCAATATAGATGAATAATTTATTGCTCTATTCTGATCATTTTTTTGTTGGGAAAATCAGCTATCCACTGTGTAAATAACTGCCTGTTAGACCTAACATCCTTGGCATGGTATTCCCCCAAACTTTTTGTCTTCACCCTTCCTGTTTGCTGAATTCGGTTTTGTTGCCTTTAGGACACTATGCACTTTACCACTACAAACCATTGCTAAAGTGATTGGGCTCTCTCCTTCAAACATGGTAAAATTACCCTACACCCAAATGGCACATTTAATTTACTGGTATGTTCATAGTAAATGGTACTAAATGTACTGGGGGCCTGTAAATTAAATGCTACAAATGGGCCTGCATCACTCATTGTGCCACCAACTAAAGTAGTACTTAAAAAACATGCCTTGGGCTTGCCATTGCAGCCTGTGTGTGCAGTTTTAAACTGCCAATTCGACCTGGCATAATAACCTTTTGCCAGGCCTAAACCTTCCTTCGTAATACTTATAAGTCAACCCTAAAGTAGGCCCTGACAGCTCATAATGCAGGGTGCACTTTATTTAAAAAGTAGCACATTTGTACTTGAGTTTTACATGCCCTGCCAATGAAAAACTCCTGAAGTCATTTTTCACTGTTGTAAGGCATATCTTTCCTATTGACTAACACTGGGTTACCTTATTACATTTAATAAGTGCTACATTTTTATTGGGAGCAGATAGAGATATGCTGTTTACGCTCAAATGAATTGCAACTTAAAATCCTCTTTAATGGTAAAGTGGTATTTAAAGGCACAATTCTGAAAATGGTACTTTTAGAAAGTTGGCATTTTCTTGTCACAACCAGCTGTGTTACTCTGCTAGTGTCCTGGATTGCAAACCTGTGGATGGCTGTGCTGTTAGGGTATGCCTGTTGCTCCCAGACAATAACACAAAGGTAGCTTAGGTCTGGACACGTTGGGCCATCTTGAGAGGATGACTGTGGAGGAACTGTGCCCATCCTTACTTACACTTCTTTGGGCTTTGCCTACAGCACACATGAAGGAACCTGACACCAGGTCAGCCCTGCATTTTGTTATCCACAGGCAGTTTGGAACCTTAACCAGAGGAAGGAGAATAACTTTCTAGATCCCAGTTGTAGGGGTAGGACAGGGAGTTCCCCACATAAAGGCTGGCACCAGGAATAAATAGTGAACCTCAAGATTCGGTACACTCCTGGACCTGAGGATGATTTGGAGGAAGGACACCCTTGCTGCCCTGCTGCCAGAAGGACTGACCTCCTGTCCTGGTGCCCTGCTGCTGGAAGGACTGCCATTTTTGCCCTGCTGTCTGAGGAAAGAGAACTGGACCGGTTAATTTGAACCCAGGACCACCAGAGTGATTCCAAGGGCTAGTGGGCTAGCCTCATATGTGACTTAAAGGGACACAACAAGCTTTGGGGCATCATTGCAATTTCCCAGCTGACCAGCATCGACAAGACCTGCCTGGACCTGCCTGAGCCCTACTGCTAGCCTCTGTTGGACTGAGTCCTGATCCCCAAGAGTTGCTGCCCAATGTCCAGGACCCTTGGCTGGCATCACTGGAAGCTCCTCCTGCAAGAAGAGTTGAAAAACCTGAAGCTTGGCCTCCTCGCGACCGCAAACAGGCCCATTTGCACCAAGATTTTGCGGCCCACAACGACTGAGATAGCGAAGCTCTGGTGAAAATTGCTTTTCGTGCAAACAATGACTGTTGTGGTGACCGGCAATGCACTACTTTCACTTCGTGCTACATCAGCGACAGCCCGTGCCGAACACCAGTGGAAAGCTACAACAATGACCATTTTCCCACCACAGCCATGTCTATCAGTGATACTCGACCTGGTCTTCGTGCAATAGAGAGGACCATCCGTGATTGTTCAGCCCCCCTTCAATGTGAGCAGAACACTTTTCACCGGACTTGAGAATGCAATGTTTCATCTGGGCTAACCTGGTCACTATATACGACCCGCGCTCCATCGCGGTCGGCCTGAACTTGTGACGTTACCCCAGGCTAGCGCGACCAGATGACCGCAATTGACTTCTAAGTTAAGCATGACTGCTTCAGTGCCAAGCCACCAGAGGATTAAACACCTCTTTTTCTCTTCCTTCTGCTTAGTACCTCCTTGTATACTCCTCACCTGAACAGATTATGCAGCATTGATTGAAACTCAGTGCCACAGCCACCAGTAGATTGCGGCTGACCACATAATCAACGGCATAGCATGGGTTGCCAGCGCCCGGGGCAAGGCAAGTATCCTTCCACTTTCCTTTAAAAATTTTGCACCCCTAAAAATGCCCCTGAGAATTCTGCACCAGGCGCAACCGCCACTGTGCTCCCCCACGCTACACCATGATACTGCCCTCACTCTTCCCCTGCTGCTTTACTGACAGTGCCGTCCAGCACAACCACAAGGGATGACCTTGATGGCTGCCAGCCAGTGAACTCTCCTGAAACGGGCATGATTGCAGAGGAGTAGTACAAGCTGTTGTCACCGCACCATGACTGCCGCCACAACATCTGGCCAGGTTACTTTACACATGTAAAAATACTGATTTAGAAAAATCAATGCGATTATTTATTGGCCTTTGTATGCCCGTCTGTTTACATATTTCTCAAATGGATCAGAGAATATAGGACTGATGCACTTGTTATAGCAGACAGTGTATGCAGTATGTGCAGAGAGATTGTATTGATAGTTGGTGACACGTGCTTATATGTTTCATTTTTCTACAAGACGATTTATATATTTTTGTGTTTAAATGGTATTTCTTGACTTTTTGCTTCTGTCGAGTTTTAGCGCGCAGTTTCAACAGAGCCAACTCATCTTTCAGCTGGCGACCAAGATGACACACACATAGACTTTAAAGGCAGCTAAGTATTTTTGCCTTCAGCTAAAGGCATCGGGCCACGATGGTATCTGGCAAGGAAATCTGAGACGACAAAGAACAAAGCGTGGCATCAGGCCTAATCTTTTCAGGACATCATGGAGAAAGGACAATTTGAACATCTTAAAAGGCAATTTTAAATCCCCGCGAGTCATTTACAGGAAACGATGCTCGCTGGATTGGAACTGAGTTTGTGTGGTCAATTGAGTCCATGACCAATGACATTCTTAGATTTGATGCGTGAAGACAGCCAGTTATTCAAGTTATGTGTTTGGCACCGTATATCACGATTTTAGAATTTCCGCTGGAGCTCAACTGTTGTGAAGAATACTTTCTATTTCACTGTTATATTAGAATATTTTGCATTTAATTACAGACCTGTATTTTATCATGGGCTGGATTACATATAAGGCTCTTCATGTTGCAAACGTGTGTTTCATTGCAGTAGGCGTAAAATGGAAAATAGGTCTTAAAACTATGGAAATTATTTCTTATACACATAATATGACTCCTGTGCCTGTGGCAGGGAAATTGTATATAAGGTATGTAACCACAAAAACCTTAATTGTGACACGTCTCCATTGGTAAGTCAGTGTTGAGGAAAAGGTGTGAAAGCTATGCAATGCATACAAAATTATTGCTGCAAAAGAAAAAGATTAATCGATTTCATAGTTCTCTTTTCTGCTCAAATACAAGTTTTACTAGAGAAAAACACAAGATAGGTGTAAGCGTAAGAAAGGCAGGAAATCATGCACACTACAAGTATCCCAAAAATCGACAATAACAGGGCGGATTTACTTAGGACTTGTGTGTTGTCTTTGTGTGACGCAAGTCGTGGTCCAGTAACTCACTCTTTCTATGTGTGATGCATTCTGCATAAGGAAATTGCCTCTCAGGATTCCTTCCTGCGCTAAAACAATCCTTCCTTTAACGCAGGTATCCTTGCAGCAAGCATGGCACAAGGGCGCCTCTGTTGGCGCCTGGCAGCACACGGTACACCAGCACTAGGAGAGAGCAGAAGTGCACCATATCTAAGTAGATATGGCACATTTAAGCTTTCATGCAAGCCAAGCAGCAAGTTCCCTTGCTGCACTGAGTTGGGTTATACATAAGTAAATCTACTGTAGTACCATGAAATGATAATTACTTTAAATAGCCAAATCATGTTAAATGCGTGATAATATGCTAATTTCACATTTAACACTACTTTTTACACTACCAACCATCTTTAAATAAGGATGTCAGGGGTCAATAAGGAAACACTGGGTAGTGGATACATCGATCATTATACCTAGAGGTAGACATGAAGTTGAAACTGATCTTCCAACAATAAATGAAAATCCTATCCCGGTAGTACTATATGCAATAAAAAGTGCTCACAGGCAGGGCCGGACTGGCCGTAGCGGGCACCGGGTGCTTCCCCGGTGGGCCGCCAGGGTGGGGCCAGTGTTAGACCCCTAGGGAGCCGTTTTTGTTACCGGGGGCCGGTTTTGCAGCATCGCCACAATATCGCCCCCCAGCAACAAAAGCAGCACAAAGCTTACCGCTGCCACCCCTCCACCCTGTGAGCTCTTTGCCAGGGCCGGTTTTGGTTCTCAGTCTGGCCCTGTTGACAGGTGAAATAATTTGCGTTGTTTAATTTTAGTATAGCCAATATTACATATACTATTAACATCTAAATGCGTTTCATCAAGTTACTGTTACTGATGCTACATCTGGGCATTTCATGTCATCAAAATAGGTGTTATAAATCAGTTAATTGACTCCTGATACTCCTCCTTATGTCTATGAACTTAATTCTTTACTTAATAAAAACCACAGAATGTCTACCTTCCTGGCAGATTCAAAGAAAGAAGATGATCAACCATAAACAAGCACTGGCATATCCAATAGGCCTTGCCTTTGTGACTTAGTGGCTTTGCCAATGGTTTGAGCCATGCTGCACAGTATCCACCCCCTCCAAACTGGGGGAGGGTGTGGGGAATGGCAAAGCAACATGGGGGAGGGCAGATTGCCAAATGCTGAGCAACACGGGATAGGGTAGACGAATGGTGCAGCAACACGGGAGAGGATGCAAAAGCAACAGGGGGGGTGGACTGGAAAGGACACAGAAGCAACGGGGGATGGGAGGAGCGCAAGCAACAGAGGGGTGGTTATAAAGCAACATGGAGAAGGACACAGGTGCTCGCCTGAGGGAGGGAGGGTCTACACGGTCTGCGCTGATCATGGTAAGCTAAAATATGCCCCACATCAGACACCTCAAGCGCTGTCTACTAGGCTCGTCCTTAAAATACCCCTGCTCCTGAAGATGTGAGGGCATCAGTGCTACCTGTGAATTTATCACTCAGGCCAATGGCATGATGTCATGCACCCAACCCTCTGCCTTCAGGACTCTGCACCCATGATCTGCATCTCACCCACCAATCTGGCTGCAATACACGTCAGCCACAGGACAGACTGAATGAAGGAGCTCTGGACTGCCATGGGGCAGAGGAAAGTGCACACTGAGAAATGGTGTTTTGGTGCACTAGGCAAAGAGGATCTTTAGTAGAATGAGCAAGAAATTGCAGACGCGCAGAATGGAACAAGATGGGTGGTCTAAATACAAACCTGCACATCTATATACATAAGTTAGCTTTAAAATACCTGTATTTGGATTTGTATTATTTCTACATAATGAACAGGACTGTTTACAATTTAATATGTCTACTGTGTTGAATTCCATAGGGGGTCAATAGGCTAGGAATTATATCTTCTTTGTCCTATAACAAAATATCACATGACATAGATATCATGTCCAAAACATTGTTTACAAAAATATTGTTGCATTGGATACATATTTTGTCATTTCAACTCCAATATGTTAGATACTTTTATAGTCAATATTTAGTACACAATATTGATTTCAGATGATATTCTGAGAATAGCCTGGTACCACACCATCGTGGTTGATATCTGTCTTCTGCTAACAATTCACGTGAGTGTCAAACCATCATGTTTATGTTATTTGGAGAGTTTTTTGAGAATCTTTCTTGTAAAAACTGAGTGATTTTTCATATTCACATATGTGCTTCGATAATTGCCACCTAAGTACCTGTTTTGTGAGAATGCAGATTCCCTCATAACCTAGGTTGACTGAAGGGAAAGCAGTGATGTCTTTAGGAGAAAATCCATTGGAGCCACTGAAAACCTTTTGGGTGTACCAGAAGCAGCAAATTCCTTCATCTACCTATCGCAATCTATCCATCCCTATCTATGTATGTCTATTTATATCAAGATTTAGCTACCTATTTATCTATCCAAGCAATGCATGTCTATCACAATTTTTATACCTATTGTTCTATCACTATACCCTGTTCTCTCTTACTCCGTCTCTATCTAGACATATCATTTCATCCATCTTTCTATCTGTCCCTCTCAGAAATTATCTCTGGCCCTGTCAGTCTCATATGTGCCTGTCCCTCTCTTTCCAACATATTTGCTGTCTCTATTCCTCTACTTCCCACTTGCTTTCTCTGTCACTCTTTCTGTCCCTGTTCCTCTCTTTGTTTCTGTCCTTTGTGCCTTTCTATGTATCTGGCTATCTCTGCCTCTGCTCCTCTCTGTCCCTCTCTGTCCCTCTCCATCTCTTTATCTTTCCGCCCCCTGCATCCCTTGCTGTCTCTCTGTGTTTCCCTTTCTCACTCTGCCACCTTGTTCCCTTCCCTGCCTCTCTCTCATTCTAAGGGGTATAGTTACCAAAAAGTCATGCAGCACAGCAAGCCACCTTGCTACGCTGCATGACAGGGAAAGGGCAGGAATGCACCATATTTAGCATAATACTGTCTTTTCCCAATGCTGGCATGCAATCTGCTGCCTAGCGCTAATGCAGGCACACTTGCACATTTGTGCAAGTGTGTTTGCAATGTAACTAGAATTGTTTTTTTGCAGGAAGGGACTGAGGCATTTTCCTCTTTCTATATGTTTCTAAACTAGAAGAAATAAACATATTTCTCCTTGTTACACCTCCCCTGGGGATGAGTAGCATTTTGACGCATTCCCAGGTCTACCCGCAAAGGTAAATCTGGGAATGTCCCAAAAATCCCATGGGAAATGCATGGGAACACCCATGCACCACCCATGGAACGCCTTCCTGGGGCAGAGTAACGCAATGCAGTTATCAAGCCACTCAGGGCCACGCAAGGGGGCCTTGCGTGGCTTGATAAATCTAACTTTTGACTTGTGTCGCTCTTGCTCCCCGTTGCATGGCGCAAAGGCAACGCAACTCATGGAAAAATTTGGCCCTTGCCTGGAAGGGAGATTCGATGATGGAATGGCTGAGATTCGAGGTGGTCTGTCCAACAACCTAGAAAGAGAAAAAATACAACAGAGTGAGTTCAGGGTTTTTCACTGAGCAGGACAGGAAGAGACTATGGACCTGATTCACTAAGGTAAACTTACACTTTTGTTTAAGTTTACATTTTTTCCTATTCACAAAGGTATTTTCGAAGTGGGGGCAATTTAAGGAGGAATAATGGATCCACCCTCAAGTTCTGCTTTCTAGAAAGGAATTTGAATAAAGAATGAACCTAAAAAGGAGTCCTATACCTCTCATTTTCCCTCATTTATTTTTATTTTATTCTATTTTTTTATTCACTGTCTTCCTTGTAAGTCAGCAGTTAAAATATTAAGAGTGAAAAGAAGAAAACATTCAAATCCATTCAAATACCTTTATTCGGCTCATATCAAAACCATGAAAGACATCTTTATATAACATCAATATTTTATAAATAGACCATAACATCAAAAGCACACCACTTAAACTTGATGATAGCAATTCATCTTACACAGCAATAAGTAGACCTAATTGAATACAATAAGAATCTTCAGTAAGTCCCAAGATAGATAAACTTTACTCAAATGCTAGTGATCTTCTTCACTTCCTTGCCAGCCAAACATAACTGGGAATGGCCAGACATATGGCAGGAGAATGAAATTGCTGCAGAAAGATAAAAGCAGGTCTAAATTGAGTAAAATCTAAGCTTTGTAGAAGCTGTTTAATATAACAGTGTCCCAGCTCAGAATGACAAGAATTGGCATTGCCAATAGGTCTCAGCTTTGGGACCTTATAAGTCTTTAGCCATGCAGCACATTATTCTGGGTGCTGTGCTGCCAGCGATTGAAGAGCTATACAATTACTACACACTGGGTCATGCAGTGTGATTCGTGCATACATGCTTGCCGCAGGAAACATTTACGGACACATTCCAAGGCTTTTTAATGCACAGACAGAAAGACAAGTGCCTCAATGCAAGTCAACAGCACTATAACACTGTGTGTGAGACTGCATCACTAGAGTACTGAACAGCATATGCAAAAAAGCAGTGAAGTACTTTCCAATGGCGGAGACGTCACATCCCTCTTCCCCCAGGCCGCTAATCAATAGGCACTCTTCTCCAAAGTTTTCCATTGAAAACACTACTCGCACCATCTATTTACCAGCAAGTCCCCGGCCCTGACCTCTGTTCCAGCCCCCTGGGTGTAGGAGCTCTGGACCAAGCAACAACAACAAAATGCTCTGATTTGTCAGGTAGAGGGGAAATAATGAATAAACAGGGATGGCGTTGGCAATACTCAATCTCCGCACACCTAAAAACGAAAAAATGAACTTGATCTTATGTAATGTAACTGGCGCTTTTGTAAAGCACTCAAATATGTTCGGGTTATTCGAGTTCGAGCTCTATAAAAATGCTCCCAAAAATTAATCTGACCTTGTGTAATGTTGCTTGAGTTCACATTATATAATTAAAAAAATGCCTCACAGTCCCTGGGGAGCTGCCATGAATGTGCTCTGAAATTAGAGCTCTGAGAGGAGGATGACAGGAAGAGGCAGCAGGGCGGGCATGCAGCAATGAGGGAGGGATGAATGCTGCCTCATTTGTCAGGTAGAGGGGAAATAATGAATTAACATGGGCAGTGTTGCCATACGTTAATCTCCGCGCACCTAAAAAAAATAATAATAACCTGACCTTGTGTAATGTAACTGGCGCTTTTGTAAAGCACTTCAATACCTTTAGGTCAGTTGAGTTTGAACTCTATAAAAACACCCCCAAAAATGTATGTGACATAGTGTAATGTAACTAGCACTCGTGTGAAGCATTTCAACACATTTGGGTCGCTTGAGTTCACATTATATAAACAAGTGTCAGAGAAAATGCGACAGGAGTTGCCCAAGCTTTGCCCTTAAGTGTGCTGCAAGGTTGGACTGCAGAAGACCCAGTGACCGAGGCTCGATAAAGCAACAAGCAGCGAAGCGGGAGGGGTTTGGGGGAAATCCTTGCACTTTGCATTCAGAGAAAATTAAATAGGCGATTTAGAAAACAGAGCCTGAAGCGTCTGATATTTCATCTCAGTATTTGAACGGGACAGGGAGATTAAGTGACAGGCTCCGAATCTGAACCACCAAAGACGGGCAAAAAGTGCACGGGCAGGAATCAAAGAAAAAAATAGTACCCCAAATCAACACATAAACATAGAAGAGTAATGTTAACAGTAGTTGGGCATTGCTCTGTGGGAGGAGACCAAGCACAAAAAGGAGGAACAAAGAGGAAGGATTAACCACTAGCAAGCAAGCATTTTTGATCGACAATCGAAGGGACAAATAAAAAGGCAATAAGCCCACTGAGTGAATACAGCATGCCTCGAAGAGACAGCACATGTGCTAACTAGACTCAACCTAAAAACTTCAGAAAAAGGAAATGTAAAGTGCATGGTGCAGAGATACCACCGCAGGGACACAATGGAAGGTTCTGAGAGCCATCAGGCTTCCCTGGGAATGCTACCAGGAGATGGACCTTGTGGAGACGACACTTTGTCATCATAAATCTGTGCTGCACATTCGTGACCATGATTGGATAGGGTTGAATACACTCGTTCATTAACAAAGGAAACTGAGTGATAACTGTAGATTTGAGGCCCTCCTTTCTAATTCTAGCTGCTTCTCAATACACAGAAAACAGAGCCTGAGCGTTCAGTTTACCTTTGGTGTGTGGCATCTGGCTTCTCAACATATTCTTAAATGGCTAAATTAGTGTACAGATTTTTGATGTACTTCAACCAGGCAATGCAAAGAGTATGATCTAGGGACAGACTATTACGCACAACTACTCTGCTAAATATAGCCTCATGTTTTGACCAAATTGAGTGCCACAGCAAAAGTGGGCATAATATGATGAGATTTTCGAGATATGGCATGCCCAGTTCTAGGTGGGAAATGAAAATCGAGCAACTGAACGGTACAGACAGCATTCCCCTAAGGAAGATGTTTTCTACTTTTTGCAGATTATCGATATTGATATGACCCTGATGTCAGCACCATATTACAGCACCGAGACACATTTAGACTTATATAAAATAGACATCTACCTAAGAGGTTTTGTGGCAAGTCTTGTAGGGAATCTAAAAGCCAAGTTCATTGCTTTTTCAAAAAGGAGGGTCCTCGTGTTCTCAAGTGTGACCAATTTCCTAGGGAATCGAATTGGAGTCCCAAATAAGTTACAGTATTGACATTGCATATTTTTGAACCCTTAGTAAGAACATGACTTGTCCTTCTCTGTCCCACAAATTCCGGTAAATGTCTCTCTAAAATTCATTTTTAAATCCAAATCATCCATAAAAATTATAAAATAATCTAATAAATTCTGAAAGCTGATACCTTTCATGCTAAAGGGAGAGCATTATCCACATACAGGAAAGCAGGGATGGGACGCAATTCAACCAGTGGCAGGTCCCTAGACTTATCTGCTAAAAACTGCTCAAGGCAATTAATATATAAAGAGAAAGAAAGGTGGCAAAGACACAGCCCTGCTGTACCCCTCAATGAGTTGGAAGACAACATTTAAGGTATAGAGAGAATAAAAACTTTCTTTATTCAGTTCGTTTCACAAATATTCACCTGGTATCCTTATGTTCTGTTTTGAGGACCGTCACCTGGAAAGGGGGAATTCTGCTTACTTACTGTGAAAAGAAGGAAAGAGGATATGTATTAGAAGGAGACCTGTATGACTGAAATAATGATCATCACCACTATATAACTTTTACAAATAAATTACGGAATCAATTACTTGTAACAGTTTTTTTGGTTCATATACCACTACCCACCCTCCACAAAGTGGTTTTAGAAGTGGAATAAACTTTTATGATGGTTACTGTAATTTGTCAATTAGCGGGGGGCCAACAAAATCTTGAAGGGGGGCCTGGAGCTGTTAATGGGCGTTTCTCTACAGAAGATGGAGAAGATTCAACAAACTTTACAAACAGACAACAAATTAGTTACGTTTCCAATCAAGCCATATGGAAGCTGGAAGTGTTTTGTGGCAATAAACAAGCCATACTGCCCTCCCTTCTATAGTGCTGCAAAAATGTACTGCGTTAAAAAAAATATTTTAGATAGATAGCAGAAAGCACCAGCTGGCCTGCAAAGAAATGGGGAGAATATCTTGCTCCATTATTAACAGATGAGTTATGAGTAGCATATCTGGAGGCTAACCCTTACACCCTATCAGGAAGTAAAGAAAAGTATTCTTAAAAAGGATAGGAATTGATGAAGGAACATATAGGATATGTTGTAGGTAAGAAAGAGAAAAACCCAGTACAAGGATGATGCTGCCACACCACTTTTATGGATAAGAAGGTAAGTTTATTCTCAGCGTAGGCAAATCGACCACCAACACCTCACTGCACCATTTCATCCAACTGCCACCCTCAAATCTTCCCAGAGAATACAGTCGTAGCATTCCAAGTAAACCCCGCATATATCCCTCCTTTCAACAATAAACAAAACAAAAAATAAATAAATACAATTATATATAAACCCCACATAAATAATAATTAACATCTTAGGAATGAAACAAAGGGAAAAAAAATAACATCATCACTTGCAGGTAAATACAAAGAGACAGGTGATCTTAGCTCAACACAAAATCCTCAAGGCGTTTAGAAATAGAACATTTACGCTGAGGGCAATGATTAAGTAATTTGTTCTTTTCCTCACCCTCCTTTTGTCGAAGCACAAATTCAACTTGTTATGCAGAAACGCTTACCACTTTCTCCTTATTGCACACTCTATCATCACTCATGCACACCTTGCATGACCACACCTCCACAACTTGGAAAGAAGAACTAAACTTTGATTCCCCGGATGTGACACAACTAGGTTTTTTAACTTTACCCAACAACCTTTCTTGATATTGTCCGCAAGTACACCTCCACCATACTTCAATTGCATATGTTTTCTGACATCCTCCATGCCTTGCAATAGTTTAGGACCAATAGAAGACAGGCCAATGTAATTTCTATTCCACTTAGTGCAAGGCACTTGTCCCCTTAACAAAACAAAAGGAGATACACCATTGCTGTCATCTAGAGTAGTCCTCAATGCCCACAACATATTGTTAACAATATCCTTCTAACAATTTGTTAGTGAAAGGCAACTACCCTTCAAAGTACGATTAAACCACTCAGCCAACCCAATACTTCTGGGATGATAAAGAGTAGTTCTTACATGTTAAATTCCCGTCTCATCCAAAAAACAATTCATTTCATGTGACACTACCTGTGTTCCATTGGCAGTTACCAGTTCACAGGGATATCTGTTGGACTGGAAAATGCGTTATACCGACTCCTTGTAGCATAGTGCGAGTTAAGTTAGCATTTGCGGCACCATTTTGTATTCAGCAGCCATTTTGTACTATGATCGAAATTAAGCTTCTGTCTTACACTGCCTGCCTCAGCAGAAAGCAGCCTCGTTTATTTCTCTTCATTATTCAAGGTTGAGCTTCGCTGCACTAATAAATATATTGTTCTGTTTTTGCACGCCTTTCCCAGTAGGAAGGCCTGCTCCCACTCTCAGAGAGACGGGCACGGGCAGAGTAACCTTGAAGCTAAGATAGCATGTACCCGGTCTCAGGATAGTAGCTCATCTTTCTGTACCACCTTTGCTCATCAGCTCTGAGACTGGAAAATTCCAGTCGGGTGGGTCTTTAGGGGTGCTGGAAATGTATATCTTGTATTACCATGTTGACGGGAGCCAGTCCCTCTGCCGCAATCTGAGGAGGCTGGTCAGACCGGACTCCGCTCGAGCGTATACTAATAAAATAACTTTGGTTTGTATTCTCTACTGTCTGACCGACTCTTTATTTGTATGGAAGGCTAAGAGGTGGTCGCGAGTGACCCGGGTGGCCCTAATCGGGTCACTTCCTTCAGTTGGCGCCCGAACAGGGACCCCATCGGGCGAGTGACCCTTCCTTGCCCGCAGACGAGTGAGGAGGTCGGGGCCACGTCGGGTCGGACAGCTGCCCCGTCTGTCTGACTGGGCGGTGCCTCGGCCAGTGGTCATCCGGCTGGGGTCCTGAACGGCGAAACCATTGAATCTGACCGTTTGGTCCGATGAGTCGGCAGTGGAGAATAAATTTGTTCGACCTGTGAGCACCAGGTGAGTTTGCTTTGGTTTTGTGGCCGTTGCGCCACTTTGGTTTGTGTTTGGTATGGTCTGAGGATCGTTTTTGGACAATCGCTTGAATTTGTTTTTGTGTTCTTTGTGAACATGGTACCACTTTGATTTGGATTTGGTGAGGTCTGAGGACCAACTTTGGTAAGATATTTGCAAATATCTGCTCGGCATAAATAGTGAACACGTTTTCGTTTTAAAATGCCCTGTTTTAGCAAACTATGCTGCGTGAGTTGTCGTTGTTGTTCTACTGATGCTCGATTGGAAGAGAGTCAGCCTGCGCCTCCGGAAGGCACTCCAAATTTTGAAATGTATGTCAAGCATGGCCTTGGCCCTATTATGTTTAGTATAAATATACGAGGGACAATGCTGAGTTGCAATGGCCGTTGACAGGCACTTTTGATGAGCAAAAGCATAATTTCCTGCAGGATAAATTGTTTGCGAAAAGATGTAGGCAGTCAATGTTTTATTCCCTTAGAACATGGCAAAAGGAAGCCAAACAGAGACGAATGAAAGAAGAAAAGGAGGCCCGAAAGGGAAGGATGCAGACAGTGACTCAGGAAGCTGTTGCGTATGATAAAGAGAAGACTGAGAAGGGAATAGAGTGTGCTGATAGGACGTTTCGATTGCAATGTGAAAAGTCTTATGTGGTTCGAGAAGAAAATGATACATTTGTGGAGGAATTGTTAGACACCCGACCTCCACCTCCATACTCCCGCAGACAATATACCCTGCCATGCCAAAGCCTCAGTCGTCTGTCTCTTCTGTCCCTGCTGTTTCTGCTTCTTCCGTTACCGACCCAGCTGCTTTGGCAGCCGCGCCTCTAGTCATTTCTGTGGCTTCGCCTTCTGCACCTGCGATAACTGCTAGTTTCCCTGCTACGCCTATTGTGTCGCTGTCTCTCCTCTCTCTGGCCCTTACACCCACAACACAGCCATTGACGACATTGGTGCCTGCTCCCTCTGTTGCTGCTCCTTCCCTTTTCCTTCATTCTCTGACAGTACTGGGTAACGGAACACCTGTACGTGGATCAGGGGACGGGGACTTGGCAACTGCTAGGGAGCGACTGGGGCGGATATTGATACGATCTGATGTGGGCGATGAAGAGAAGAAGGTGATGGCCAATCAGGCCGCTCAGTGGGCTCGTCACCCCATCTACAGTGTGGAGAATGTGTGGAGTATGATGAAACATTATGAGCTGTTTGTGCAGCAGCATGCCCTTAAACACATGTCTGCTACACTGATTGGATTTTGGGAACATTGTTTCAATGATGTAGCACCCCAGATTATTTATGATATCAGGGACAATGTATATGCTGCCGGTATGGCACCTGGGGAGGTTTTCGGTAATGTTGCGACGTTGGTAGCTTACCGAAGTAGGCTATTTGACAAGAGCCCGAAGACAGTGTCCCAGTTTCCGATGAGGGAAGTCTATCCCATATATCACCCTGAGTTACCGGAGCTCCGAGGTCAGAAAAATGCTGTTGTTAGACCAAGGGTAGAGGCCTGTTTCCAAGAACAGTGGGTCTATACCCCATGGAAGAGGAGTGAGGTGTTATCCCTTAAGACTCAGTTACCCGACCCTAGGAAAAATCCTACTACATACTATAAGGAATTGACGGAAGCCACTTCATCGACAGTGATGACGCTTGCAGATATTGAAATGTTCTTTGGTTTACTGGTACCCATTGATATTTGGAGGCAGGTACACACACAGGACCACGGTGCGGAATTGGGTGGTACATGGGAGCAGATTAAAGCATGGGATCAGGAGAGGAATCCTGGTGAGAAGCCTAGGGCCGAGATACTAGCTTTTCCTGGCCGAATTATCTCTTATATGCATTCTCTTATTCCACCATGGAGAGTAGATTGGGACAAGTTAACGGCATGTCGTCAGAAGAAAGATAAAAGTGTGTCTGATTTTTTTCACGCGGTTCGAGGGTGTGGTTTTGGACTTTAGTGGACAGGATTTGTCAGTGGAGGGGGGTGTCCTACTGTTCGTCAATAGATTTGTTACAAACTTGCTCCCAGAGATTGCAGCTCGGTTGCAGGCTTCAGAGAGCACTTGGATGACATCCTCCCCTTCTGTCATATTTAGTATGGCACAGTATTATGAACACAGGGAGAACGAGGAGAAAGAGAAGGTGGAAAAGAAGCACAAGGAGTTGAAGACGAAGGTGTTGTTGCAGCAGGCGTCTAGGGGAAACGTAAGGGGACGTGGAGCTGGTCCGACCCGGCAGCTTTCCCGTACTAGCAGGAATGCTGCGCCAGTAGGGCCGAACCAGTGTGCGTACTGCAAGGAGGAGGGGCACTGGCGTAGCGAGTGTCCGGTGTTATTGTAGAAAGTTGCGGCCCCCAGAGGACGAGGTTCTCGTGGACGGGGCCATGAAGAAAGTGATAAGGATAGGGCTCGGGAGGAGAGGAAATCGCAGGGTCGCTCAGATCAGAACTATTTTGATGACCCTTGAGGGAGACAGTATTACCACAATGATTATGATCTGGATGAAGTGACAGGGATGTCTCACAGCTAGGACAGCCAGGGGCAGGGTGAGGGACCAGTCCAGATAACTGTAGATCAGTGCGGTCCTTATGTCACTGCGGATCTGCAAGGCTCAGTTAAGAAATTCTTGGTGGATACAGGAGCAATGAATAGCTCTGTTTCTCGTTCGCTGGTCCCCGGGGCAGCTCTGTCTGACCAAAATAATGTTTCGGTAGGATTTTCTGGTGTACTGGTTGTAAGCCCCATTTCCAAACCTTTTGCCTTGACTATCGGTCCTTTTACTGTGGCTTTACTGTTCCTATTGACACCAAATTGTGGAGAACATTTAATGGGCCTCGATTTATTAAAGAAGTTGCATGCGACCATTTATTGCTCCCCGGACGGTGTTCACCTGACAATGGGTCCGAATGTGGGCAGCTCTAAGCAGTGTCTGTCCAAAGATGCGCTCCTTCCTGCTGAGTTTAAGGATGTGCCGCCCACGTTGTGGGCAACAGGTGACACGGATGTAGGACTGTTGCAAATTCCCCCAATTTCTATTAAAGTTAAAGACAATCCATTTTGCCTCGTATTCCCCAGTACAAAATTTCACAAGCAGGGGAGTGAGCTTTTCTACGAATTATACAAGATCTGATCGAGTCGGGAGTGGCTGAATAGACAGCGGTGAATGTGTGTAATAGCCCTATTCTTCCTATTCTAAAAAGGCATCTTCAGACTCCCCCGATGAACACCCAGATACTTATCGTTTTGTAATTGATTTGCGCGCGGTTAATAAAATAGTGGTCCCTGAGTTCCCAGTAGTCCCTGATATTACTGCCCTTTTGACAATGATTCCTTCTTCTGCTAAATTCTTCTCTGTCATTGACTTGAAGAATGCGTTCTTTAGCATCCCGATCCATCCTGACAGCCGACATTTGTTCGGTTTTACCCTAGCTGGCAGAAGCTTTAGATTCTGTCGAGCTCCTCAGGGCTATACTGAGAGCCCTAATATATATAGCCAAGCCTTGAAAGCCCACTTGGACTCCCTCACACTTTCCCCAGGTAATGTATTGCTTCAATACGTGGATGACATACTAATAGCCTCTGACACTGAACAGGGATGCAAAGACAGTACAGTTAAGTTGTTGCTACATTTGGCTCACCATGGACATAAAGTGTCCCTTTCTAAATTTCAATACTGTCGACTGGAGGTCACCTATTTAGGTCACCTTCTGTAGTGTGGATTATGGCCTCATTGTCGACATTGCTAAGTTAGCTTAGGCCTAGCTGCCATGATGCCTCTTTTGCACATGTTACTTTGTGACTTTGTTTTTCCAGACTCTGTTTGTGCCTATGAGAACTGTCTACATTTCTGCCTTTCACGTCTTCTGCTGTTCTCTGTGGTTTTCGTCTGCACACGATGTACAAGGTCGAAAAACAACGTCCCTTGTTATTCAGTTCTGGTCAGCCCCACGCACTTAGACATAACACAAAGCACAGCTGCACTGCTGAAATTCGAGTGCATTTAATATTGCAAGATACCTGTTAGAAGCACTTGGAGAAAAACCTTTCCAGGGAGAAGAGCTGTGCTTGTCCGATGATGTAAACCTTGCATCTAGTTCTTACGGTATGGGGGTCCCCCTGACAAAGCCCAGAGGTCTTCTATTTTTATAATAAACTAGTTACTAGCACGGGGAGGGTGGCAAGGCATTATAGTCCTTTATCCACTGTCTTTATAAAATGCTGTCTCCATTTGTATTCTATGGAATTGTAACGATGCTTACTATTTTGTCTTTATGCATTATGCTGCTAGTACTGGCACGTGTACTGTGTCTTAGAGCAAGTTAGTTAAAATAAACATTTTAAACTATACTGTGTCTCTTAATACGCACGTTGTGGACAAGTATGAGTGAGTAATGAAAGAGTGTTCTTGCTCCCGCGATTTCTGAAAGAGTCCGTGTTCTGGGATGTCTAATCATTGGTAGCTTCACTGTAGTGCGGAGAACGAATGAGACACTATAGCTAGTCGGATTGGGATTTTGGGCACTAAGGTGGATGGTTGGTACACCACCATACACAGAGGTCCTGTTTTCCTGCGCATAGTTCTATATATGTGCAGAATCCCCGCAACATGGCGCCCACAACGTTTGGTCTGGTTCTTATCTGCGAGACGCTTGAGTAGTGCTTGTGCTTGTCCACAATTCCTTCACTTCTGTTTCCGGAAACCGATGTGAGGGTGTAACCACCTATATTGATGTTTTTATAGGTTCTTTCAAGCTTGAAGTTATTAAAAGGTGTTTCTTTATTGTTAACCCGTTATTGCACTGCCACGCACTAGGTTGTTATTCATTCTTGGTCTTAACGGCTGTGAATATAAATATCTTAGCACGTAGCCGCGCTGCGCTCCAAGCTCATTTGACAGCGTATGGAGTGCCTGACGCGGGTGTCGCTCTAATCTTTGTGGTGCAATCTGATCCAGCTTACCACTTTGAGGTGTTTTATTCATGGGTCACTTTTCCGGCGGTGGATGGAGCTGATAATTTGTTCCATGTGTACACTGCCACGGCCCTTCCTAATGCTTATCGTCCTTATCAGGCTCTTGAGGTTCTGCTCACGGCATGGCAACACTGAATTTGGTTTAATGGCGCCCTCCCACACCCGGTCACCCCGATTCGTTTAGGCCCTTTATCGATAGATGGGGCCGCTTGGGCTGTTTTGGCCGGGTACACCCCGCATCCACGTTATTTAGCGGTTCCAGTAGATGAACTGCGCGTGTTGCATACGTCTTTGGTACGTGTGCACAGAGCTTTGGTACAATATGTCACACGCAACGTCCAGATGGCCCCTCCTGGAGTTGCAGCACAACCAGCTAGGCCTGGCGGTGTACCTATTAGTCCCGTCATGGTTAATTCGGTGATGGGCAAGCGCCCACAGAATAAGGATGATTTACCTTATTGGCTTGCAGAGAAATTTGGCCAGCTGGAAGCGGTGTTTCCGAATACCTCTCCTGTGGAAAAACACAGGATTTTGACTATAAGTTTGCCAAAGGACTTAATTCCTGAGTTAACAGAATGTAACAACTGGGGTAAGGTATTTGCGGCAGTGTATGCGAAGTGTTTCGGCACTCCCTCAATGACAGTCCTCCCCGCCGTGATTAAGCGTTTTCAAGACGAACATGGCCCTGAAGCGGCTGTGGATTTGGGGATGCGACTAGTGGGAGTGTTCGATGTAGTGGCTGATCTAATCCTTGCAAATGTCAAGGGTGATGCAGTTAACTTTGAAGTAGCTAACGCTTTGGCTTTGGTCCTAGAGCTGGACAAGTCTCGCGAATCACCAAAAATTATTGCACAGGCTTATAAAACCATTGGCTGCAATAGTTTGGGAGTTAAGCCTTTTGCTAAAACGCAAACTCAGATACAAACACAACAAAAATCTCAGTCTGATAAAGACGAGAAACCGTTCTTTTCTAAAAAGAACTGGAAAGTAAAGAAGCAGGGGAAGCAACCACAGAAACAGGGGTTGCGTGCTGCGTCACCGGCTGCCGAGTCTTCTGAACGCGCTTATGATTTGCGCGACCGAGCGAGAATTAAGTCTCCTGACAGGTTTCAGGTCCCTGAACAGCATTCTCCTCGTTCTTCACTGGCACCATCGGGCTCACAGGCTGGTGGAGGAGATCGCCAGGATCAAGGCAAGGGTCGAGACGCCCCCCAAGGATGGGACCAGCCTCGTCAGACTGGAGGCAAGGGCAAACAAGAAGAATTTCCACATTCTCGTCCTCAATTTCAGAAGAAAAAAGTTGCTGCTTTAACAGCGAGATATGCCACAGACGGTGAGAACGAGACTCCTGAATTGGACGTGGGCAGTGACACTGCTAGACCGCGCCGCGGAAGTTACCATAGTGCGGGAGGCACTGCGTCCTCATGTGGAGGCGACAGCAACTGACACTTTCATTATTGTCGAGACAGCTGACACCCGAGTGGCACCCCATGACAGACTATATAATATAGTCCTTCTAATTTGAAGGTGACATTGAGCGTGTTATTAAAGGGATTTTTTGGGAAAATATGACCTCTTCTTACGACATATTATTGGCAGATGCGGATTGGCCACCAACAGCTAATGCGTCCATAAAGGAGCTGGAATACAGTAATTCGGTGTGGGTTAACATCACCTTCGGATTGGAAGAAATGTTTACTTTAAAATAATAGGACCCTGGGTTTGACCTATCAAAGTCTGTAAAATAAGTAAACTTATTTATCAGAGTTTGGGAGCTCCCTTGCAGAGGGGTGGGGCAATGTTCCCACTGGGTATAATTAAAACTACCTCGAAGTGTATTAGTTTTATGTAGGAAATGGTTACCATAATGTTGATAACAATACAAATCGGCATAATTAGCAGAATTCAAATACAAATCCTCAGCATCAAAGGCTTCAAATCGGAAAACAAGGATTAAATTGCATGCACATCCCAATCATCTGAACGTATGTTTCCTTTTATCACATCACCCATGGAAAAACGAAGTACATTCGGTACATTGATAATTTCTGTCGGTCAATGAATTTGGAAATTCACTGCATCCCATACGATGCCATGTGCGACTGGAAAGGCGGAAATGTTCACAAATGTCTGGTCACGCTTCATGACATGTGAAGAAGAGTGCAGAGCCAAAGTTCCAGCAACAGAGTTCACCGCAGAGCGCTCCGGCAAGTAGTGACCATTGATGAGTAAGAACAAAAATGTCACAAAGCCAATGGACATGAACAGGAAAATCAGGAATAGTACCAACCAGATGTAAGTCCAAGGAGGGACCAAAAAATTGTCTCTAAACCAGGATACAAAAACACTGAATTTGGTTGGGACAAATGATGAAGTGGAACTTGAGTCAAAAGAAAAACGGGACTGGTTCAGTGGTGTTGTAGGCAAACCAGTCAATGACTCGCTTGTGGGATAAGCATATTCAGTTTCCTTGTTGCAGGTGGAAGCTGGTGGGACGAGCAGGCGATCTGGTTGAGAGACCATCTCAATGGCAACATCGTTAGACGTGGTGACCGGAGGGCCACCAGCAGGATTCCTCAAAATGGCTGGACATGATACCGCAGGTGTTACACTATACAGAATCGGGCAGATGTTGTACCTTGACATTGTCCACTGAGATGTATCTGTTGTCTTTGCGACCAGGAAGCGGTGGTAAGATGATTGTACGAGTACCCTTTAAGCCAAGGACTGGAACCGGTGCACGATAAGAGGGGCCAAATTCTTTCTTGTTGTCCACCTTCTCTCGGACCATATCTCCAATTTTCGGAAGCCAGCCGGCAACCGGAATCTGCAGCTCAGCGTCAGTGGCAGAAGGTAAGTGTTCAGTTGCAAGTCTGTCACGGGTCTCTTGCAAGTCCTGTAACATAGTAGAATGATTATATCCGTCAAAGGTTGCAGCAGCTGCCGCCATGTCTAGACCATCAAGGTCTGGCACAAACATCTGTATGCCAAAGAGCATTTCGTATAAGCCTGGGCGTAGTTCGCGAAGTAGCGCTACGCGAAGCTACGCAAAGTGCAGTTCGCACTACGCGAGCTACGTGTAGCACTACGCGAACTGCGTAGTGCACTGTTCGCAATGATTGCACAGTGCCGGATGCTTGTCCGCACTGTGCAATCATTGAAAACGGCATCTTGCACAGTGCGAATTTCGTATGGGGTCCGCCCACCCAGAGATCTTCTAGGGAGATTATTGAGTGCACGTTGCACGCCATACAAGTGGGCCAGCCAGTTCCTGCCAGTACCTAAGACTCTAGCTGTCAAGGATTGCTTTAAGTCACGGTTCATTCGCTCCACAATTGAGTTGCCCTCAGGCCTGTATGGAGACGAAAATTGCACCAGCACCCCCATAGACCTCATCGCATCCTTGTACGCCTTAGAGGCGAACGCTGGACCTTGGTCGGAATGGAGGGTGCCACAGGCAAAAATTCCCACAAAGACGCGCAAATCCCTGATGACATTTTGAGCGTCAGCACTGCGTTGTGGCCAAACCCAGATGAAACGTGTGCATGAATCAACTGCAATTAAGATGTATTTACATGCAGTATCAGAAGAAAATGGACCGCAGTGATCAAGAAAACACAACCAAAAGGTTTATTAGAAATGCAGAGCTGTGTTTGTGGCGGACGTGTAACTGTAGAGGGCTTAATTTGCTGACAGATGTCACAAGAAAGGACGTAATTACGGGTCTGTTTATATAAACCACGCCACCAGTAACGCTGCTGCAAGATTGAAACAGTTGCAGACACGCCAGCATGGGCCGAAGCCAAGCCTTCGTGTGCGGCTGTTATCAAAGAATGTCTGCGGTCCGCGTTGGGAATCAGCTGATCACCAACGTCTGGAATTCTTACATAAGAAACCTGGTCGGAACTTAAGTGATAAGAGTACTTGGAAGGGAAACCCTGTGGGTAATTAGAACCTTCCTTAGTAGCAGCAATAGCTGCCAAAATCTCATTATCTATTTTTGTCATGGATCTTGTAACGGCTGCTACTGAACACATGGCTACTGCTGATTTGGCAGCGTCGTCCGCCAAACTGTTACCGACCGCGTGTGCGACCACACGCTGGTGGCCAAGAGTGTGAATCACCTGTGTGAGAGGCAGACGTTGTTTAAGATCTGCTACTCGAACCCAAAGCAGTTTATGCTTAATTGCGCTGCCCTTAGAATCTCGATAGTCGTTTTAGACCAAAAGAATAAGTTGTCATTAAAAGACTGAACACAGTAGTAAGAATCGCATACAATGAGAGTAGTCACATCCGGGTCCGCAAACTCAAGTGCCAGCACCAAAGCACGCAGCTCGGCCAATTGGGCGGTACTGTCTCCCAGTGCCTGCGTGTGCACAACACTCGACTTGAACTCACCGTTCACCATGGTACCTGCCACAATAGTACATGCAGCTGAATAAGCATGCTTAGAACCCGTGGCCAGTTGTGCCGAACCATCGGTGTAAATGATACATTTGTACTCCTCAAGCGGCAGTAAAGACAGAGGAGGAGGATGAACAAATTCATACTGCAAGAACTCCTGTGTCTGAAGAGAGGAATGAAAGATAAAGGTGACATCCGGAGACGTCAAAGAAGTAGCCCATTGTATCCAACGGGGTGCAAAGCCTTAGAGTTTGGTACACTTGCCTTTGTCACTGCCTCAAGGGCAGGATATGGTGTTACCACCAAAATGCGTTTTCCCTGTGCCAGTGCGCGTTCCTTAAGAATCGCCATTTGCCCTGCAGTCAAAACTTTTTCCACAGTTGAAAAGCACAACTCGGCAGAAGTGTAAAGATGCGACTTGTATGCAATAGGTACTGTGTCACCTTCGTTAAACGTCAAGTAAGTGAAACCCAGTGCGCCTGGCACGATTCTGATCACCAGGTTCGTGTGGTTATCACGAGTCAACAAGAACTTAGATTCAAGTAGATCAGACTGCAAAGATTGCAGAATAGCTGAATGTTCCGGAAGCCAGCACAACTTTGAAAAGGTTGGTTGTATCAAGGCATAAAGAGGCTTGATACGCTGGGCATACTCGGGAATGTAAGAACGCCCGAAGTTCAAAAATCCCAGCAAAGACTGAAGTTTTTTCAGGGTTGTTGGAGGGTGCAGAAGTGAGCACTTCTCCAGGAAGTGGGGAGCTAAGCCCCTACCTTCATTGTTGAGCTCATAGCCCAAAAACAACACCGCGTACTCTGCGATGTGTGATTTGGCAAAATTTAATTTATAACCGTAGTCCACAAATTCTAGAATAATGCGGTCGACTCTGGAAAGATGCGGCCTTAGTTCGTCGTCTGTCAGATATATACCCTCCACGTACAAATACGCATCTGGGTCTATGCTGTCCAACAAAGAGACAACACGGGTGGCAAAGGCCCCCGGGCTGTTCTTGTAGCCCATTGGCAAACGCCGGAATTTTAACTGTTTTCCACCGGAAGTGAACGCGGTCCATTGACTGCATTCAGGGGACAAACTGTGTGTGTAAAATCCATTGGAAAGGTCAAGTGTCGTTTTATATTTTTTACGAACAAGACTGTCGACTAAAGCAGAACTATGGGTATTCTGTACCGCAAAGGTGCGGCAATGAGAGTTCAAATGCCGGTAATCTAAAACTAAGCGGTACGACCCACCGAGGTCCTGTTTTCATGCGCATAGTTCTGTATATGTGCAGAATCCCCGCAACACTTCTGTCAAAGGAGGGTAGGAGATTGACTCCGGAACGCATCAGTGCTATTGTTAAAATGCTATCCCTAAAACTCAGAGGGATGTGCGCGCTTTTATTGGCATCACTTCCTACTGTCGCCATTGGATCCCTAATTATTCATTACTAACCAAACCCCTCCTCACATTAACTACTAAAGATGTGCATGAACCGCTGCCTTGGACGCCTGAATGTCAGCCGTCTTTTGAGCAATTAAAAGTCGCGCTTTGCTCTGCACCTGTGCTTGGCACGCCTGATTATTTGAAGCCGTTCGTGTAGTATGTACACGAGACGGCTGGCTGTGCGCTCTCTGTTTTAACACAGGCCTTTGGAGGTAAGCAACGGCCGTGTGCTTATTTTTCTGCTTTGCTTGATCCAGTCGCTAGAGCCCTCCCGAGCTGTCTAAGAGCGGGCGCAGCAGTGGCCATCTCTATAAGGCAATCAGATGGGCTCTTACTTGATACTGACCTCACAGTCATGGTGCCCCATGCTGTGGATACCCTATTGAATAAGACCAAGACACAGCACCTCACCAGTGCACGTCTGACCGGTTATGAGCAAACTCTCTTTGTCCCACATATCACAATTAAAAGATGTGCCACTCTGAACCCAGCCACGTTACTACCCCTCCCTTCTGAGAGTGAGGAAATTGACATCCATGATTGTATTTTTCGGACAGAGGAAGAGACGAAGGGACGGGTAGACCTGACTTATATTCCCTTATCTGACCCCCAAGGGGAACTATATGTTGATGGCTCTTGTTTCAATTTACCAGATGCACCACCACTGCTGCCTATGCACTTATTACACTACATACGGTAGTTGAGACATCACGAGTTCCCTATCAGTCCGCCCAGGCAGCTGAACTGGTCGCCCTTATTAGAGCTTGTGAATTGAGCAAGGGACTGGCTGTTGATATTTATACTGACAGCCAGTACGCCTTCGGGGTCGCCCATAACTTTGGGCGACTCTGGGCGGAGAGAGGGTTCCTTACCTCCCATGGGACACGTATTCAGCATGGCCCTCTTATACACAGGCTTCTGTCTGCCTTGACACTTCCTAAGAAATTGGCCATAGTAAAGTGTAGTGCCCATAAGGCGATTACTGATGATGTGGGAAAGGGGAATGCATTTGCAGATCTGACAGCTAAGGAGACAGCTCGAACAAAGATGAAAAGGATGTTTGTAGCGGGTCCCGCTAGATGGGTGCCCGAGGCCACTATGTTTGAGGATACACTAGACAATGTGAAAGAGAGGCAGAGTGAGGCAACGGTTGAGGAGTTAGCAGTATGGCAGGTGAGCACAGCACTCTTAGATGAGGATGGGTGTTGGACGGATAAGTCAGGGAAACAGAGATGGATGTTACCAGATGCATATGTCCTCCCTGTAGTCACTATGGCGCACGGGCCAGCCCACATTAGTGCGAAAGGTATCTGTAGACTGTTAGATCCTGTATGGCAGAATGACAACATTCCCAAGGTTGCTGTCCATCTAGTCAAGTACTGTATGGTGTGCATGATGTATAATCCTGGAAAAGGCACCCCTGCACCCCCTGGTAATTTTGCACCCCCTTCTTTCCCTTTCGAGGTCCTTCAGATATATTTCATCGAAATGGAACAAGTCAACAATCTGAAATATGTATTGGTGGTTGTTTGTGCATTCAACAAATGGGTTGAGGCTTATCCCACTAAAGAGAATACAGCCATGGCGATGGCGAAGGCACTCCTAAACGAGTTCTTCCCTCGATACGGTTTGCCCTGTTTGATTTGGAGTGACAACGGAAGCCACTTCAACTCAAAGGTTATCCAGTTGGTGTGTGACGGTTTGCACATTAAACAGAAATTTCATGCTGCAAACCACCCCCAGTCAGCAGGCTTGGTTGAGAAGTACTATGGTACTCTCAAACTGAAGTTGGCAAAGATTCAGGAGAGCACAGGATTGCAGTGGCCAGATGCTTTACCATTAGTTCTTTTGTTTACAAGAGCTACGGCTCACACTAAGACAGGGTTGTCACCGTACAAGGTCGTGTTCGGACGCCCGGCAAATCTCTGGGGCGTCCCGCGACCTTGGTGGTTTCCAGAAATTGAATACCCTTTGTTAGTGGATTATCTGTATGAGTTTACTAAAAGCTTGCGTTCTGTTCACCAACAGTTCCACGAAACCCTACCACCAGCACCCGAGGGGCCAGGACATGATATTCGGCCTGGGGATTTTGTGCTGACCAGACACTTCCAGAGGAAGGGCAGTTTGGATCCGCGGTGGAAGGGGCCTGCGCAGGTGCTCCTCTCCACCCGCACTGCTGTGAAGGTGGCCGGCTGGAAGAATTGGATACACTCGCATCACTGCCGCAAGGTGCCCCTCCCTTTACCCTACGACCAATGGGTGCTTGACGGAGTCGGCGACTCTGAAACTGAACAGGTGCCCCATTTTGTTCCTTTCTCGGATGCCCGGCTGACGTGGGCTCAAACGGAGGAGGAAAATGACGCAGTGTTGAATGAGGCAGTGCCTCCTGAGATCAAGGCCCCCCAGGAGCCACAGCCTGCTGGCCCATCTGTGCTTGAGCCTCAGTCCATTGGCCCCTCTGCGTCTGAGCCCCTTTTTGCAGACCACTCTGTCCCTGGAGTAGCTAGGTATAATCTACTCCCCCGACGGAGGAACAGTGCGCCAAAGGAGAAGTCAGATTAGCAGGGATGGACTCGATAAGTCAGGCAACAGTAGCATAGGGAGAGACGAGATTGGTGCGCTGTTCGGACATTGAACAGGATTGATCGAGTGTGCTCCCCTGGGAAGGAGGGTGCCTTATCCTCAGCGACGTGGGATTCTTCAAGAGCTGGTCCGACAGCTCCACCGCCGGTGCTCAATAGCGCCAACGATTGATGAACAATAGGAGTCTACCAGTGAGGCTCTGACGGACACTGGGAACATTTGCCCCTCTATTGTCTTTTTGTTATTGGCTCCATTATATGTCCTTTCCTCTGCTTAAAATGTATCCAATTGGTCGCCCCATTAGGGAGGAGGAACAGCCACACGTTATGGGCAGAATGCGTCTGGTTGGTCTAGTTGGTCTACAAGGAGTAAAATAGTTTTCATAGTAATTATTCTGATTTCTCTGATAACAGTTCTTGGAATAGTGTGGTTCCTAGAGGAGAAATATCCTGTGCACTCTTTGATTGGTACAACACCTATCCACCCTGAACATACATTTGTTACTTTGGCCCCCCATAAAGGTGAACACAGAAAAACATATGTAGACAATGTATTTTTGCAAATTCTCCACCAAGCCCATGATACATCTAATGTTACAAACTGTTGGATATGTGGACTTCTCCCTTCAGTTACACATAAGAGCAATAGCCTATTATCCCTGCCTATGTCTTACGTAGGCAGCTGTGAGGGATGGTTCGAAATTGTTCTCTATGGTATACATTCATTATCATTCTTGTGCTATGAATATGACATCTGCTGATTAGCACAAAGTGCTAGAATATATACGTGTCCACCAAGGATTTACCCAGCGAGAACAAGGGACCCCTGATACATTATCCCCAACAGCCTGCATGAATATATATGAAAGAGAGAAAAATGTAACATGGCTTCAAAATGAAATGTTGGATTTCCAGGGATGTAATGTTACTGAATACTTTTGTTCATTCCAAGTGCGAAATATTACTCAGGATGAGGCAATACCGGTGCCAGTAGTCAACACCACAGCTGGGTTTTGTGTTCAAGGGTTTGGGAAGGTGAAAGTGGGTGACAATAATTGCAACCATAGCTATACATTAAGCACGAATAACAGCCCGCCTTTGCTCCCACCACATAATATCTATTTTGTTTGTGGATCAAAAGCTTATGTTTGGCTTCCTAGGGGATGGTCTGGTGTGTGTTACCTCTCTGTCCTCCTTCCTCCAGTGTACATAGCACCGTCCAATTATCATAAGGACCATCGATTACAGCGTAGGAGTGTCCATCTGTCCCGAATCAGAAGGGTTATTAACACAGAAGACATAGACCAGACAGACACCACTCTGCAGCAGTTTACAGATGCTATGAAGGGTATTTTGACCTTTTGGGGCCCTATGTCAAATAGCCTCGACATTCGTCAACCTACCAGGGTTGTGGAAGGGGTCATTAATACAACAGCAGGGATTTTGACAAATATTACAGCTGAGCTTCAGGCTACGAGGCTTGTTGCTCTTCAGAACAGGATGGTGTTAGACGTCATCCTTGCTGATTGGGGAGGGGCCTGTTGCATCATCAGCAGCAGTTGCTGCGTCTACATACCGGACCACGCCCCTAATGTATACGCTGCTATACAGAAGTTGCATAGTCTCGCATCTGACATCCACCAAGAGAACGGTACCTGGAGTCTTTCTGGTTGGTTCTGGGGTTTAATAGCATCCTGGGGGTGGAAGATTCTTATCTTCCTGTTAGTAGTTGCAGTTGTCATCTTCACATGTTGCCTATGCGTACATTGTCTTCCTGCTTGTTGTGCTTAATGTGTTGGAAAATTGACACCCGCACCAAAGGCCCCAATATATTATGCTAAGTCTTCGGCCATGATGATGCAGGCTGTCCACGACCTAATGTCCATAGGTGAAGGTATTTTTGAATATTGATAATGTGTGTATTAACACGTAACAGTGGTCTCCTTAGTATGTAGCAGTTCTTGGTCTCCTAGCATTAGCATTAGACAAAATTGTTAGCAAATGCTAAAAAGAGGGTCGGTTGGACTGGAAAATGCGTTCTACCGACTCCTTGTAGCATTGTGCAAGTTAAGTTAGCATTTGCGACACCATTTTGTATTCAGCCGCCATTTTGTACCATGATCGAAATTAAGCTTCTGTCTTACACTGCCTTCCTCAGCAGAAAGCAGACTTGATTGTTTCTCTTCATTATTCAGGTTGATCTTCGCTGCACTAATGAAGAGATTGTTCTGTTTTTGCATGCCTTTCCCAGTAGGTAGGCCTGCTCCCACTCTCAGAGAGACGGGCACGGGCAGAGTAACCTTGAAACTAAGATAGCATGTACCCGGTCTCAGGATAGTAGCTCATCTTTCTGTACCACCTTTGTTCATCAGCTCTGAGACTGGAAAATTCCAGTCTGGGCGGGTCTTTAGGGGTGCTGGAAATGTATATCTTGTATTACCATATTGACGGGAGTCAGTCCCTCCGCCGCAATCTAAGGAGGCTGGTCAGACCGGACTCCGCTCGAGCGTATACTAATAAAATAACTTTGGTTTGTATTCTCTACTGTGTGACCGACTCTTCATTTGTATGGAAGGCTGAGAGGTGGTCGCGAGTGACCCGGGTGGCCCTAATCGGGTCACTTCCTTCATATCCCTCTCTCCTAAACACCTCCTTCAAAAGCTGAATTAAAGCTTGAGTTATTACATACACCTCCACTGCTTTGTCCACTCCAGGCCACCAAAATTCGTCTTTGTTTCATAGCATGAATACCCACATGTCCTTTGTTAGTTAGCTCCAATACGCTTCTCAGTATGACGGTACCACCCATTGCTTCGAACATTGTAACAATCCTTGTTTAGAAGTCAATTCCTGAGCGATTTGAAAATCTAGAGTAATATCAGATTCCACCAACTTAACATTGGGCCATCCTGATTCAACCCAATTTCTTACTTGCAGCAATACCTTGCTATGTTAATGGAAACTTGATATAGCGCAATGACTTGCCCCTGGAGAGGCATCTCGGTGCTGAGGCAACAGAGAGGTCAGGAGCAGTCGTTAGAACAGCCAGGTTTTGAGATGTTTTTTAAAACCTGCGTATTCAGTGCAGGCCCTAATAAAGAGGGGGAGTTTATTCCAGTGGTAAGGGTTAAGGTATATAAAGGCCCGTCCACTATACTTAGATGTGCAAATACGCCGGGGACAAAGAAGAAGTTGACTTCTTGATCTGAGGTTTTCTAACTGGAAGATAGGGAACCAACGTGTCCTGTAGGTATTTGGGTCCCTTTCCTGACAGGGCTTTGAATGTCAGGCAAAGGAGTTTATAAATTACTCTCTTCTTAATGGAGAGCTAATGCAGGGCTTTGAGCAGGGGGGCTGAGGATGTGCTAGGTGGCTGTTTGTTAACCAGTCGGGCTGCTGTCTTTTGTACAACTTGTATCTTGAAAAGAAGAGATGCATTTGATGCTGCCACAATCACATTTCTGTAGTCCAGGCGGCTAATTATCAGGGCCTGGATGAGGGTCTTGCGAGAGGCCAGTGGAAGCCACTGGAGAATCCTCCTAAGAAGGCGCATTGTCCCGAAGCACATACCACAGGTAGATGTCACCTGGTCTTTCATCGATAACTTGTTGTCTAAGAGAATGCCCAAGTTTCTCACTGTGCTTCTGGGAAAGGGAGCAGGACCAAGTTCCACGGGCCACCAATCCACTGTCCAGTGGAGTTGTGCTTTGCCACTGCTGTGTCATTCTCCAACGCATGTCTCCTTTCGTCTTCCCACAAAGCTCCCTTAAAAACTTCCATCAAACACTCCAAGGCACAAACCTTATTAATGTAATCCTCAAATTCAACATTGCAATCCACTTCACTCAGAAGTAAATGCAACAGACAGCAACGATGTTTCATTTTCCTGGTACATACTCGATCTCACAATCATATT
The DNA here is from genome assembly GCA_963921515.1 of Calotriton arnoldi. Lineage (NCBI taxonomy): Eukaryota > Metazoa > Chordata > Amphibia > Caudata > Salamandridae > Calotriton > Calotriton arnoldi. Next base: position 4,044,076 of record CAWUFW010000428.1, read on the forward strand.
CATGAAGATGATACTGCCCCTTTGCTATCCTAGGAGTGGCCATACCAGCACTCTTAGCAGTAAACAGACTCACCAACAGTTTCTGATCAGTACGTATGGTAAAATGTACACCCCAAACCTTTGTCTTAAAGTTCTGCGCACACCACCATAACGCCAAAGTCTCATTTTCCATGGTGAAATAAATGATCTCTGCACCACGAAGCACCCGAGAAGGAAAAGCTATCACTTCTTCACTCCCATTCTTTCTACTTTCATTAAACGGCACCCACACCCGCATTGCTTGCATCAGTAACAATAATACTGTTATCTTTTGTATCAAAAGGCTTGAGAGGATTAGCATTTGCAATGTCGGCCTGCACCTTCTCAAATGCCAATTGACATGCACTGTCACAAACATATTTCTAATTTTTGTATAATAATCTCCTCAAAGGAGCACTCTAGTCAACAAAATGTGGAACAATTTTTTAATACAATTCAGTAAGTCCTAGAAAAGATCTTAGCTGGTCTTTATCCACATGTACAGGAACTTTCTCAATTACTTCCAGAATCTTGGTTTTAGGTTCCACACCGTCCTGAGAGATATGATGAACTAAATAGTCCACACCATCCTTATTGAATTTACACTTATCAACTTGCAATTTCAAACCTTACATATTCAACTTCATTAACATATGTCATAACCAATCATCAAGCTCAAACACACTGACACCATACTCCAACACATCATCCTGAAAATATAACACACATACTCAAGATTCTCAAACAAAAGTCTCATTGTCCCCTGGAACAGTGAGGAGGCAGATGCCAACCAAATGGCATGCATTGATAGAAGAAAGTTCCCTCAGGTTTTATACAAATAATGTGTTTGTAAATTGCTTGGAATCCTCCGTCAACTGCACCTGGTGGTATGCAGCAGACATATCAAGAGTGGCAAACCTCACAGCTCCCTCCAAAGTACTCAACATTTCAGATATATCAGACAATGGTTCTCTATCTAGCTATATATTTAGGTGAAGATCATGAAAATCAACATACAAACAAAGTGATTTGTCACTTTTGCATGCCAATACCACTGGAGAAAGTCAATCCAAACTCTCAGACGTTTCAATTATGTCCATTCTGCATAACTTCTCTAACTCTTTAGATAGCTCTTCCCTCAAACACAATGGCCCACATTAAACTTTATGGACCACTGGTATGACTCCCTCTACTATCTTGTGTTGAAAACCTGTGAGGTTCCCCAAAGATTCCTTGAACAGTTTAGGAAACTCTCTGACCCATGGTTCATTCACTCTTGAATTCATTTCTTGAATTGCACTGATGTTACTCAACTTCTTCCAAAAATTACATGATCAGGTTGATTGGGATTCAAAAGTATGACCAGATCACCCTGGTCATCCTACCCCAACAAATGTGATCCTTCTTTTGCAATGGAGACTTTACAAACAGCACTCTTCTCCTCAAAAGTTAATGTGGCCTGAAACTTACCAATCAGTTACATTTACTTACCCTCATAAGCAAACACTTTCACTGCTGGATTGTTTAAAGGCAATGGCTAGAACCTCTTAAAAGTCAGGACTAATTGATGTAACTTGTGAGCCAGAATCAGCCATTAAACAGACTTCAATGTCATTAGTCCATAGATTACAATGAGGAGGCTTTCTTTTCCTACCTCGCAACATATGTACACTCTCCAAACCAATGTCACTACCGTCTACCTGTTCTTCCACGCACAACCCCACATCACTGCTCACATCTGTCGCCACTTGTTCTTCCACACTGGACACCACCACATTCTGTGGACCTATCACCCAAAGCACTCTGGCAAAGTGTCTCTTATGATTACATTTGAAACATGTGGAACGAATTGCAGGAGAATCCTTAGCCCAGCCTACATGACTTTGACTCTCACACCTAAAACAAAAAGCATTATTATTATGTTCTTTTATAGTATCCAGATGATAGTCTGTCCTAGGTTAACTTTTCTTCTGCAAATCATTTGATGGAGAAGACAACTCTTTAAAGTACAACTCTGAATTTTCAGTGCCCCTTGTGATGCTCAAGACAGATTCCAGTTCTGGATTGTCCTTTTACAACAATTTCTCCTACACTCTAAGATTATTGAAATTATCAATTAATTGGTCATGTATGATCTCATCCCTGAGATCACAATAATTGCATGGCACTGCCATTTTCTTCAACGAGGAGACAAAATCATCAATAGATTCACCAGGTTGCTGTGCTCGTTGCAAAAACATATGCCTCTCCAATACTACATTCCTAATAGGACAAAACCTCTTGTCCAAGGTTTTGAGAATGGTGACAGCCTCATCCACCACTTCTATGGTGAGGGAGATCACCCAGGACTTCAAGACCGACCTTCGCTTCCAGAGCTCCGCAGTCATGGCCCTGCAAGAGGCCATCTCTCCAGCACCACTTTCTTCAGGAACACAAACCTACTGTTCAGTAATGTTTTTAAATTAGACCTACCTTCAGGCCCTAAATTATGGACAAGTAGGGCTTTCTTTTTTTGTTAGTGAACGTATCACCATCAGTTGCCTCAAGATAAGCCTCAAACTCTTCTTTCCACCTTTGCCAGTCGAAAGGAGGCACACCAGGTTCAGACAAAAATGGGGGTGGAATTAACACACCCACCATACCGGAAGAACAGCCAGAAAAATAACTCTTACCAAGAAGTACAACAAACAAGAAAGGCTATGTCACCTTGTCCCAATTAAGTATTACACAGGTCAGGCAAACCCAAAACGGCAGGAGCAAAGCTTTACAAGTGTTGAATAAAACAATCAGACAACATGCTTGGATGGACCTTGTGATAAGCAGAGTCCAAAGGAAGACATTTTAGATAAGTTCTATCTGCAGCAGTTTTTAAATGCACTTAGCCCTCTTGTGCATATATGGGTGAAACAACCCAGCAATTTCATTCTAAGCACAGCCATTGAGATTGCTTCTGCTTTTTCTCAAGTGCATTATATGCAAACGCATAAGGAGGAAAGTAAGCTGAGGGGCAGGCAGATGTTATTTGGCAAAATATGAAAAGCCCTTTTGGGGAAAAGAGCAAAAGAGACTGTACCTGCACCAGCCAAAACGAATCCAATGATGATACAAGGGCCACAATGTTTTGGTTGTGGCGGATGGAGCCATATAGCATGAGTCTGCTAAAAAGAAGCAATAAGAAGAACCAATGGAGATTAAGGTCTTTTACAAACCCATTTATTATACATGAAAGCAACCCCACAAATTTTGTTGCCCCATGAAAATTAAGGTAAAAGAAGAAAAAGCGTTACTTGACACTGGGTGCAAACAATCAGTGACTGAGCCACAATACGTGGCTCCAGAAACATCCTCCCAGGAAAAACAGTTAAAATAAAATGTGAAAACGAATACCCAAAGGTGAAGTGAACTATTAAAAAAGTGAAGGATACCCAAGCCTCTGTTCGAGTTGGTGTTATCCATCAATTGCCTGAAGCTCTAATCTTGGGCACAGATTCTCCAGAATTTCATATCCTGTTTATTAAAAGTTTAGAATCACATGGCAGTTAGTGGGCTAAATCTCTCTATGCTGTTGAAGGGTAGCATGAAGTTGGGAAGGATAAAGAAGACTAAGCAAGAGCAAAGATGGAAGAAAAAGAAAGGCTCTACCTGTACACCTGTGCTCTTAAATCAGAATGTCTGGAAGGGACACTGGGATTTCCAATACTCTCAAAGGAAAGATTCGGTCTTGCAGGAAGCCTGGGCAAGAGCCAAGGAGGAAACCTCAGCAGTAGGATATTTTGTGAAGTGGAGGGGGCTGCTTTATAGGAAAGGGGTAGGGAGCAGCTATGTCAATCAGTGGTACCTCAAACTTTTAGAGATAATATTTTGTTTCTAGCTGCACACATCTGTTAACAGGATATTTTGGGAGAGAGAAAACTTAGCAGAATATCATTTAAAATGTTTATTAGCCAGGAAGTTTGGCACATATTCACCAATATTTTAAGGAGTGTGCTATTTGTCAAAAGCACAGTCGATATGCTCCCCCAAGACCCTGTTATGTTCTATGCCTATTATACACAACTATAAGCATCAAAAAGAATGTGCTGCTTCTCCCCACCAAAAGAAGCGTATACATTTCTTTTAGTCTTATTTAATTATGCAACCAAATATACTGGTACAATACTTTTGAAATAAGCTACTGTAGTAGAGATTGTTAATGCTATGTTAGATGGTTTATCTAGAGTTGTATTTCCCCAAGAGATTCTCACCAACCAAGGCAGTGCTTTCATGTCCAAGAAGAAATTGCCACTAGGTACTCAATTAGGTATCAAGCAAATCTGTACTGCCATATACCATCTGCAGACTGATGACTTAGTAGAACATTATAATTCAACCCTCAAGCGTATCCTTAAAAAAAGATGGGATTAAAAAAGAGAGACTGGGATAAAATGCTCCCAGTAACCCTTTTTGACATCAGTTTGCAAGAACAATAAAATCACACACTTTTCTCCTTTTAAGCTCTTATTTTGTTGTAAACCTAGAACCTTATTGGACATGACAAGATATGTGTGGGAGGGGCAACCAGATACATGGAAACAACTTCTGGAATATGTAAGCCAATTAGAGGCTCGCATAGCAAAGTTATGTGATATAGTGAGGGAATATGTGGAAGAAGCTCAACTATTAGGACAACTATAAGAAGGAGACCAATATGATTGATAGAATGATCATTGCCACTACATGACTTTCATAATTAGATTACTGGATCAATTATTCTAAACCATTTTTGTTTAACATACCTCTACCCACCCATCTCTTCCTGTTAGAAAGCAGGAGATGTTTGTGACTCAAAGATTACTAAATTTGAAATATGCTTTTTTCCTTGTTACAGTCAAGAGACAATTTTGATAAGATTACACTAATAAGTTCTCTGTTGTCTCATTTCTAAAGAAAATCCTATGTAGAGGCAATACTCCAGGCAATAATGTTTTTTATCACAGATGTGTGACATCAACTCCCTTAAAGTTCTGGATGCTTTACATGGCTATCTCAACGTTCCCATACTAAACTTTAAGGGATTTGTTGTTTTTAAAGAATCCGCTTACATCTCATTTCAGTAGTTACAAGTGAGTTGTGGCGTTTGCGGAAACTCAACAGGATCCTCCAAATATGTTATTAGCTCTCTTTTCTGAAATATTTCCTTTTAGTTTAAAACAGGTTTTCTATCAATATTGTGATCTAATTCAAATTTAGCAGCTTATACGTCTGAATAATCTTTTTGTCATTATTACCTGTACAGCAGCTCTCAACTTAACATTTCTAACAAAAGGACTACTACTTAGGAGGTTTAGAATAACTTTACCCTATGGTCCTCATTCTTCATCACACACTTTGTTGTTGCTTCAAAACTAGAATACATTGTAGCTTCATTACTTGGAGAAACTCCTCTCCCTCACCTTCCTCGCATTTTGGATGTATCCCATCCCAAGCACAGGACTCAATTTCATTACTGCTGGCTCTGCCTGGCTAGACTAGAAGATATAGAGTGCTCTTGGATATCAGCATGCTAGTCAGACATGGAGATTCGATGCGGATTACACAGATGGTCACTGTATCCCTGCATTCAGATGAGTTTCCCTGGTTGAAGAGAACACTTGAGTTTTGCAAAGTTTTCCTAAACAATAAGATAACACTACATATTTTATGTCTGTTGTATGACAGTGGTATTGAGAGATAGGACATGCACCTTGAAGATCCTACTGAGCTAACTCCCTTTCCATCCTGAGGGAAGGACTGACTGGTCCTTTGAAAATGCTCCCTGGGAATTACCTCAGTCACCACTGAGCAGGTTCATTTTATGGTGGTGCTTTCAGCTGGTGCTGTGTCTCATGATAAAGAGGGTTAAAGCCAAACACATTAAACATTGGGATTTATCACCTAGCTTCTCTTCTTCTAACCCATTTTTTTTTAAATAGGAAGGCGCTTGAGATGTTGCAGTTGGTGGCTGATCATCACATGCGAGAGAAGAAGCATACTGTAAGATTTTTTATTTTCCGAAGAGGCAAACCTTTTGTTCCCTCCCAGGAGAACAAGGTTCTAGTGGTTGGTATTAGTAGCAGATGGATGCTAACAGAAGCAGTCTAGATCAGAAGACACACAAATCCATCATCAGGTAAGTTAAGCTTTAATTTAATTTTCAATGTCCTCCACAGACTGGATTACCTCTGCATTTGGTGGTAGAAGAGTTGGTACTGAATGAGTTAAAAGACCTGAGCAAGATTTTTCTAATCACATTTAAATATTCCATATAGAAAACATTGTGTAGGTTGACTTGCTTCTCCACATCCTGACAGGGTGGATAGCTCTGGTGGAAGACAATTACTCTCCATGCGATGCTGTAGAAGGGAGAGTGTATACAGGAATCAATTTAGTAGTTTAAGCATATTTACTTAATGAATTGGCAAATGGACGGGTCTGAAATCTGCAGCTCTGAAAATGTCAGGCACTGACTGGCTGGATCCTACCCGAGTGTTTCCAGCTGTGCAAGATGATACAGCAGTCCAAACCTGTAAAATCTACCATGTTGACACATTTGTAACCATTGAACTCTCCCTCATCCACATAACAACCGACGAAGCCCGACACTGCACCAGTTCAGAAAGGACCTCAAAACCTGGCTCTTCAAATGACCAACGGAGCTGTTCGCCCCCCCCACCAACCCTCTCCCCCCAGCGCCTTGAGACCCTCACTGGTGAGTAGCGTGCTCAATAAAAACCCTGATTGATTGATTGATTGCTTGATTGAACATTCTCTACTAGGGTCAGCATACCCCTTTCTACCTGCACTGGTAGCTAGGTATCATCAGTGTACATTTATCTTGCATGTCCTGGTGATTTTACTGAATGACTGATCACTCAATAATTACAATCAAATTAGGTAGATTAAAAATGTTTTGAAGAGGTAATAGGTGGACAACAGGTCTGATGCTTCTATTGAATACTTAGTTCACTGGATGCATCCAGAAAAGAGCTGGAGACTTTTTTCAGCAACGCCTGGGGTTAGACATATTTGAAATCTTTGATACACATAAGTTATTCAAAAGGTGCATCATAATAGAATATATGACCTGCCTGAGGCATAGGACTCTCCAAGAAAAAGAGCAAAATGTCTCACAAATCAAGATCTCCGAGTTCAGACAGAACCCCTACAAAGCAAGCAGTCAAGTAAGGCAAAAAGGCACAGAATGAGTATTCTGGTTACATGTATGGTAAAGTAGCAATGAAATGGGAAAAACATGATGAGGAATTATATGGATATCCATAAAAGCCAGGAAAAATCCTGGATGCACAATTTCAAAGCAAAGCCCACAAACAGAAAATACATCGAACCTGGGTTAATGGTATTATCTGTAATGCCAAGGAATGGTTAACAATGAATTCATGCAATATTATTCTCAATTATTCTCAGAATCAAGTAGTGAATCCTCCAGCATTTGGCAACATTTAAATCTCAATTTAGATCATCCAATATTAAATAAAGAAGAACATGTGGATTTGAGAGTGGCATTTTTTAAAGGGGATATTCTTGGGTGAACACAGGGGCAAATGATGAGAAAACTCAAGGACCTGATGGGATCCCTCCTAAATTATGGGAAAAATCTAAAACCTCACATAGGATATTACATCATGGAAGTGTATTGCAAATGTTAGAAAAGAGCATTTCTCTGTGATTTTGGCAAGAGAAAGTCATAGTGTTATTTCCAAAATAATGAACAACTTATTGTTTCACAAACCCGACAGACCTATATCGCTTTTAAGTACATGTAGCAAAGTGTTTACAAAGATTCTGCCAACACAACTACAGAAGTTATTGACAAATGTCATTCATGCTGATCAACAGTTTCTTAGCAGAGAAGCATCAAACTTCATGCCCTGTATTGATTTGGCCCAAGCACATTCCAAACCTCTAAAGGCAGCTTTGGAATGTGATGGCCTAGTTCAAATTTTCTTCTGTATTGATCCAAGCAATCTGAGATACTCCCATTATGATGAATAGCATGCAAACAGACCACATTTAGGTTTAGAGAGAAACCAGGTGAAGATGCCTTGCATGATATTTATTTAATCCCAATCCATCGTAGTCCATTACAACCAATAAATAGGTAGCTTGGGTTCAATAAGTATGAAATAAAACTGTACATGGATGCCTTGTTAATTTTGACAGATAATATGCAAGTACATTCACAAATATTTGACACACTCCTCAAACTTGTCAGATTTGTTTTGGGGGGGGGACACAGAATTAGCTCAGATTCTAACTCATCTTTTTTTGCAAAACTAGAATCACATCACATGCCAGAAAATCACTCTGAGACCATAAAGAAAGAAATTGGATTGAGGTGGATGAATCATGTCTTTCAAATCAAGATTTCATGCTTAGACAGCACAGGAACATGTCGTATAGTTTTATTTGTACCTGAGATATGTTCATCCTTGACCTTTGAACATTTAGTGGCTTTGGTGGCCCAGGGCAAGCCTAAAAGCTAATTACGTAAATGTAATTGCCTACATTACTTCAAAAAGATTAGATTTAATGCTCTCCATGAGTCTGGTAAAATCTGCTACATGCAAACATATCTGAAGCTTACTCAAATAACTCAAATGGCTGAAACACTGCAGATTAACAAGAGATGTCTGCATAATGTAACCCGCAGATTGGTTTGGATTTATTTTAAGTACAGCATAACTAAAATTCCCTTAAATTTTTGCATTCAGGAATTCAACTGAGGTCACCTTCTTGTATTTGCAACTTAGAGAAATCTGTGCTAAACCAAGTGACTGACAGGAAGAAGCTGTTTAGTCGACTTGAATCTTTTTAGCTGCTTTTACCAATACAAAGTATAATGTACATTATCTGTCATTTCTATCAAACAATGTAGGTATGCGGTTCTGTCTGGGCTAAAAAACTAACAGCCGGTTTGGTCTAAGGAATAAATACAGCTTGACGTGCAGAATAGGAAGTTGTGAATGGCTTTAGAACTAAACTGTCATGATTTTCAGGGCACAAGTCCTAAAAAAAGAAGTGGGGGGACGCTCCAAGTTAGGTGGTGTCACCGGAAGTGACGTCACGACAGGAAGTGACATCACGAAAGGTGATGGGGGCAGGCTGCCAGCAGCAAACCTCATGATAATAAACAATCTGGGAGGCTTTCAGCATCAAACTGTGGGTTTAATGAGACAATGAATCACGTGATATGAAGGGAACACTGGTTAGAAAGACCGCTGGGATTTTTTGATTTCCTCGTGAAGCCCTCAATGCGGCCAGCTTTTGGGCAGGGGGGATGGCGTACACCCGGTAAAATAAGTGGGGGGACACCGTCCACCCGCGTGGTACCCCGACTCGAGCCCTGATGATTTTACAATACAAATCATACTTTACCCCAGGAAAATGAACCCTGGTTGCTAAAAACAATGGGCCCGATTCACAAAGGTAAACTGAGACGAAAGTCTATCTTTATGACTTTCGGTATTCACAAAGGGCATTTACAAGTAGTAAATGCCCTTTGTGAATACAGAAAGTCGAACTTTACATCTTTCGGTATTCACAAAGGGCATTTACGAGTAATAAATGCCCTTTGTGAATACCAAAAGTCGCAAAGTTAGACTTTTGTTTCAGTTTACCTTTGTGAATCGGGCCCAATATCTATACTTCTCCCAGACATAATATCCTGAATGGAAACGTTTTCCATAGGTTTTATTTGTGCCCAATTCAGACCTACTTTAGGACTTAGATATTCAATTACATGACTTACAAAATTGTATACTAATTGGAAAGGAAAGAGGGCCTGATATAGATGGGGAATATTCAGTATACTAGATATCTTACCGAAGCTTGATATCTGATTTCTTTGGCAAGTAGTGTACTTAATGATTGCTGAAAATGCAGTAGCGGCCCGTGGTGGGAGTGATGCCGGGCGGTAGTAAAGTACGGAATACGGCCGAATAGAGGTAAGTAGACATATAAATAAATAAAACGAATTTCGTTGCGCGCGCAACGTAATTCATTTTATTTATTTATATGTCTACTTACCTCTATACGGCCGTATTCCGTACTTTACTACCCCCCAACCTGCCCCTCCCCCGCCCCACATCACCGCCCGGCAGCACTCCCACCACGGGCCGCTACTGTGAAAATGGAAAAAAATCCCAACTCTTTCTTTGTCAATGGTTAGAAGTGATTAATTAGAATGGTAAAAATAAACAGAATGGTATAATTACGATGATTTTGGGAGGGAAAATACGTGACTATATAGATTCTTAGTATTCTCTGTATTTGTCAGTAGTGGCTGTCAGTAGCTGAGCTGTCACCAATTATGTGTCACTGCTAGTCACCCTGGCCTGTCATAGCATAGCTATCAGATCGGACTTCTCTTGCTACACTGTGTAGGGTATAGGCAGATGTAGAAGATAGCTTAAACCACACATATCCAACAGTGCATAATATACACAATGCGTGCATGGGATGTATTAATAACCCAGCATAGTTCTGGTCCTATTGCCACAGAAGGGTAATGGGAGAAAGTTTGGTTGAATGATAGTGACCTGTTAATGCAATCATTCTGATAACTTTCTCCCTCTCTGTCTTCCTCTCTTCATACTCCTCTGAGCACCTGTTACTTATTCTCTTTACCCCATCCATCCCCTTTTTTTCATCACTACATTTCTCCTACCTCCTTCCACTTTACTACTCTTTCTTTACCCCTTATTATTGTGGTTGCCTTCCTACATTCAACATCACATGGCCATTATCTTTCTCCTAATCTCTTATCTGCCTAATGTTGTACTTTTCTCTTTTGTTACCACATTGTTTTTTACTCAACATTTGCTGGTTACCTTGCATTCTATCTCTCTGCATTTTGTGTCCACTCTATTCTATTTGAGTTCTCCATAGTTCCCTGCTGATCATGATTGATGAATGTTTAACAATTCAGTTTGTTCCCTACCCTGTTCCTCTTCATTGCGTAACTTCCTGCCTTCATGTATGGCTTTCATTGTTTTCCCTTTTGTTGCCATTGTAAATTCATTGAACACCTAAAAAGCACTCCAGTGCCTTTGGGCCAGTTTCGCACTATATAAAATTGCATAAATAAATAGATACTTAAAATACAGCACAAATGTATTTGTACAATATGAAGAGCGCCCAGTTAGTTCCAGAGGCCTGAGAACTTGGCAGAGGCCTAGGCGTCAAAATCTGTTGTTGGATGCTGGAACAACACATCTCCAAAAATGTGCTTACTAAACTTATTTAACAACTTCTAAAAAGGGAGAAAAATATTATACTCTCATGAGATGCATCATATGTTCCTGGCTAGCTTAGGTCATAGAGAGCATACATTGATCGCAGCTTGATGATGTTTTAGCAACTTTTTTATGTGTGTAATATACCATTGCTTGTTTTGATGGAATTGTCAGTAGAGCTTGACATAATAGACTTTGACCTGCTGCTCCCAAAGCTCATTGCTGAGACTGGTGTGTTGGACATGAACATTAGATGGTTCAAATGCTTCTTGTCTGGCTGCATATAGAGGGTCATATTGGGCCTTTTCTAGCATCGAAAGCCAAGATAGTGTGTGGTATCCACACGTGTCCCCGTTGTCTCCCATGCTTATCAACATATTTATCAAACCATTTTTCTCCATCGTAAGGGCTAATGGGCTACAATATCATTCCACTGCAGATGACACACAGATTTATCTGTGTATCAGTGGCCCTGCTGTTGAACTTTCCATTTCCACACTAAAAAGGAGTTTGGAGAACGTTGCTCATTGGGTGAAAATAGTGAGTTGAAACCCAATGAGGCAAAAGCTGAGGTCCGTCTTATGGGCTAGTGTCATATGAGTAACAAAGACCATTCCTTAAACACCCAGGAATATTTCATCTCCCCACCACGTTTCTGAAAACAACTAGAAACTTAGGGGTGGGTTGGGATGTAAACCTTAATTTTGTTTCACACATTGGGGCAGTGATACGTGCAGCATTCTTGTGCAAATTCAAATAAACACTACTCTTTCTGGGTGTTTTGCATTACAGATCACTTGTAGCATCTCTTTTAAACTCAAACGTGGACAATACCAACATCCTACAGGAAGGCCCACCGAAAGGACAGATTGAATGATTACAATTCATTCAGCTAGACTAGTTTTGAAGAGTGTGCAAGTTTGACAGGACAGGAGCGGGCCTTTGTTCTTTTCATTAGCTATGAGTAGCCAAGCGTATCACATTTAAACATGCATCTCCGGTGTTAAATGCATGACAGGGAATGCCCCTGTCTATATTCATGATAAATGGTCACATTATAGACTGGCACAAGCCCTGTGATGTGGTGGCCAAATGATTCTGAAAATATCGAGAATCAGGTTCCTTTACAAAGAGGACGGCAGGATTGCTGTTCTCAGCTCACAGATATGTAACTTTTTGCCAGATGATATTAAACATACTGGGCCCGATTCACAGAACTAACTTAAGACAAAATCCTAAACTTACTACCATTTTGGTATTCACAGAAGGCACTTACTCATCAACGAGTAAGTGCCTTCTGTGAATACCAAAATGAGTAAGTTACACAAAATGAGTAAGTTACTCAAAATGAGTAAGTTACTCAAAATGAGTAAGTAAGTGCCTTCTGTGAATACCAAAATGAGTAAGTGCCTTCTGTGAATACCAAAATGGTAGTAAGTTTAGGATTTTGTCTTAAGTTTGTTCTGTGAATCGGGCCCAACCACACTCTGTTTAGTTTTAGAAAAACAGTCAAAACTTTTCTATTTAATTATTAAGCCTCTGTTTCTGGGGACGCATCAGTAATGACACACTGTAATTTGAATATGTGATTGTTGAAGAGTAGACGTGGATTTAGAGACATTCATTCTGTAGTGTGGGCAATACAAGTAAATAAATATATCACTAAATAAATAAAATAATAACATGGCTCTTTGTAGCAATGTTTCAGTTTCAGGAATTGAAGATCAGATGTGTTTGAAGAAAATGGTAGAAGGAACGTCAGGATTATTCGGTTGTTTGTTAGTCCACAGATAATGAAATTGGTGTTTTTCAAAAAAGGATGGGGGTTGTTCTTATTATACACGGTGTGCTGCATTAAATTTAAAATCATAATATTTGCCACTGTGCCTTTAATGAAATCTTTATTTTGATTCACAGTCAGAGTATCAACATTCTGTTGGAAGCTAGTTTTTATTGGACATGGGGGATAGCCCTTCACTAATTGAAACTCTATGAAATGAAATGAAATGAAAATAGGTATTTATAAAGCGCGCGGCTACTCACAGAGAGTGTCCCGGTGCTAAACCACCAAAACCGAGAACTGTAAGAGCTCCACCCTGCCTGCCAGAGAATTATTGCTGAAACAGCCAAGTTTTTAGCTGTCTCCTGAAAAGTAACAGGTCCTGGGCCTGTCTGAGATACAACGGAAGATCATTCCACAGACGTGCCGCAAGGACCTGAAAGGAGCGTCCCCCCGTCCGAGAGCGGGCAAACTTGGGGATGCGCATGAGGGCCCGCCCAGAGGACCTCAAGACCCGTTGTGGCCGATAGTGTTGGACCCTCCTTCTCAGATAGGCGGCGCCCGAACCATGAAAAGCTCGATAGGCCAGCACAAGGGCCTTAAACTGAATCCTCTTTCTAACCGGGAGCCAGTGCAAAGCTTTCAGGTAAGGTGACATATGCATCCTGGGATTTACCATAAGAATGGCTCTGGCTGCAGCGTTCTGAACAACCTGCAGCCGATTGAGAAGATAATTTGGTAAGCCCAGATATAGGACATTCATGTAGTCCAACCTGGATGAAATTAGGGCTTGCACTACGGTTTTCCGATAATCCACTGGTAGCAGAGGAAGAAAGTTTTTTACCATTTTTAGAAGCATTTCTATACACCTAAGTCAAATATTCCAGTACTCTAGGTTTGCAGGGTGACTGCTAATCTGTTAGCCATTTATAAATTACACTGTAACCAGAACAAATTCCTGGGAAAAAAATGAATTATAGTTCTCACACAAACTCAATGAGAAGCTGATTTAGTACATAAAAAGATTTTCAGTGTCTTACATAGCAGATACATTTCCAATTGCAGATTCTTCAATAAAGAAGGGGCAAGAAGAGAAAAGCACCTGCCACCATTTTGGTCTTCCTTGACTCTTTGAACATTATGCAGCCACGTAGAAGCATACTGTTCCAGTACAAACTCCTATGCATAGACATCCTCAGCTGAGTGAGATGCTTTGGATATGTGCTGTCCACTGCAGCACTGATGCAATGTGTCGGCAATCAATGCATTGCCCTTTGTTTGTGCCTGCTTTCAGTAGACATTAGTTTTTGTCTAAAAATTTGGTTAGGCTTTCTCGTTGGATCATGCTTTGCATCAAGGCCTATAGGTGCTCAAGCCTCAGAATCAGCTCATTAACATAAAGCGGTTTAAGGTGTATCTAGAGCTGTAAACAGGCCACCTTTCAAGTATAAAAATCTTTTGAGCTGGATAGTGAATCCCTGCTGACATTTTTTTATTTTGGTAAAGCATTTTATTGATTTTCCAAACTGTAAAACATACAATAAAATACGTAACTATCCTTCCATTCCCCCCCGCCCTTCTCAATCCGTCGCCAGCTGCTGCCACTTTTACTACTGTACATTGCTTTGTGTTGTGCTAGCACCAGCGAAAAGTATTCGTAAATCCGGCCTTCAGTTTCTTCTAAAATTCGGGTTCTCTGTGATTTTTGACCATTAGGGGAGTTAAAACCTCAGGGCCCAATTCAGAAAGGTAAACTAAGACGAAAATCTAACCCTACGACTTTCGTTATTCACAAAGGGCATTTCCGAGTAGTAAAGTTAGACTTTTGTCTCAGTTAAACTTAAGTTTTGGTCTTAAGTTTAACTGAGACCAAAACTGAGACAAAAGTCTAACTTTAGTACTCGTAAATGCCCTTTGTGAATACCAAAAATCGTAAAGTCAGACTTTCATTTCCGTTTATCTTTGTGAATTGGGCCCTCAAAGTTTAAATTACAACAATAATTTAAAACCATCCTATTGCACTACTTTCAGAAAACTCTTAAAACTATAAGAAATAAAGAGCTGTTATTTAGATTGATTCAATAAGCTTTTTTTTAATTTGTTCATTGCTATTTCTGGATTCCCCTCCTCACATGTATTTGGTTGATTATTTTCAGACGAACTTAGGGGCATATTTACAATGAAGTGACGGAGCGTGGCGATATCCTTGTTGGCTTAAAGTCGCGCTCCGCCACTTCAGAAACGCAGGGCTGCACCGTATTTACAACAATACGGTGCAGCCCTGCGTTTCCCCCTGCGCTGCCGCTAAATTAAGATGCCTCGCGCCAACGCAGGCACCCTTGGACTATAGTGCAAGGGTGTCTGCATTGCAGGGGAAGATTGTTCATGTGCACATAAACAGTCTGAAAGGGCGAATTGTAACCTCTATGTGTGCTGCATTGAGCAGCACACATAAAAGTTGCAACTCGTCATTTTTACAATGATTGTTTATGTGTAGGAAGGGACACCTTCCTACGCATAAATAATCAATGGCGTCTTGCTGTTTCTACGTGTACTGCACAATGCAGCGCACATAGAAACAGCAAAAACGAGGAAAAATAAAGCATTTCTCCTCGTTGCGCCTGTTTAAGACCAGGTTTTCCCTCGTCTTAATTTTGGCGCTGCCCCATATTTACGCCACCCTTGTAAATATGGGGCAGCGTCAAAATCAATGGGTTTTGCTGTGGAACGCACACCGCAACACCCATTGCCCACCCCTTTCACGCTAAGAATAGCGTGAAAGGGTGCCTTATTTACAAGGCAGCGTTAAGCCACGTTGAGTGGCTTAATGCTGCCTTGTAAATAAGGCGAAGCCCCTATCGCCACAGGAACGTCACTAAAAGTGACATTCCTGTGGCGATAGGGGCTTGTAAATATATCCCTAATGTGTAATTGGTGGTCTGTTTCTACACTTGCTTATGCTGTAGAAGCATGACAACACAGTTCTATTGTGTACTTCCTAGCCTTCTCCTGATTGGTCTTCGATGTTACTCACGTTGTTCCACAAGGGGTCTCTAACTATCTGTGTAATCTAATATAAGTCGGATTTGTAAAGTGCTACTATTGCTCAGGAAAGCTTCTAGGCGCCAGAACCTCGACAAGAGGAAGCAAAAACGCACATGAAATTGGATAGGAACTGAGGCCAGGAGTGGGAACAACAGCAACAAGTATTGGTAATGCATTGGTTTCGCCTTTTTAATGAATAAAGAGATGTTTTCATCAATCATCGTCTGTGAGAAGGAAAGAACTCCCTGACAGATAACACAGGAGTGGACAGGATGTGGCGCAGTGGCCAGAGCTGCTGACTCGAGAGCTGGGAATCCCTCAGCGGCACCACGCAACATCCTGTGATTCTATACAAATCACGTAATCTCTTGGGTGATAAATTGCTATATAGATAAGCTGTAAGAGTAAAAGGCAAAACTTTATAAAAATATAGTTCCACCAAAGTGGATGTTAACAGTATTTCAGGGTGGGAAACTGATAAGAGAAGCAGAGGAGGAACAAGCATTGGTAAATGCAGGAAAGTATGCTACAGCCAATAGAAATGGAGGAAAGGTAAGTGGCACGTCCAGGAATTAATGAGAAGCCAGGAAAGACAGTAGTTAGGATGTAAATCCCTTTTAAGTTTATATTAAAAACAATAGATTTCTCAAGCACAGTGCAGGCGAAAAACCTAAAAAGCCCAAATCAGTGTTTGTTTAAAAAGCCAAGTTTTGTGCTTTGCATTAAGTGTACTTAAAAGGCTTGACCAAATAACTAGCGTGACCAGTTGCCTGACGTTTGACTCGAATCCAATAACTCGACTATTTATGGGATTGTGGCCTACACCTATGAAGTGTCAGAACCAATACCCAATCACCTGTGCTATTAATATTCCCCAGAGAAAAGCACTAACTAGAGTTGAGTTGCTGTTTAGCCACTGATTGCTCAATCCTAGGACTGTACATATAGTAAGGAATGTATGGATGCGATTACTCCCAGGAACAAATGCCATCCTTAATAAAAACTGTTGCCCCCCGCCCCCACCCAGTCATCAAAGTTTGTTTCACCAAAAGTTCCAAATGTTACGAGTTGTCGGTGCGCGCTTTAAAGAATACGGATAGATTTGTGGCATCGCAGCACAACTGGAGAATATTTTCTCAGCTCTTTAAACATAAACAGTTTACATGGTTACTGAGAGAGAATAATCACATTTTCTGTATAATAGCCACTATGGTGTTCAGTGGAACGCTTGATGCAGTAACATTCTTCAACCGGAAATAAATCTGTTTTCCTTCTTTCTGTAAGCAGAGGCAAATTCTTTTAATAATTCAAATATGGCCAATGTATGCTGCCCTCTGCGGATAGATTGTTATGCAATAAACTCTGTACGTCCTGCACAACACGCCGTCTTCTCCGCATTGTGTGAGGTGCTGCTTGAAAAGGAGTCATCCACTCAAGGCCATCAGTGCTTTGTAATCTATTGCACTAATTACACCTTCACACCTGCGCTAATGGTGAAGCTTTTTTCAACAAATTAACGAGGCAGCTGTTAAAAAAAAAAAAGCTTTAGAAAATCAACTGCACACTGCCGTGGAGTGAAAGACTAAATGACAGAATGGAGAGCCATTGACTTCAGGGATGTTACAATGAACCCAAACACAAGGTAGGGTTGGTACTTATTGTTTTTTTACACTACTTCGGTGATAAAAGCAAATAGGCACATTCTCACACAGATAAGCAGCAGAACAGCAGATATAAAACAAGCATTTGCAATGCAACAGGTCTCGCATTTACGAGAGTTAGAGCTATTGGCATTGTAAATGACAATGTCTTTTATCTATGTATTTTGGTTTGGAGTGAAGTGGATTGGATGTATTTGGTTTGGAGGGGAATTATGTGGGCTGAATTGGGATTGCTGTGGAATTGTGGGGGGTGGAATTGTGTGGTGTGTAGTGTACTTGTGTAGTGGAATTATGTGATATGGTGAATAGATAGGGGTGAGAGCTGCATAGAATAGATAGAAAGGAAGATAGAGGAGGATAGGTAGTTTGTACATGAAGTGGTGAACTGAACAGAAGAGAAAAAGGAGCGACAAAGAGGCACGACTGACAACTAGCAAGCAAGGATTTTTAAAGGACGCTGGTATAGGCAAATGAAAAGTTATGGCAAGCAATGAGTGGAGTTGAACTCCACAAACCATATACATCCAACAGAAGCTTTCTGCAGAAAATGGCTACAGCCCCTTACCATCCCGCTCCAGACAAACAGTGTGATCCTGGGCAACTACAACTAGTTACCTAATCATGCACCCCCAAGTCGGAAAACAGACGGGAGTATGTACGAGTTATGATTAAGCTCTGACATTACTGGCACACTGTGGTAATGCAGCAGACATTCTTAGTATCTGCTGGCATAAACGGTACTGTGAGATTCACAGAGTGTGACAGCCACACCAGGGACCCGTTGCACGAAACAAAGTGGCAAAGGCGCAAAGTGCCATTCTGTTAGCAAGGATGGGGTTTGCATGTGTCGGTGTGTGTGGGTGGGGGGGTGGAGCTGTGCCTCCTGGTTTGAGATATATAGATGGCCTGGCCTCACTCCTAACCCACCACTTGAGGCCTGGAGCCTATTCCCATGCCGGCCGCATACCTGGCTCACTTGTAAGGCCCAACCCTTTGCCTGGGCACTATGTGATGTTTACTCATATTTTCAACTAACGCAATAGCTGGTAACGGTGCCAGGAAAGCGATTACCAAACAACCCACACAGGGCAACAGTATTACTTCAAGCCACAAACTAAAAAAAAGCATGGTTATCATCCCACGTCTACCGGTTTCCAAGGAGACCTGCAGAGCAGAGAGTCAGGGGCTAGAGACAGTAAGGGCTAGAGACGGTCAGCAGAGCCACGGGCTAGGGGCTGCCGGGGCTGTATTTGGGCACCTGAGACAGGGCAAAAGGCGAACAGAAGAAGCAGTCAGAGGTTAAACAGGGGAGCACAGATGCTCAGGAAGCAAGAGACAGGTAGCAGAGATAGTCAGGCATTATAGACGGGCAGCAAAGACAGTCCGGTGCTAAGAGACTAGCAGCAAAGACATTTAGCATCTAGATACAGACAGCAGTGACAGCACCTATTAACAGCAAGCAGAGGCTGTCAGGAGCTAAAGATAGACAGCGGACGAGAGAGATAGATAGAGGATAGAACAAAAACGAGCAGTAGTCTGGATTAGAGAGAGATAGGATACTCATTTTAGTGCAGGAAGGACATAGACAGTTTGAGGTTAGAAACTGCACTAGAGGTGTGAGCAGAGACACGCTGGGTCTGGATGAAGATGGACAGTGGAGACAGTGTGGGGTACCATTGGTGCAGCAGGTGCAGTGGCAGCGAGGCCCAGAGTGTTGAGGGGGCCCATTGAACCCTGATCATTGCTGTATTTTATTACCCCAACAGAAGTCAGAGGGGCCATTCCCCTTTGCTTGCACCCAGGTCCATAGCACCCATGCTATGCTCCTGGTGGGAAAGCAGTGGAGGTTTCCCGAAATTTGCATATAAATGGTGCCTGACTGCATTTATCCCTGGGGAAGGGGGTCTGCCTTGTCGTTTCAATGTTTTGGGTGGCGGGGTAGCCCAAAATGAGACCTGTTGAAGCAGGTAATGGCAGTGATGTTACAAACGCTGTGCCTGGGCCGTATTTGTGTTGTGGCCAAGAATCACACACCTCAGAGACCCCTCCGTACACAGCCCATGATGGTGTCGGTGGGATTTGTGGGGAGAGATGAGAGATGGAGGAGGCGACAGCACTTACCAAGCACCACTGGCACTACGGCGGTGATGAGCAGCCAGTTGTTTTTCAGTATGCTCATGCAGTCGCAACCACCTCCTCCGTTTCCTCTGTGTGGTTTCTTGTCCCCCATTTCAGATGCTATGGTGATGGGGGTGTAAAAGGATACACGTGATGCTTTGGGCCTGGGTATGAATGACTGTACAGCACAGGATGGGCAACTGTGTGAGCAAGGAAGCGTGTGTGCAGGCAGTACAGTTTGCTTGCGTTTGCGCTGTACATTGTGTGCATGTTAATGTGCATGTACAGGGTAAACTCCTTGCGCTTCCTTTGTCTCCCTTTGCACCATACAGCCCTGTGCCATGGATGCCTCAGCGTCGCCAGGGATTCTTGAGCTAGCAGCACTGGCAGCAGGCTCCGCCTCACCTCTCCCATCTCACACAGGCACCACCAGCCTCTATGACCTCTGAGCAGGCGGCTACCACCATTTACCGAGTCTGCGACCAGTTACAATGGCCATTTGCACCAACAAATGTACACGGTTTCAAAGAATGCTGCATTATTGGTCAAATCAAATTTCATGTTCCCAGGTGGCACCCAAAAGATCTGTTTTCACTGAGAAACTTGTCTTGTTTGGCCTATATAACGCCAGTATTTATTCCTGAAATATGAATTTACTGTTAGACAAGGTTAGCAGCGGGAAAGACAACCTTGCCCGGAGGCAAATTCTGGACAGCAACTAAAAACAAGAAACATAAAAGGGGGCGCCATGCTGAAACATGAAGCACGGCTTCCGTGTAGAGAAAAGTTATGCATGCGTGGAAATTAAAGAAGTAGTCCCCAAAGGAGCATATCTACACCTACTGCGTAACAAAACTGTAGTTGGCTGGTAAGCGAAAAACGGAAGTGATGTATTGGGAGCACCAACCAATGAGGAGCCAACAAAGAAGAGCGATGAAGGAGTGAACCAATGGCAAGCAGCAGGCAGGATTACACTCTGTGTAGTGATTACAGCAGGTCTTGCAGATAACACATGCATGCTGCCTAGGCTCAACCTAAAAAGGAACATGTTGATCTCATAGGCAGGCAAACCAGATCTCTTTCTCTCCAATATGTCTGCATCGTAGATGTCAATCACCCCACAACATTATTATCTTCTGAGCTGGACAAGTTTAAAGGGTGCAAAAATATTCAAGTGGAAAGAACAGTTTTTCTCTGTTAAGAGAAAACACACTTTATATTTAAAAGTGTCTTATTTCAACAGTGTTATCCAGTTGCCTAGCACATGTAAAATAACCACACAGAATAGTGTTAAAACAGCACTAATGCATGTCGTAACAACGAGAATACAATGAATGTTTCTAACATAGTTGAAATGTCATTTGGCAACCTAACACCCTAAAGACTACTTCTATGTGCTAATCATACGAGAGCATGGAGTGACTTAACTTAGAGCTAGAGTTTCATAGGATTCAGAGCACTGCATACCCATTTACACCAAGCTGTAGTTACCAGCTGAGCTCAGCTCCTCTCCTCTCAGACTTAGGTCGATATTGGCTCTCAGCGTAGGACTGGACGCTGCAGCTGTATGGCAATCTGGCATTCTCTTTCAGAGTCTTTGGCAGTATCTCATGCAATAACCTGGGTGAAGGACCTTTCTAATCCAATGGCCACTTGATGAGTATTTTATACTGTTGATCACCTATCTTATCTTAAATGGGGAGTTTTTGAGGAATTTCTGATATAACCTTTGTGCATCAATATACTTGTGTTATATGCATTAGTATAAACAAATATGGTAAAAATATGTCAACTCAAACTACATTGTTCATGTTGTTATTATTAGCTGATCTTGAAATATATATAACAAGGCACTGATGTCACATTAGGTGTCTTATCAATGTAATTGTCTGGATGACTTAACACCTTCACAGGGTCTAAGAAAGATAAGAACATACGGCACCTATGTCAAAGGTAGACATGCTTAGGATCAAGCAGAAAATGGAGTGTTAGCCTGCTCAAAATGGAGTCTGGCCTTAGGGTCTGTATGTTAACCCCTTCCTGTTTCCGAATGGGTTACCACTACCTTTCAGTATTCTGTAAAATATAAACGTTTTAAGACAAGTTGTTGGTCGCAAAACATTAATACATCCCACTGCAAATTGCTATTTGAAAGGAACACCCTAAACACACCCCTTCCAAATAGTGATTTGGTATCTAGTTGCATATCCAAATTGTGATTCAAATCACACTAATGTTATTAAATAACTAATATTATTAAATCTCAATTTGAGTTTGGTACATACCAAAAGGCCATTTTGTGGCTGTAAAAGTTCAGAATTTGTGAATTGGACACTTTGCTACTGCAAAATGCCATAATACATCAGGCCCTATATTTCTAATATTTGTTATCTATGGAGGAATTGGCCTTTTTTCACATATGATTAATTCAAGTGACTAGTATGATACACTGATAAGGCTAGTTTGATGGCATTAGTCTTCCTTCACCTATTGGCTGACTAAATGTATATATATTAGCAGCAGAAACAACTCATGATAAAGGTAACTTGGAATATTTCGTTGCTCCTCTTTAATGACTCAAGAACATCTTGTTTTGTTTTGTAGTTGTTTCTCTCTCTTCTGTCTCTTACTTCTTTCAATGTAGCAGCCCATTTTTTCATGTCTATCTGCATCCAAATATTTACCTCAGTACTGTCTTCCCTGCTACTTATCTTTCTCAGTTTGCTCTGTGCGTGAGGTAGACAGGGAACCTTACATTGCAGGTTTTAGCTCTGAGTTGAGCGAGAATTTTTAATTCAGTCCTTTATAATATATTTAACTTTTAGTTAATGTTTCCCTTTTGACTTTTGTTTCGTTTGTGTCTTAGAGTTTATATAAGGGAGCAAGTTAATGTCATTTTTGATATCTTGGCATACAGGTACTAATCTGTATTCCCCCTCCATACCAGTGGATTGATTAATCTTCCAGCATGTGAAACACGGGGTGAGATCTCCCAATGTACAAGGACTCAAACTCCGGAATGGCCTTCACTCAAAATCAGCATTATAAAATTCAGACAACCCATGGAAACCGAAATTGCCAACTGGTACCTACCTACAAGGTCGTCAACTGGAGTTGGTTAAAACCTACAGATACCCCGGGCTACTATTTAACGACAAGGTCTCCTTCCTCCGACATCTCTGCTATTCACATTTTAGACATCTGTAATTTTAAGTTAAACGGTCCCCCATATCATCTTCTCCTGCTTCCAACATATATGTAGGGACAGTTAAGTGATTAGGGAGCAGTATATAAAATGGCCTGTCCCTCAAATGTTGAAAAAAACAACTTGCGCTCTGCCACCCGCCTCCACCATCCTCAACATATTCCCTCTTTCTACTCCAAACAGGAAATATAGACATCTGGCTTCCTGCCACACACTCCACCAAAATCTGAAAAATTCTCAGACCCTCCCAAAATGAAACAAAAATGAAACATCCACACCACCCTGTGTGCCCTCCTGCCCCCTTACTGTCCACAGCCACACTCTCTGAGAGTGGAGAGACGGCACTGCACTGACAGATGCTCTGCGAGAGGTGATTATCACTGCAGAATGTTTTCTCTCTGTCAGCGCATGGCTGTAGAGGCCTGCGCCGAAAGGAGCGAAGGAGGTTGGTGTAGGCATAGCTCCACCATTGTTGTTCTTAATGCTTAAAGTCTGTGGAGACTCAGGAGAGGTGAAAGATGGCCGGTGAGACTGCCAAATGCCATTCTACAGTAGCACACAGGCCACTGGAGTCCTGGGTGACGTGGCAGTACACAGGGTAAACAAGTACTTCCCCTGTAACGACAGAGCAGCGATTAAACACTTTAGTTAGCCACTGTTGGGATGTCACTTCAGGGAATAACCAGATGTTATTCATGATAGAGGATTTATAGGGAACCCATAAACAACAAATTAGTGATGAGAATTGTGCACACATTTTAGGTATTATAGGGACATTCGTCTCAGCCCTTTCACTCTCACATTCCTGAAGTAATGGGTGACAATAGCAGCAAGCTGTCTCAAGGCATAGGACCACACACATGCAACCAGTCGCGGCCCGTGCAGGTAAGCGCGGTGGGGCAGGGCTGAGGTAGGGGTGGAAGTCTGGAAGTCGACATACGACGGGATAGTGAAAATAAAATAAATAAATAAAACCACAGACCTTGCGCTCGCCACATCGCTGACTCGGCGATGCGGCCAGCGCAAGGTAAGTGGTTTTATTTATTTTATTTTCACTATCCCGTCGTATGTTGACTTCAACCCCCTTTCACCTGTACCCCGTCCCACCGCGCTTCACTCACGGGCTGCCACTGCATGCAGCACACAAACCTAGGCACCAGTGAATTTTGGGGTCTATTAGGATGGCGGTCGGATGACCGCCGCCGGGCCGGCGGCGGTCATCCGCCCGCGATCGCAACACTAAAAAACGCCGGTCCCATTAGCATGGCGGTGACGACCGCGGCGGTGTGATTTTCCGCCCGCCACTTTTCCGCCGGTAGCAGTCCGCACGCTTGCCTGGCGGGCGGAGCTGGACCGCTAAAATGGGGCATGTGCAGGGCCAGGCTCCGCCGGCATGATTATGATGCCGGCGGTAGCCAGCCTTTCCGCGGCAGTGGAACCGCCATGAAAAGGCATATGGAGAATGTCTCCAGGGGCCCATTGCAGGCCCCCATTGTGTTGTGGGGGTGTCTGGGTGCACTGGGGGGGTGTCCCTGTACCAGGTGGCAGGCACTGTGCAGTGCCTGCCACGCAGTGCAGGGATATGCAGGACATGCTTTTTTGGACATCGCTGCGGTGCTGCTGGCAGCAGCAACCGCCGCAATGTTAGATGAAGCGATCCAACCGCCGCGGTCGGATTTCGACTGTGGAGCATCCTAATGGGACCGGCGGTTATGCCGCGGTCCTAGCGGGCGGTGTTTTCCCGCTACCATGGCGGTCGGAGTGATTTTCCGACCGCCATCGTGTCCAAAAAGGAAGAAGTGCAGGGGTCCAAAGTTTTTCTTAGGAGTCTCCCTGCTGCGCTCCTGAATGATGTGATTGTTGAATACCAAGGACGCATTGCCTTGATTCCATTTCATGCCTCTTTCTTCCACCTACCTACACTTTCTGTCTCTTTATCTCACTATTTTAGGTTCATTTTGATTCCTGCTTTCTGCCCGTGGCACTGTTTTCCTATTTTTCTCTCCCTCCTTCTTTCTCCAATTCTGCCTTTCTCTCACTACCTCGGGGTCAAAGTCTGATGATATCAAAGAAGTTTCTGTCCACAAAGATGAGCGTTGGTGCCCATCACCCGCAACCACCTGACAGAAATGAAGTCCTGCACATGCATATACCTTATATCATGTCAGGGCCACACCATGATTTTCCAAACCTGAGCTGAGTGGACCTGTGTCCTGAAAAGATCTAGATATGCTCTATAATATTTTTGGCGAGAAATTCATCACAGTACACACGTACAACTTTAAATTAGTGGTCGCACGGGAGCAGAACAAACCCACCATGCAAAAAATCAGTGCTGAGCATTTTGCCAGCCATCAGGGAGGACTTAAGAAATAAACTGGGCCGAGCACGCTCGGCCAACCATGTACTTAATGTACTGTTTCATTTTCTGAGGCCTGGATCCGTTGGACATGAAATGTGTTGTGATGGCGTCACTAAAGGAATGGAAATAACACATGGGATGTGACATTATGAGACAGCAGTTCAATCTCTGGGTTTTGCAGCGTGTTATTAACCACCCCAGCTTTGTTCTGAGGCTGTCAGCCAGGCCTGAAATTGAATCGCGTTCCTATAATTCCAGGGAGTCCATATACTAATCTACGTATGCATGTGCCACTGTTATCTTTACAAATATCATGCAATCTCCTTTCAGTCTCTTCCTGTCATCTGGGTTACCCGTCAGGGGATAGGTCTATTTTTAATTCCTCCTGAACAAGATGGGAATATCTTCATGCATGTTTGGATGAGCGCTTTTCTCCCATCTGTTATGTGCATCCTTCATTTTCCTGAGGTATTTCAGTCTAAATCCTGGCAGGATACTCTGAGTGTGTTATTAATAAAACAGCTGTAAAAATATTAACTGTTCAGCATAATTTCCAGCCCCAATTAAGAGCCAAATGCATCCCTTAATTAATTCTGAGACACAGAATGTGGGCTCTGTTCCAAATTTGACCCTGGCGGTTCACTTTCCCATCCAGCTTCTTGAACTTTAACGTTGCAGAATCAAAATGGCTGCCATCCATCTTTGCATCCTTTCTTTTCTCATATTGCTAACAATAGAGTATTCCTTTACAGTCTACTCTGTAGGAGCATCTTATTGTAGGATAACGCCACAGATGTTGTATTTCCTCATTTCTGTTGAGATGGCTGTGGAGGAAGGAGGAATAACACTATTACTTATAGAGGAGATATTATGCCTATGTAGTGCTGGTAATTCAGGAACAAGTTATTTGATTGCTAATACGCTTGGCCTGTTGATGACTGTAGAACAATCTATAAATAGCATGCATGGATTTGCGATTGTTATAAAATATTGGTGCACATTGTTCAAAGGAGATAGGAGATACGGGGGTATCCAAAAAGTTGCATTTTCCATTCTAAGTTGAATGTGATTAGTTTTTTCTCCTCTACTTCAAAAACTGGGGGGCAGATTCAGAATCACACCAATAACTGGCATAAAAATAGAGCCTGATATTATTTAGGTAGCATTCGCTAAGCATGGTGTAAATCCGACCGGTAGTTTTTGAGAGAATAAAAAGAAATAAATGCCAAAATATATGTGTAAGAAACATACCAGTTTTGAGTAGTGAGATTATGAATGATTTGCTTGCATGTCTTTCCCTCTGTGGCAAATGGAAGGAATCTAATTGACTGCGAATGCCAGAAAAGTTGGGCGTTTTTTAATGCTCAGGGAGACAAATATACTAATGGAAATGCTTAAAAAATGTATATGGGAAATTGTAAAATCTAAGGGCAAAAAGTATTCAAAGAAAAAAATAGCTGAAGTGATACCCTGCACAGTGTGCCCACTTGGTATGGTGGCCGAGCATGAGTTTTGAGCTCTTGTTCCAGGGGTCAGTTCCAGGGTGAGACAGAAAGCCAAAGCTCGTGTTAGCTAGGAATGGGAGCCTGGACACCGGAGGGCATATTTACAAGCCCCCAGCACCATCGGAGCGTTACGCTTTTTGACGTTCCTTTGGTGCGCTATGCAATCCCATATTTACAAGGCCGCGCTGAGCCACTTTGTGTGGCTTAACACAGCCTTGTATGGCCCTCTGCAACGCAGTTTTCTGCGGCAAAGGGGTGTGCAATGGGTCTTGCTGTGGCCTTTCCCAGCAACACCCATGGATTTTTGACACTGCTCCAGATTTACAAGGATCTGTAACTCTGAGGCAGTGCCAAAAACTAACACCTTTAAAAAGGAGGCATTAATGTTGCGCAGCGAGGAGAAATACTTTTATTTCTCCTCGGTTTTTGCTTTATTTATGTGTGCTGCAAAGAAAGAGCAAAATGCCATTAATGACTGTTTTTGTGGAGGAAGATGCACAAACACAATCATCCTGCAATGCAGGCACCCTTGCACCATAGTGCAAGGGTGCCTGCGCTGGCCCTAGGCAGCACTTTTATCGCCGGCTCAGGGGTGAGCACAGAGATGCACTGTATTCTTGTAAATAAGGTGCATTCCTGCGTTTTAAAAATGATGCAGCTTGGCCCAGCAAAACGGCTTGTGGCACCGCGCTGCGCCATGGGTGTGGCTGAATGATCTGGCCCTATTCCCACTGTCAGATGACCATGGAAAAAGGTTATAGGGCTAACTGTCCGGGGGCACTGGGTGCAATCTGTGCCCAGAGCCCACGTGGCATTGCTCAGAGCCATACAATAATGTCTATGGAAAGACGGACTCCTGGACACTGGTGGTTATCATAAGGGACACTTGCAACACACTCACAGAAGGTCAGCATGTAGGCATAGATTTAAGTACTCCAGCGTAATATTGCTCCATGGTGTCATGATATTATGCAGGAGATCATCTTATGCAAATGTGAGGATGAAGGTGCATTGTGCTTTGTAGGTTTGTGAACATCCACAAAAGCAAACTTGTGACTGTTGCAAAGTCATCCTGTGCCCTGGGAATCCCCCAACATTTTGCTGACTGGTAATGGTAGACTCTGGCTGACCCTGGGCTCTGCCTAACCAGGCCCAGGGCCAGTGCTATGCTGACAGAGACACTTAGAATACAATGAAAACACCTACACACACTAGGATACACCATGGGTTAGGGTACCCCTCTGATTGCCGTGACCTACCCTATAAGGCCCTAGTACTTAATAGGGCAGGGGGATTGAAACTACCTTTAAGTCCCTAGTATATAATAGGGCATGACAGTTTAGAGGCCAGCAGCCCTTTCTGCACTTGCATGTGTGCACTGCTGAAGCCTGAGGTGAGTTTAAAAGCAGCCCTGTCTCACAGGGCTGCTTTTAAAATGCAAATTGTGCCCAAACTCGACTTTGGTGTTTGGGGCACTTACAAAATTAGTAAACTACAATGTTTGGGCAGGGGTGGGGGGGGGTCAGGTATTTATAAGGAGGACCCTTATAAAATGAGTTTTAGATGCCCTGGGTTAAAGTGAAATTGCACATTTCACTTCCAACATTGTTGTAAAGTGCTTCACAAAATCGACTTTTGTGCTAGGAGCACTGTGGAGTGAGGATCTGCAATATTTTTACATATTCCAAACCCCTAAAGTCTCCCCTAGGTGTTCCAGGGGTGGGGGGCCCTATAGATATAGGCAGGACTGTTATAAAAGATGGTTTTATAAGCCCTGCTGTTGGAAAAATGGCCCAAGTAATTTTCCCATTGCAATTCCCCTACCACATAGGTTAACACTGAAAGAAGTTATTAACTAATAATCCCCGCTAGTAGAATCATAGAAATAGCATTCAAGGACTTCCTAAAATGGTATTGATAAATCCAACAATATGGTATTGTTGAATTTCTCCTAAAATGTATGCACAAGAAATTATAAGACTTTCTTGTCTTTAAGCCAAAATTCAGCCTTCCAGTGGTCTGTCCTGATTGATCATAGTTAAGTGGATTATCCAGGCTCCTTTGATGAGGTGATAAAGAGCCCCTGGGGTTAGATAGCTCTTCTGGGAGGGCAGGGTTCTGCTACATAGGAATGCCAGAGCAGGGGGAGGGGTCATAAACCATATTCTTCAATGGAAGGAGACAGGCAGAAGAAACCAGTTTCATTTACACCACTACTCTTTGAACCCAGCCAGATGGTGGGATTAAGGAAGGAATGAGCAGATGCATTGGGGAGAGACTATGGAGATTAACCATCCTGGGGGTGTGTCTAGCCATCTCTTCTCTCCTTGCTGGAAAATCAGCCATGATGAATTTTGGAGAAATGGTGCTTTCTGGGAGAAAATAGTGCCACACTTTGGCGGAAGTGGTCATACCCTGGGGTGTTGCCCTGCACCTCATTGGACAGGAGTGCCCTCCTGGTTGACCCAGAGAAGTTGAAATAAATATCTGAGGGGGGCAGAGCCTCTCAGATCTGCTGCTTGAAACTCAAGAAAGAAGAAGGGTCCATGCTGAGAAGTTTGATTTGCACCAACCAGGCCCTGCACTCTGAAGACTGTGCCTGCTGCACAATCTAGAACGACTGCCCTGTGGACTACCTTGCTTATAAAGGACTAAAGAGTGGACTCCCTGCAAGCTACAGGTTAACAGAGCTCACCTGGAACATCACCACCAAGAATCCTCAGCCTGGAGTACTACCAGTGGATTTGTAAGGGTTTTGTCCAAGTGGATTGTGGGAAATGAAGTCCCAAATTTTCAAGGACCATCTTGGAGCTTCCAGACCTTTTGGACACTTTGGGACCCTTTGGGGAACTTCAGGAAGAAGTTCCAGAAGTTTGGAGAAGTTTGGAGAAATTTGGAGCAACGTTACAAAAAAGCTCCATAAGTGGACCGACTCGAACTGGCCAGCCAAGCCAGTGACCCTCAACCGCGAGCCGGTCTTCTGTCCAAGTTTGTCCCGCTGAAAAGCTCTGGAGGTCCGACTTCCAGAGTTTGACTGGCAGTAGGCTGAAACCCAAGCCAGCGAACCCTCACCGAATCTGGCCTGGTGAAGAGCATTGAGGGACCCCGCAAGAAAAAGCTCTGTAAAGGTTTCTAAGTCCGTACATAGAAAAGGTGACCAGGACCAACCGTGAGAGCCAAGCCGCCCACCTTCAACCGCGAGACGGCCAGGATCCCTGGTTCATCCCGCAGGAAAGCTCCAGAGGTGCCACTTCCATAAGTTTGACTAGGAGCTCATCGCAAGGCAAGCTGGTGAACCCTCACTGAATCTAGACTGGCTGAGCGCTTCGAGGGACCCCGGGAAGAAAAGCTCCAGAGAGGTTCTAAGTCAGAAGATAAAAACTTTGACCGAGACCTACCACGAGGGGTAGCCGCGCAGGGCTCCGTCCCGGTTGGCCTGAAACTTTGACTTTGTCCCGGTCTAGCGCGACCAGATGTTCCAATAGGCGCTATACGTTTCTATGTGCTATGTAGTGCTAAATCTTTAAAAATTCATATCTCCGGTTCTGTACATTGGATTTTTTTGTTTTGTTGTCATTTTAAAGTTAGAAATATTTCCTTTTTTTATAAATTGGTGTTGGTTTTTTAGTGAGTGGTGTGTCTTAATTATTTACTGAATTGGTGTTTTTAAATGCTTTACATACCTGTCTTTGAAGTTAATTTAGCAAAGAAACAATGGCTCCTGTGGATTAATAAAGATTATTCTTAATAGAGTATGCACAATGGCAATATACTGGGTTACAATGATGTCAGAAAGAGAGCTAGCCACATACACCATGGATGCGATCAGTTTGTAGAAATGTTTATGCAATAAGAAGGTAAAGTCAACAATACAAAAATAATCATAATTAAACATTAGTGAATGGTGTCCCAGTGAAAAACGGTAGGAACCTAAACTAATGGTGACATATTTTGTGACATATGTACAAGGTTTCCTTTCAAAACATTTAAGCGACCATTAAAAAATACATTGTATTGAACAGCACTCTATGCAATGATAGGTGCTGAATGATGGTTCGCTTTTGTAAACAGTCGACGGCGTTTCGACCCTGTGTGCAATGTAGGGTCTCTTCAGGACCTAAGAATGTAGGGACACCTAAAAGAAAGGGGAGGATACCGTCAGTATGTGGCCATAATGAGCAACTGCGTGCGTCAAGGGAAGGAGCAGTGTATGTAAAATACCTGAAAGTTATCCTGCTCTGCCTAATGTGGAGAACAGTGTCACCGTGAGTAGAGTGAAGAAAAAAACTCACAGGGAACCCAGCCGGGCGCTGTCAAAAGGTAAGAAAACACGTTGGAATCTGATAACACGTTGGAATCTGATGACACATGCTGGCAGAGCCTAATCAACATATGCAGGTGGATGAACGAAATGGACTTACCCCATATGAGGGTAGTGGTAGGCAGGCAGAAAGAATAACACGACCGGGAACACCTCGGCGATAGTGAAGGTACTGGACATGTAGAAATGACGAGCGCTGTATAAAGAAGAATGATATGACTGTGTGGACATGCATAAGCTGTACTTAGTACCTGAAACAGCAAGATTGCAAGAACAGACTTACCCGTGTGGGTATGTCTGAGCGCTGTGGGCAAAGGAGCAGGACCGAGCACTGAAACTGTGAGTGGCTACACGGGCAATAGCTCCGTTTCAACGTGTAAATAGATGGCTATCATCCATCAATCAGGATCTGAAAACAAATACAAAAATACCGGGAACTTAGCGTGTCCGAATTACATGGACGCTCTGGATAGTGTCCGTAGTTAACAGGGGGTGTTCCTGCTGCTCTTACCTTGATAAGGCTTGGATAATAATATGCCTGCTCCCAGGGTACTTCGGAACAGAAGCGCGTCTGTCTCTCTGTTCGGTGCGATGACAGTGAACAACGGGCCGTCTAACGATAAATAGGATGTCTGTTCCCGCCATTTGGCGGTGGAACAGACATGGCTGCAGAATCCGGTCAGCCGATTCAATCTGATGCTCTGTGTGCGTCAGTAGAAATGAATGACAGACTAATAGAGAAAGTTACAGACTATTGACATAGTTGTAGCATCCACTGATGAATTGCTACTTTGGTGGGCATGTAGCGTGTTGGTCTAGCAGGGTGGAATTAGATAATTTGCATGTGTATGCTTCTGTGTAGGTGAACAAGGTACTATGGTGTTCTTGATCGATCAACCATGCTTCTGGATAAATAGATACTCGATTTGGGCATGTGGTGTTTGGGATTAACAGGCAGAAAATAAACACTAACAATGACAATAAGTATTAATAAGTGTATGCAGAGCACCAAATCATGGCACACGACGTGTACGTGTATGTACATGCAAATTCATGAATCCCCGTATCCCAATAATGGTAACCGTATTTTAATATTGATACAACATGGCTACCTGTGATCATGATAAAATACTGATACAAATTACCATTTCTGCCTACATGACTTAGTTGTACAGTAATAATGTGTTAGTCTGGCGATACAGCGCACCAGTCTCCATGTTGTGTGAAAACATACAGACTTATTATGTACTTTACGGTGGGAATACAGAGAACCGTGCGTGATGTCACGTACTGAGTACAGTATGATGTCTTGCAGTCAGACTCAAGGGTAGCAGCAATCAACGTTAGGTAACATCATTGTTTCTCAGTTATTTACATAGTGAGAATTTTCTAAACAAATTGTGATGTATATTGTGGTAGTCAGGTACTCAGTGTTGTAACGAAGCCACGCCATTCTTCGGCAGAGTTTTACCCTTGTATGATAGAGTCCGTACGTTCTATCCAACGACACTCTAGTCGTTGTAGAATTTGCGTGAGGTCTCCTCCTCTCGATGGAATAGATGCTTTATCTATAACTTGCCATCTGATATCGTCTGCTGTGTGCTTTTTGTCAGAAAAATGATTTACCAAGGGGGCGTTAGCTACAGAATTTCTGATTCGGCTACGGTGTTGTCCTATTCGTGCTTTAACTGGTTGTTGGGTTTGCCCAATGTAGGGCAAGCCACAAGGACATGTTATACAGTATACAACATTTCTTGTATTGCAATTGGCAAAAAATTCAAGTGTGTGTTTTACGTTTCGTGTTCAAACGTTTTGGTGTTCAAAGTGAAGGCACAAGCGACACAATTACCACATTTGAAATGCCCCTTGACCTCTGGTAGGCCCCAAGTAGACTGTAAAGATCTCGTTGTTTGTAGTGGGTTTTCCAAAGATGATCGGATAAGGTGGTCTTTTACATTTTTTCCACGTTTAAATGCAAACATGGGAACTTCAATGCTGGAATCTATACTTTTGATGATGTGCCAGTTTTTAATTATCAATTTGCGGATTTGGTTGGTATGTGTGCCAAACGTAGTAACACAGATAAGTCTGTTGATTTTGGTCTTTTCTTTGGGGATGAGTAATGATTCCCTAGGGCAGAACCAGGCCCTTTTCATTGATTTCTTTATTAGCCTGTTGGGATACCCTCTTGCCATCAATTTGTCTTTCAATGTGTTGGCCTCTTTCATGTAATCTTCTTTTTTCGCACAATTGCGGCGCAGTCGCAGGAACTGCCCGAAGGGTAGCCCATCTCTGAGTGCGCGCGGATGGTGACTTTTATAGGCGAGTAGTGTGTTACGTTCTGTAGGTTTTCTATGGAGAGAGGTGTACAGCCCTCCATTTTCATATTGTATGTTCAAGTCCAGGAAGGCTATACTGGATTTGTGTATTGTTGAAGTAAAAGTAAGGTGTTGCTGTATGGTATTTAGATATGCAACAAAGTCATTAAAGTCAGAATTGGTGCCTGACCAGATGAGAAAAATATCATCTATGTACCGCTGCCAGGATTTAATGTTGGAGCGGTACGAATTTGTGTTGTTAAGGACAAATTTGTGCTCCACATGGTCCATGTATATATTCGCCAGGTTAGGAGCAAAAATTGCTCCCATACTGGTTCCGGAACATTGTTGATAGTAACTGCCTTCTGACACAAAATAGTTATGTGTTAGGAAGATCTGTAAAAGTGAAATGATGAAAGCAGTGGGTACCTGAGTGGGTCTAGGTCTGGTATCTAATAAGCTGTCTATCACCTGTATACTTTCTCTTTGGGGTATATTGGTATAAAGAGAGGCAATGTCTAGGGTGGCCAGCCAATCAGTGTCGATGTTATAGGGCCTATCTTCTAACAGGTTAATCATATGCATGGAATCTCTTACATATGTTTCCTGTAATGGGACATAATCTTTGATGAAGAAATCTATATATTTTCCGATGGGTTCTAAGATTGAACCACATCCAGAAAGTATTGGGCGCCCTGGGGGACTTGTGGTACTTTTATGTATCTTCGGGATGGTGTATAGAACCGGAGTTCTAGGATGTTCTGTTTTGAGAAACTCGAATTCTTTCTTACTTAAGAATCCTTGGTCTTTCCCTTCTATGGTTATTCTCAGAATCTCTTTCTTTATTCCGGCCAGTGGGTTACTGTCTAGTTTTTTGTAGTGTTTTACTTCTCCTATTTGTCTCCTGATCTCTGTGTCGTAGTCATTTCTATTTTGGACAACGATTCCACCCCCTTTGTCTGCGGGTTTTAGTATGATGGATTTGTCAGTTTTTAGAGCCTCTAGAGCTCTACGCTCATCCAAGCTGATGTTGTATGGTATCTAATGGTTATTGTTTTTTAGATTATCATGCCTGCAAGAACTAGTTTTTCAAATGTGAGCAGTTCATGTGGCATCAAGCCATTGGTAGGGTAAAAGGTGGAGGGTGGTCTAAGTCCTGTGACAGAGTCTGATGCAAGGTCTTCTCTGTCCATAAAGAACAGTCTGAGACGTATTTTTCGGAAGAACTGGTACAGTTCTGTTTTGAGATTAAAGAAATTGGTGCGTTCCGTAATCACAAATGATAGTCCTTTACTAAGTAGGGAAATCTCAGATGAGGATAGGACATGTTGCGACAGATTGAAAATAGGGATACTTTCTGTTCTGATGTTATCTGGACCTAGTATGGCTGGGGGCCCCACTGGCAATGTTTGTTCCGTGTTTGCCGTTCCCCTGCGTGCTGGTACCATGTTTTGGCTTTTCTCTTCCCACCTCGTAGCCGAATCAGAAATTCAGTAGCTAACGCCCCCTTGGTAAATCATTTCTCTGACAAAAAGCACACAGCAGACAATATCAGATGGCAAGTTATAGATAAAGCATCTATTCCATCGAGAGGAGGAGACCTCACGCAAATTCTACAACGACTAGAGTGTCGTTGGATAGAACGTACGGACTCTATCATACAAGGGTTAAACTCTGCCGAAGAATGGCGTGGCTTCATTACAACACTGAGTACCTGACTACCACAATATACATCATAATTTGTTTAGAAAATTCTCACTATGTAAATAACTGAGAAACAATGATGTTACCTAACGTTGATTGCTGCTACCCTTGAGTCTGACTGCAAGACATCATACTGTACTCAGTATGTGACATCACGCACGGTTCTCTGTATTCCCACCGTAAAGTGCATAATAAGTCTGTATGTTTTCACACAACATGGAGACTGGTGCGCTGTATCGCCAGACTAACACATTATTACTGTACAACTAAGTCATGTAGGCAGAAATGGTAATTTGTATCAGTATTTTATCATGATCACAGGTAGCCATGTTGTATCAATATTAAATTACGGTTACCATTATTGGGATACGGGGATTCATGAATTTGCATGTACATACACGTACACGTCGTGTGCCATGATTTGGTGCTCCGCATACACTTATTAATACTTATTGTCATTGTTAGTGTTTATTTTCTGCCTGTTAATCCCAAACACCACATGCCCAAATCGAGTATCTATTTATCCAGAAGCATGGTTGATCGATCAAGAACACCATAGTCCCTTGTTCACCTACACAGAAGCATACACATGCAAATTATCTAATTACATCCTGCTAGACCAACACGCTACATGCCCACCAAAGTAGCAATTCATCAGTGGATGCTACAACTATGTCAATAGTCTGTAACTTTCTCTATTAGTCTGTCGTTCATTTCTACTGACGCACACAGAGCATCAGATTGAATCGGCTGACCGGATTCTGCAGCCATGTCTGTTCCACCGCCAAATGACGGGAACAGACATCCTATTTATCGTTAGACGGCCCGTTGTTCACTGTCATCGCACCGAACAGAGAGACAGACGCGCTTCTGTTCCGAAGTACCCTGGGAGCAGGCATATTATTATCCAAGCCTTATCAAGGTAAGAGCAGCAGGAACACCCCCTGTTAACTACGGACACTATGCAGAGCGTCCATGTAATTCGGACACGCTAAGTTCCCCGTATTTTTGTATTTGTTTTCAGATCCTGATTGATGGATGATAGCCATCTATTTACACGTTGAAACGGAGCTATTGCCCGTGTAGCCACTCACAGTTTCAGTGCTCGGTCCTGCTCCTTTGCCCACAGCGCTCAGACATACCCACACGGGTAAGTCTGTTCTTGCAATCTTGCTGTTTCAGGTACTAAGTACAGCTTATGCATGTCCACACAGTCATATCATTCTTCTTTATACAGCGCTCGTCATTTCTACATGTCCAGTACCTTCACTATCGCCGAGGTGTTCCCGGTCGTGTTATTCTTTCTGCCTGCCTACCACTACCCTCATATGGGGTAAGTCCATTTCGTTCATCCACCTGCATATGTTGATTAGGCACTGCCAGCATGTGTCATCAGATTCCAACGTGTTATCAGATTCCAATGTGTTTTCTTACCTTTTGACAGCGCCCGGCTGGGTTCTCTGTGAGTTTTTTTCTTCACTCTACTCACGGTGACACTGTTCTCCACATTAGGCAGAGCAGGATAACTTTCAGGTATTTTACATACACTGCTCCTTCCCTTGACGCACGCAGTTGCTCATTATGGCCACATACTGACGGTATCCTCCCCTTTCTTTTAGGTGTCCCTACATTCTTAGGTCCTGAAGAGACCCTACATTGCACACAGGGTCAAAACGCCATCGACTGTTTACAAAAGCGAACCATCATTCAGCACCTATCATTGCATAGAGTGCTGTTCAATACAATTTATTTTTTAATGGTCGCTTAAATGTTTTGAAAGGAAACCTTGTACATATGTCACAAAATATGTCACCATTAGTTTAGGTTCCTACCGTTTTTCACTGGGACACCATTCACTAATGTTTAATTATGATTATTTTTGTATTGTTGACTTTACCTTCTTATTGCATAAACATTTCTACAAACTGATAGCATCCATGGTGTATGTGGCTAGCTCTCTTTCTGACATCATTGTAACCCAGTATATTGCCATTGTGCATACTCTATTAAGAATAATCTTTATTAATCCACAGGAGCCATTGTTTCTTTGCTAAATTACGTACCCAGGCTCTGTGTGAGTAGGGTTCCCTTGTCCTTTGTTCCCTGTCTTTGAAGTTAAGCCTACCAGCTCGCAGCCAAGCTACCAAGGTTTGAATATGGGGATAATTTTCAAAGACCTATTCTGAGCCCTAGGCTGTGTTAGTGGCCCTATTGCCCGTGGCAGATATACATTTGCCACTACTAACAATCCTCTTTTTAACAGTGAGCCTTTACAAACTCCACTCTGACTGATTAGCACCCTGTAAATGGTTGTATATTTAAACCACTCACAGCCTGGAGTAAATTTGTTATGTCCTTTTTCTCCTTTTCCTTTGGAAATTTTATGAGCGTGTGTTCTACCTTAGAATTCATGCTCATGAGACAGGGGAGGTTGGTGAAAGAGAGCAGTTGGCAGAAGCGCCTGTTCCCACTCAGTTGCCTTTTGTAACCTTCTTCTTGAAAACAAACTCTCACCTAGTTGCACTGCTTTCGGAGCTTACATTTTGCTTTCAACACTGGTGATGAGAGCTCGTGACTTTGCAAGCTGCACAGTAATTGAGATACTGAGAGATATGGATGTGGTGCAGTGCAGTTTCTTCTCCAAGGTACTGTTTTCATAGCGGGAGATTGAGTACTGGAATATATTCCATTACATCGCATGTGTTTACAACGCATGCGATTACAACGCAGTCGTTACAACGACCGCGTTGTTACATCGCAGTACCATTACAACGCAAGTCGTTACAACGACTTGCTCTAGATGGTGCGCTGGACTTAGGAATAGTATAATTTACTATTCCAACTCCAGTGTGTGCAACAGTATGGAAGGTGTTGGAATAGTAAATTATACTATTCCTTAGTTTAGAGCGCCATCTAGAGCAAGTCGTTGTAATGGTACTGCGATGTAACAACGCGGTCGTTGTAATGACCGCATTGTAAAGGTAACGCGATGTGATGACCGCGTTGTTAAAGTTGTTTCCCGAGTACTGTCATAGGTAACTGCTGCGGTATTTTTGAGGCGGCTATTGCAGTTGTGCGGTGTGGCGGTAAGCAACTGCGGGCCAAACTGTGGAATGCTTAGGACGGGGAATTCTTTGCAACCATTTCTCAATTGTGCATGCATGCGCATCATATCAACAATCAAAATAGAAGTGGCATTGTGACCAGAGAGCGCATTTCATCATTTTCTCGCATCATTACATGAATGTACCACCATTTTGAATTTTAATAGTGACTGCCAAACAAACCAATCACGTTCGGTGACTGATGTCCTGCGTGGCTTGGAGTTTTTCACTAAAAACATTTTAATTGTTGATGATATCAACCACCTTGGTAATCACAGGTATATTGACTGATGCAGAATGCAGCACACATGGAAAGAGCAAAAAAGGAGGAAACATTAATAATTTCTCCTCGTTGCACCCTTCTAACTCTTGATATTCCATGGCATTCATTTTTGGCACTGCCTCAGCATGGGTGTTGTGGTGGAACGTCTACAGCAACACCCATGGCACTCCCCTTTGCCGCAGAGGACTGCGGCGAAAGGGGCATATTTACAAGGTGGCATTAAGCTTAGCGCCACCTTCTAAATATGGAATATGGCGCTGCGCCACCAGAGTGTCAAAAAAATGTGACGCTTCTGTGGTGCTGAGGGCTTGTAAATATGCACCTTTCTTAGTTTCTTAGTGATATCTTTGTGAGAGAAGGTTTTCCATGCAAATTAGAATATATTAATGATGTGCAGTTTGTCTTTAAAAAAATGAAGTAGTTCTTGGACAGGGCTGGTATTAACCACAAATATAACAGTCTTTATCATCCACAAAGCAGTGGTCTGACAGAGAGGATGGACAAGGTGATCTGTGAATGTATCAGGAGTGGCAGGAGTCAAAGCAGCATATGCTATTAGGGACATGCTATGGTCATATCAAAACACACCACTTAGTATCACAGGTGTTAGACTGTTTTATGCTTTGAAAGCAAGATATTCACATGATTTACTATGTTTTGATAAGCTGAGAAACATAATTTATAAGAAAACGGGTGTTGAGTCTGATTGCAATTTTGATCACAAGCTTGAGAACATAAGAGATAAACTGGTAGAAAGCCGCAATGGGATTAAGGCTAGATTTGATTCCATCAGGAGAACTACAGTGAGTGTGTTTAATAAAAAATGATTCAGTGAAAGTTAAACTCCCAGAGACTAAAGCAGGGAAAGGTTGCCTGATGTACAGTTCTCCTTACAAAGTAAAGGAAGTGAGTGAGAATGCAAGTGCAGTGAAAGTGTCTAAAGGACACTGGTAGAATTGTGAGAGAGTTGTGAAGGCATGCAATGATGTCAGGACTGATGTGGATATGAATATAAATAAGTGCCGTGTTCTGGACTTGTCAGATAGCAAAATGTTTCATAACAATTTTTCACCTGTGAAAGAGCCATTTCTAGTCATTCAGGAACTTTTTTAGAGATGCACTCCGATGGGTCTTTTAAGCAGCATGAAAGCGTGAAGAGGAGAAAATCATTAATGCACAGTCAATTTAGAAACACGGCTTCCAGATACATAATAACCAAGGGACAATTAAGGAAGGTTAGTTAAGTTTATTACAAAGCCAAAAATAATTGAACATAAATACACCTCAATACGAGGGTATAGAAAGACAAAGGAAACCTCATGAAGCCAAATGTAGGCATCCAATTCAAATGGTGCAACATGAACAAAGCTATTAATTTGAGAAGGAGGATACAAACAATCAAGAAGCAAGAGTCCAAGCTCCCCTGAATCGAGGGTTGATGAATGAAGAGCATTAAAATCTATCCCTACTCTTTAGCTATAGTGATATCTCTACATTAAAGAGTAAGCATTTTGGATCAAGAAGAAAGGTGCCAGTCATGGAGTCTTCCAAAGAAGTCTCTCCACCGTTAAGATGGGTCAGGCAGCATAAAGCCACTATTACAGGAGGAAGAGCTTGTTCTGTGATGCTCCCCCTCCAAAGGCAAAGAAGATGTGGGCACTATCCCTAATTCCAAAAACCAGTTATCCACAGGTAGAATTCCCATGATGCACTCCTCGCACGTACTCCACAATAGGTTCAGTCATGAGCATACTTTTCCACGGTGTTCTCCATGTACATCCCTTGCAGCAATTTGTACTCGGTTCCCGTGCCGTCTCCCATGTAAAACCAACTTCTTTCCTTTATTGTCTCCAAACCATTTATTTGTAACTTCTTCTCTCCTTGCTTAGCTGCTAAAACAAAGACATTAATTGCCTAAAAGAATGCTTCTCTACCTGCAATGCAAAACGTGAGAAATAACAGCTTCCACAGTACACATGAAATTCAGAACATTAGTCCTAAAGCGAGAGTTGTCAGGGGTTGCAATTCAGGCCTACGACTTTGGCTAACATAAGAACATCTCATTTAACATTATGAGTTACATAATTAATCTTGCATTTCGACTAACACATTTACCTAACTATGGAAAATATCATTATTATTAAACACATCTAATACATGAGTAGAGTCAAACTTCACAACGCGGTTTCTTCATGTTAGCGTTTTCTGCAAGTTACAATTATTTCCTACGTTAACTCTTCATACTAATTGTCAGTAAACTAAAATATGTCACGTAGATACGTTAATGTGATTCACAATTTTAACACTCAAATTTACACAAAGCAGGATTATATACGGGTACCCTCTACACATGATTATAATGCACCTCTAAAAGTGAGAAAAATGCAAATACGAAACTTTCACTCCATCAGCCGTGAGGCAGAATGTACATAGGTGGAGTTTATTGTCAAAATTCAAAGATTGCATTATGCATTTATATGTATTGATTGCCATAGTTTTGTTGGCTACTTGGGCATGAAGTTTTCTCGATTGTTTATCTTTATTTTTTTATTTTAGTTCTTTGCTTATTTTTGTCATTTGTTACCATCAACAGCAGCTTATTGCTGATGTTTGGAAAAAGGAAGGTGTGTTGTGAACTTCTTTTTTTCCTTTGGAAGTTTCGTGAGCATGTGTTTCATGGAGACAGAGGAGGTTGGCGAAGGAGAGCCTGCATTCTAAGGTGAAACACAGGCTCACAAAGCTTCCAAGGGAAAAGGAGAAGAAGGACATAACAAAATCCCTTTCCCTTAAGGGAAAGTGAACAGAACAACCCACACGGTGTGGGGGTCGTGGGAAAAGGAGTTCTCCATGTGGAAAAATGTTTCAACTACAGAGACAAGCATAATAAAATTGTGTAACTGACAGCAGAGCTCCCATTCCTGAATTCTAAATTGAATTATCTGTACAATTTTGCATCGGTAAAATGGTTACCCAAAAGAGAGTTACCTGAAATTCCTATGATAACAGCTGAAAAGGTAGGATTAGCACAGCTTTCCAGACAACTACTGAGGTGTTTTGTGCATAGGCAAAAGTCATAAGGTCATAAATCAGAGTGTTCTGCCGGTGCAGATTTACAATTCCCATTGTGAATCAGAC
This sequence comes from Calotriton arnoldi, assembly GCA_963921515.1. Taxonomy (NCBI): domain Eukaryota; kingdom Metazoa; phylum Chordata; class Amphibia; order Caudata; family Salamandridae; genus Calotriton; species Calotriton arnoldi. The sequence continues at coordinate 4,085,908 of CAWUFW010000428.1, forward strand.
CTTTGGTTATCTAGTAAGACAAGTTACAGTTCAATGTGTCTAGGCTAATTTTCTTGTTAAAACTTTAGTTGAAGGAATGCTATAATTTTGATCAAAGAGATTATTTTAATTCACCAGTTACGGTGAGCTATGCACCAATGATTCTTACCTTTGGATATAGAATTACTAGTAGAATCATCATCAGCTTAATGGCAGTAGAAAAGCACCCATCTTTCTATATGTATCATCTGCAGGTACACTGAGATGTAGGAAGTGGTACTGCAGCCTTTCAACTATGAGATAACTTATATTGCTAAGTATATGTTTCGCTCAAGTGTGGAACTATAGCAGCATTTATTCTCCTTTAATACTTTGTAAGAACATCCATTAAACAACAGTACTCCACCTTTACAACTGCACTTAAAGTACTGATATCATTGTAATGTAATGTAATGTAAATAATTCTTATATAGCGCGTACTGTCACCCTACGGGTATCCTGGCGCTGTGACTGACAAAATCGACATTGGAGCCTGTGATCATCTTACCCAGGAAAACATTATTGGGAACTCAGCCAGACCCTACCTGGGAAACAGCCAGGTTTTTAGCTGCTTTCTAAATAGGGGCAGAGATTGAATTTGCCTAATGTCTAGAGGGAGTTCATTCCACAGCCGTGCAGCTGTTACACCGAATCCTCTACCCCCGACTTCATTTTCTTAATTCTTGGGATGTTCGCTAAATATGCATTTGCTGACCGAAGGTCTCTTGCAGGAACATACCATGAGAATTTCCTCTGCAAAGGCTTTGGGCCCATTCCGTGCATTGCTCTGAACACGGTGCACAGGGATTTGAATTGTATCTTCTGGCAGATCGGCAGCCAGTGGAGATCTTTCAAGGCCAGAGAAAATGAGGAACTGCGCTCCCTGTTTAGAGCTAGCTTAGCTGCAATTGACTGAATCCTTTGTAGCTTTTGAAGTAGTGACTTTGAGCCCCCCAAATATAGTGAGTTGCAGTAGTCTAATCTGCTCAGGATTATACACCTCACAATTTGGGGTCTGGTGGCAGTCGGTAGTAGCGGCAGAATTCTTCTCAGAGCTCTAAGCAGAGAGAAACATGTACCAACTACTTTGGTAACTTGTGATTCTAGCTGGAGATTGTCATCCAGCAGAACTCCCAAGTTACGCACCCTTTTAGCTGGCACTACAGCTGATGATGTGAAATGTCGTTTGTAGTGTTATCTGGGACATGTTGTGTGAGGTGGCAAGTGATGGCCTTGTGAAGAGTTGTGAATTCTTTGGGCCCAACATTGTACTGACAACTTTACCTTATTGAGAATTTATAAGGGGAACATGGATGCATCACCGGGGAGAGGTGTTATGAATGGTCATTAGTTTACAGGAGAAGGTTTTCTCTACTTCTCAGGTTCGTTGGTTCACCTGACGTCTTGAGAAGATTGGTCAAGTAAGTTGGAGCTTTTGAATGGATTACTTTGAAGGCTAAACAGCCCAGCTTGAATTTGATTCTGGCCTTGATAGGGAGCCAGTACATCTCAACACATATTGCGAAAACTTTACATACTGTATGTGGGAAAGTGGATTATTAATTTATGTGGATGGTAGTCCTCTTCAACTAATATTAGCACTATTCCTTACTAGGTCCAGTTAATAAAATTTTAATGACCAAATGGACACCAACATGACACAAATCGCATGTAGGGAACCAGAGATGTGATTTTTCTGACTTTTAGTTGTACCTAGCTCTACAATGCCCAAAGTGCCAACCATGGGTATCTGGCCATGCTAGACCGGGTCAAAGTCAAAAGTTATGGCCGACCATGATTGAACAGACCATGTTCAGCCAGGTGGAAAGTTTACCTTCTGCCTTAGTCTTTTTCTTAATGTAAACCTTCATCAACACTCGTCGGTGGGTCTGTGGGTCTGGATGCCAGCTGATTCCAAAGTAAGACTCGCCAACGGCTGCTGACTGCAGTGCAAGACCTCAGTGGGGGCCTCGTAATTGGCAGGAAGTTCGAGACTCTGGATGTCGAAGGTGAGGAAACTCCCAGCGGGCAAAATCCAAAGATCAGGCCCAGGACGGCATCGTCCTCGGCCAGGTGCTGCTCGGCGTTGGTCCCAGTGAAGTTCTATACATTTAGACTGAGAAATATTTTTGGATGTCTGGAACCTCTCAGCATAGCAAACCAACAAGTTGAACCTGACTGGCAATTCAATGTCGGTGGCTGTTGCTCAGAGGCAGCTTAGTGGCAGCCCGTAGTTCTTTTTTGAAAAGTTCAGAAAAGGTTCCTAAGTGTCCAGTTTTGCAATCTTGGAGGGAAAACGAGTACACTCTAAGTCAAGGGTCCAGGACCTTGTTGGGCACTTCTTGGTTACGACTCAATCTCCTAAAAGCCAGCAGCAGAGACCATGGCAAATCCAGTTGGAACTTGACAGCTGGTTTCATCAGAGTCTTGGGGTTCTTACAGCTTGTGTGTTCCTGGGCTCTAACAAGGTTGACAGTACAAAGAGACATGGCAGCTCTGTTGTGGCTTCATGGTCGTATCTTCACCAACTAGCCTTGGAGTCCACTCTTCAATTATGGGTAGAAATGGGGAGCAGGTCCAGCCCCTGAGTTTCTCTCCACAGCAGGTACAGTCCTTCTTCAACAAGTCCAGAGGTGTTCTGAAGAAGGTACACAGGAGTGCCACTTATATACCTGCCACTGGTTTGTGGGTAGGGGAGCTCCCTGGCCAATAGAGAAAAAGTCCCCTGCCTGGGGCAACCTTAACCACTTTGATAATCATATCCTGGTCCTAAACAATCTTCAAAACAATCTCTCAGTGACCTGCTCTGCCAAAATCCAACATGGCAGAATCGTTCTTCCCCTGGTCATAACACTGGGCACACCGATGAGGTGTGTCTATAAAATGAGAAACTCCCCTTGCATACTCGTTCTGGAACATGTTTTTCCCCCACAGAGATAGTGCCACTTTGGCTCCTTGGACAATGGCAGGGATAGGCCGAGGTGTGAGGCCTAAGTGTGAGTTGCATCTGCCTGTGACAGGGGATGCCCCTTTGAAGCAGTGCAGTCGGTGGACACATCCCCCAGGTCATCCTGCCAGGAGAAGGCTACATCTCCCTCAAGCCAAGACTCTTTAGTTCCTCTTCCTGTGAGTCATTCACACCTCCCAGCAGACTGCCGGATTACAGCTGGGGATTAACTCTGAAAGGGCTACCAGAGACTTTAGGCAGGAAAATGCTAACTTTCTTAAAGTGGTATTTTTAAAATGGTGATTCAAAATCTGCCTTGACCATCAATTGGATTTTAAATCCCTATTAATTTTAGTCCTTGAGTTTTAGTTATTTCCATACTGAATTTACACATTATAAGGTGTTAATATGTTATTATGTAGCCCAGTGCTTTTCTATGGAGAAGCCAACCTTACTTGAGTGAAAAAAACATTGGCGATATTTAACTGCCAGGATATGTAAAACTTAAGGAACACATCCTATTTTTAAATACCATGCACCCTACCCTATGAACATTTAGGGCCTACCCTAGATGCAACCTATAAGTATTAATAAGGAAGGTTTTGACCTGTTAAAAGGGTGATTTTTAACAAGTCAAAACAGTTAAAAACTGCTATGCTAGGCTGCTGTGGCAGGCTTAGAGTCATGTTTTATACGGTCACTTTAGTAGTGGCACAATAAGTACTGCAACCCACTTCTGCCATTGAACTTACACACCCTGAGTACACAAGGTACCATATACTAGGGACTTACAGGTAAGCTGAATATGCCAATTAGGGACTAGTCAATTGTACACATGCAGCAGGGCCCCAGTTCAACAGAGTCAAAAAGCCAGCAGCACCAGTCCAAAAATTGGGGGTGATCATGTGTAAAAAAGGATTTTCCTTACACTGACTTTCTGTTTTCCCATCTATAATCTCAACTTTCACATCCAGGAACACACTTATTTTTTTACTATTAGCCATGACGTTAAGGTTTAAATCATTGATATTAATTTCTATAATGAAGGCTGTAATTTCTTGTTCCGTACTCCACCATATAATGAAGAGGTCATCTATGAACCTTAACCATATAATGACATTTTCTTCCATGACTTCATGATATTTTGTAAGTAGCAGCTATTCCTCCTACTAGCCCATATTCAAATAGACATGACTGGGGCTGAAGCAGGTATCCATAGCGGTTCCATGTAATTGTCCATACATTACTGTTAGAGGTTTTTTTAGAGTTCATAGTTTTGGGTGACAATTAATAGTGAGAATTATTGATTTACATGATAGATCTAATACGCAAATGCTCAATTATTAATATTGCAGTTAAAACAAGTTTAATATGACTTAGAGGAATGTGTTTATTAATGTAATTTAGTTGTGCCTCATTTTCACAAAACTCCATGTTAGTTAACATAGAAGCTGTTCTGGTGCTGCTGTCAATTCGCTCCTGCTAATTCCCCCTTCCATCTCATCCCCCTGTGCATCTTCTCTCCCCACAGACTCTCAGACAGCGAAGCCAAGATGATGTAATGGACAATTTTCCTAGTGTGCCCGTATTCTGCATGAACTTCCTTGTGTTCCCAATGTAACTAATTTCCAAAACCCTTCCACTATATTTCTGATGCTGAGCTTAGCACTGTTTCACTTACGTGTGGTTTATTGTTTCATATTATTGTACACATCTCTGGATAGCAACAGTGCAGAATCTACTCAATGTTTTCTTAAAAGTGGGTTGTTATTAACATTATAATGATGATTCAAACTCTGAGTTGTCGAATACGTGTTACTGATAACCGAGGACCCTATTGTGCCCTTAAGTAACTATAACTGACACTCTCGCCATGCCCTGCTAATTACCTCACATATTACATCACTCATGGCATGTTCTATGGCATCATTGATAACATCACTGGAACATCTGAAATTATATCAATGATAACACTGTGCATGGTGGGGGCATGAGTAATAGTTACTTTAGGGCACGAGTTACAGTTACTTGATAACTGTAACTGGTGAATTTCAGTTTTTTGTTAGTTTAAAACGGTTTGTCTTAACTGTCATTGTCACCTAACTATAATGTCCCCTTAACCTTTGTTGTTTTAGATAAATAGACAGATAGACAGTGATAGACCTGTCAGCCTTGGAGTGGTCTTCCCCCAAACGTTTTGCCTTTACCCTCCACTTTTTGCTGAAATTCGTTTTTCTTGGCTTTAGGACTCTTGTGCTCTTTACCACTGCTAACCAGTGCTAAAGTGCTTGTGCACTCTTCCTTAACCATGGTGAAATTGGCTTACAACTGATTGGCATATTTAATTTTCAGAAAATTCCCTTCTACATTGGTATACCATATACCAAGGGCCTATACATTAAATGCTACTAGTGGACCTGCAGCATTTATTTTGCCACCCACTTAAGTAGCCTCTTAACACATGTGTTCCAGGCCTAACACTGCAGCCTGAATGCAGTTTTAAACTGCCAATCTGAATTGGCATGATAACCCCCATACAACCCTTAAACTTCCCTTTTAATGCATATACGTCACCCCTAAGGTCACCCCTTAAGCTGACATAGGTGATCTTCACTAGAACGGGAAGGTAGCGCCTGGTCAAGGGCTCCTCTCTGCATTACGCGTTGTTTTGTAACATATGCTTGCCTATTTTGCACATTTTTCCCCTATTGTACTCAGTGAGCGCCAGGTAATGGGCTCAAATGTTTTAATTAGGTTTTAAAAAGTTGCTTTTTAGGGAATCTGCTTCTTGACACATTTGGTCTAACTCACCTGTTTCAATCAGCTACTCATTCGGTAGCCTCCCCGGTCCAGCGCGGAGAGTTCCGTTTGTCTGGAGGGAGGTGCCTGAAACCGGAAGTGGGAATCATCTGCTTCCTCCCAACACCGACGGGAGGTTAGCAGTCTAGTGGCACTACTATTTAATCTATGCCTAGTCAGACGCGCAGCGGACGCGCTTAAGCTGACATAGGTGATCTTCGCTAGAACGGGAAGGTAGCGCCTGGTCAAGGGCTCCTCTCTGCATTACGCGTTGTTTTGTAACATATGCTTGCCTATTTTGCACATTTTTCCCCTATTGTACTCAGTGAGCGCCAGGTAATGGGCTCAAATGTTTTAATTGGGTTTTAAAAAGTTGCTTTTTAGGGAATCTGCTTCTTGACACATTTGGTCTAACTCACCTGTTTCAATCAGCTACTCACTCGGTAGCCTCCCCGGTCCAGCGCGGAGAGTTCCGTTTGTCTAGAGGGAGGTGCCTGAAACCGGAAGTGGGAATCATCTGCTTCCTCCCAACACCGACGGGAGGTTAGCAGTCTAGTGGCACTACTATTTAATCTATGCCTAGTCAGACGCGCAGCGAACGCGCGCAAGCTGACATAGGTGATCTTCGCTAGAACGGGAAGGTATCGCCTGGTCAATGGCTCCTCTCTGCATTACGCGTTGTTTTGTAACATATGCTTGCCTATTTTGCACATTTTTCCCCTATTGTACTCAGTGAGCGCCAGGTAATGGGCTCAAATGTTTTAATTAGGTTTTAAAAAGTTGCTTTTTGGGGAATCTGCTTCTTGACACATTTGGTCTAACTCACCTGTTTCAATCAGCTACTCACTCGGTAGCCTCCCCGGTCCAGCGCGGAGAGTTCCGTTTGTCTGGAGGGAGGTGCCTGAAACCGGAAGTGGGAATCATCTGCTTCCTCCCAACACCGACGGGAGGTTAGCAGTCTAGTGGCACTACTATTTAATCTATGCCTAGTCAGACGCGCAGCGGGCGCGCCGCTGGCGCGCCGAAGGCGCGCCTAAGGCAAGCCCGTCTGCGCCCGTCCGCGCCTGGTCATCGCCAGGAGCCGGAATCCATGACGGTTCCGATCGTGCTCAGGTGGATATAGCAAGGGGTTCTTTTGCTTATACAAGCAAGGAGCTGGTGATAATTAAGAACGCATATATGAACAATATGTCTTTGACCAGCGCCTGCCCCGCTCCTACGGAAGTGTGGGGACCTTTTTCTTGCACAAACTGTAAATACCAAAGTATTCATACCCTCCCCATGAGATCTATTATTGAATCCAAGCAGATCACTAACTCAATTCCCCATCCCACAGAAAACAGACATTCGGCAACTGCAAACACTAACAATGATTGGAATTGTATCTTGGCTAATGTAAGATCACTGCCCAAACATGCGGCTAATATATGGGACTTGCTCTCTTCTAACAATCCCCAAGTAGGGTTTCTAACAGAAACATGGACCAAACCCCACTCCAATCCTGACATAGCAGTTGCACTACCTGATGGCTACCACATTTTAAAATTAGATAGACCCCTTAGAACAGGGGGAATCGCCATAGTATATAAAAGCTCGACTAACATTACCATTTTAGATCAAGCAAGTAACGATCAGCTGGAAATATTGGTTTTCAGTATGAATCTGCACCACAATGTTAACTGGAAAGGAGCTATAGTCTATCGTCCACCTGGGCCATTAACCAATGCCATATCACAGATCATTGAACTCATTGCCCCACATGTCATTTCCTCCAGAAATTTTCTTCTTCTTGGTGATTTTAACATACATAGTGAAATTCTAGATAACCCAGAGACTTCATCTTTCTTGGCCGAACTCGCTGCATTCAATCTCACTGTCATTAACGAAGAGGCGACTCACCAGGCAGGACATACGTTGGACATCATTTTAACTAACTCCCCTGACCTTTCATATGTTGCTACAATTCCTCTGACCTGGTCGGACCATTCATTGGTCAAATTTCGCATTAACAATCATAAGGCCCACCCCGCTCCTAAATGCCATCTTAACAAATGCTATAGAAAGTGGAATTTAATTACACCAGAACTCTTTGAAGGGACATTTTGTCCACCTCATTATGCAAATACAGACAATGTGGAGAAATGCCTAGCCTCTTTTAACACCAGACTACTTGCCACGCTAGATAGCTTAGCTCCCCAGAAAAAAGGCCTCACTAGTCTAAAACGTAGTCAGACCCCGTGGTATTCGACCTCCCTACGTCTAGAAAAAGGCGCTTGCAAAAAACTCGAACGCCATTGGCGCCGCTATCAAAACATTTCAGACAAAGAAAAATTTAAGGCGGCGTTAAATCATTACCACCGCAACCTAAAAAATGCAAGAAAGACCCATATCGCAGTCGCTCTCGAACAAGCCGGAAGCTCTCAAAAATGCCTCTATCAAATACTAAAAACTTTCAATAATCCTTTGGCCTGTGACACGGCGTCAGTACCCACTCAGGCGCTGTGCGATGACATTGCTAATCACTTCACTCAGAAAATAGACATGATACATAATAAAATCACCGCTACCTTGAACTCTCAACCTAATTTAGGAACAGAACTTCATCATTACCCACTGTTAACCAGTTCATTAGAAAACTTCCCACCTCTTACAATAGAAGGTACTGAAGCTCTCCTTAAGAGCGCAAAATCTGGTTCTCCGTTGGATCTAATACCGGCCAAAGTAATTTCCACTCTGGCCAAACAACTTGCTAATCCTATTTGTAACATTCTCAACAGTTCTCTGAAGGAAGGTGTCCTTCCTCCGGATTGGAAAGCTGCTCAAATACTCCCGATCAAAAAAAAAAAAACTCTCACCTGAAGATGTAACTAACTACCGACCCATTTCTCTCCTTCCCCTGCATACCAAAATTTTAGAAAAACACATCAACACTCACCTTTCCTATTTCATCGAATCCACCAATAGCTTAGATTCCTCACAATCAGGGTTTCGCTCCAGATACAGCACCGAGTCAACTCTGGTGGCTGTAACAGACAACATTAGGATGCTATTGGACAAAGGTCAGGCGGTACTTTTGGTGCTGCTTGACCTATCCGCTGCATTTGACACCATATCCCACCAAATTCTACTCAGTAGACTGAGGGGTATAGGCATCACAGGATCAGCTCTGAAGTGGTTAACTAACTTTCTAGCTGAAAGAACTCAGACCATTAACCTAGGTCCATACCATTCTAAGACCACCAAGGTGACCAAGGGAGTACCACAGGGCTCATGTTTGAGCCCTACTCTGTTTAACATTTATGTTGCTCCCCTGGCGAGTTTGTTGAGAAACCTGGGTTTCATCCCCATATCATATGCTGATGACACCCAACTACTACTTTCGTTTGACAAATCCAACCTTAATATTCATACCACCTTTGCTGATGGCATGAAATCCATAGCAGAATGGATGAAATTGAATTTTCTCCAGCTGAACGCAACTAAATCGGAGATTATGCTATTTGGTGATGCCTCCATGAAATGGTCGCCTAGTTGGTGGCCAGAGGAACTGGGTCCCACCCCATGTCCTAAACAAGTTGTGAAAAACCTGGGAGTTCGATTGGACCAAAAACTCAATCTGAGAGAACATGTTTCCTCTACTATTGGTGCATGTTTCCATAATCTGAGTATGCTCAGAAGAGTCTTCCCTTTCCTTCCACTTTCCACAAGAAAAACCTTGATTCAGGCATTGATCCTTAGCCGCTTAGATTATTGCAACGCATTGCTGATTTCTGCCAATGAGAGAGACATAAATAGACTACAGGTTGTCCAAAATACTGCAGCTCGTTTGGTAAGTAATGCCCCCTCAAGAACAGCCTCCTTGCCTCTGCTACAAGAACTTCATTGGCTACCCATTCGGAAGAGGATCAATTTTAAAATTTGTTGTATGGCTTACAAAGCCGTATACAGATTAGGCCCGAGTTATCTTAATGACAAATTCATTAAATATGTGCCTTCCAGAACTCTCCGTTCAGGAGACAAAGCCCTGATTATGGTCCCACGCATTAATAAGTCTCGTCAAGGTGGTAAGGCCTTCTATCATCTGGCCCCACGCCTCTGGAATAATCTCCCCATCTATTTATGACAATGTACAGACTACCTGAGATTCAGGAAATTATTGAAAACTTCACTTTTCTAACTTAGTCTCCTTATGTTCACTTAGGTGCCTATAGCGCTGAGATACCCTTATGGGGTGATTCGTGCGCTCTATAAGTGAATAAATAAATAAAAAATAAGGTGGGCCCTAGGTAGCTCACAGGGCAGAGTGCATTGTAATTAAAAGGTTAGACATGTACTTTTGAGTTTTACATGTCCTTGTAATGAAAAACTCCTAAATTCATGTTTCACTACTTCGAGGCCTACATCTCTCATAAGATAACATTGGGTTGCCGTATTGCATTTAATAAGTGCTAACATTTGATTGGCAACAGCTAAACATTTCAAGTTTGATGTCTAAGAAATTGTTATTGTAAAAATCCTCTTTAATGGTAAAGTCTGATGTTCAGTTACAATTTTGAAAATGCCACTTTTAGAAAGTTAATAAACAACAAGATAATCTAGTCATCACATTTGTCACTACCATTAGTTTAACAGCAAACCATGAAACAGTTCTATAGTCTGGAGTATTTATTAACGATTTTATTCAGTTTTCAAAAAACGAGGTCATTTGTTTTTTTGAAATGTTCAGAACAAGGAAAACATGAATATTACGACAGTTAAACAAACAATCAACACAATTTTTACAACAAGCACATTACAATGCACATTACAATACATATACTCAAAACCAGTCATGGTTTCAACAAAGAAAGTTGGCATTTACCTCCCCTAACTATTTGCTGTCTGCAGTATGTACCTGGATCCCATGGCTGGGAGTAGTTGGCAGTTGGACTTTGTTTATTCCTCCCAGACAGCCACACAATAGAGGGTTTAGGTGTGACTGGATGGGCCATCAACTGGGCGGGGGGGGGCACAGCTTCACTTCAAACTGAATAGGCTGTGCTCTGCCTTCACACAAAGGACTTTTCACCCCTGCATTATTCATGCGAGCAGCCAGAAGCCAGGGCAGAGGAAGCTGAAAAATTCAAGAACTTCAAAAGGAATCCTTTAGAAAATTCTTCTACTTCAAAGAAGGCACCAGGTATAAAATAGGACCTCAGACCCACTCTTCCGTTCACTTTCTGGACCTGTGGAAAGACTCTCAGAGTACTGCATGCTGCTGTGGCCTGCTGGGTACTCCACAAGACATGTTGGCTGCACTTGGAAGAACTGCTTTGCTGCCTGTAGCCTGGCTTGAACCCTCAGAGGCCTGCCCTACTGATCAAGACCTGTTTCACTGCTTGAACTCAGGGCTACCAGAGTGATTCCAAGGGCTAGTTGGCTGGCCTCTTGACCAGAGCCTCAAGGACAGAAAAGGCTCCAACTATCTTGAACCTGCACCTGGACCCAGCCTGTGTGAGTCCTAACCCCCTAAGTGGTGCCCCTCCAGTCCTGGACCCTTTCTGACGGTGTTAAAAGTGCCCAGAGACCAAAAGCCAAAACGTTTGGTTCAGAAAGATTTTGGGTAAAAACTGTCCTGAGAACCAAGGGAAGACAGGGACCAACCTGCTCATCTATCCCCCCAAGGTGCATCGTCGGTTGGCATAACTTTGTGGCAGCTCCCGCTGTGTCCATCTCTGCAGCAGGTAATCCTGTTCAGCAGTCCTTCACTAAAGGGGTATTCGGCCTCGTGGAGCTCTTGTCGTCTACAGCCTCCAGCTTCGTCCCACTGGAGATTATCGACTTCCAAAAAAGAGACTAAGGGCCTCATTACAATCTTGGTGGACAGAGTTACTCCATCACAAACATTACGGATATCCCGTCTGCCGTATTACAATTCCATTATATTCTATGGAACCTGTAAGATGGCGGACCGGATATCCGTCATGTTTGTGACAGAGTATCCCATCTTCCAAGATCGTAATCAGGCCCTAAGTCCGAACATAGAAATCTTCACCGTCACTATGTCCAGCAGCTCACTGATGATGATGCTTCTTCCTTGGACACCCCCTGCAGCCTAGCCTCGCTGAACTTTTACCTTCTCAGAGACCTTTTGACAAAATTTCTTTTAAGTCTGAAGGTAAGCATCTACCGGGCCCAATCCACATTTTGTATCTGACTCGTGTTTCATTACGGTCTGACATATCTTTCCACAGTTGGCTCTTTAATCTTTTAGGCACTAGTTTTTACCTTGAATTTAAAAAAACCATAACTCCGGTTCTACCAATTAGATCTTTGCCATTTTGGTGTCAAATAATGTATTAAAATGTACTTTATTTTTCTAATTTGATGTGGTATTTTCTTTTGTTGTGATTTCACCTTATTACTGTTTGTGTGCTGCAGAAATACTTTACACCTTGCCTCTAAGTTAAGACTGACTGCTTTTGTGCCAATTTATCAGAGGGTTGAGCACAGGTTAATTTAGTGACCCTTGTGGGTCACTCTGACAGGGATTGTGGCTGTTGCTTGAACAGGAGTCACGTCCCCCCCCCCATTCACCCAACAACCCCATTTCCCACAGATAGATATATGTATATGTAAATTGTTTTTTTCATGAACGGAGTATGAATAACAGCTATTCCATTTTGTCAGTTTATTACATCCAAAACCTTTTCTTCACATTTGTGTTAACTATGCTGGAATTATGTATTCATGATTCTCCAAGACATTTATAAATTTAAAGGACTAACATAATTTGACGTTTCCCTCATAAATTAATAGCACATTTAAACCTATTTCAGATGGAAACCGTTATTGTGGAAAATGCAATAGCATTAGATGCATCTAGCATCTAAAATATTTTTATGAAATGTCAAATTGCTTAGTACAGCAAATTAAATGACTATTATACGCCATTAGTAACTTTTATTTAGACATTACCAACTGATTCATCTTCATGGAAATCAAGCCAGTGGAGCTTATTTCTATTTCCAGAAATGTTATTTTATAAGTATGAAGTGTTAAATTTTACTATGTGTTAAACTTTAATGCCATCCATATCGCTGGAAAAGGAAATGTGTCACAAGCCGGAAAGGCCCTGCGTTGGTTGCCCGCCAAGCAGAGCGTAATCTTTAAAGTGTTATGGCTGATGCATACAGTATTTCATGGTTTGGAGAATTCACCTTCCGGTCATCACTTTATATTACAAGCAAACGAGAAACCTGCATGCGCTCTAGTAATCAGCTACTTTTCTTTATACTCCATATGAAAAAGTCTATAATAGGTGGGAGGTCAATTTTTCTCCTCTGCCCCAAACTATGGAATGACCTTCCAATAAGGATAAAAGCTAGCGCTAGTCATGCTGCATTAAGAAAAACACTCAAAACATGTCTGTTAATTGATATATCTCATGTACTCCATCTTTTCTTAGCACCATGATTCCCTTTTGGTGAAATTGCGCTCAAGAAGTTTCCCTTCACTCAACCATTCATTCCTTCATTCAGTCAGTCAAAATCTTTATTCAGTCAGAATCTGACCATAAAAGCACAGAATAAAATTCATAATCACACGGTCATAAAAATGGATCAATCATAATACATGCTTTCGATATGGATATGTCATACTATCGAGCTATCCTTACAGCTTGAAAGGGGCGACCCTATGCACACTAGGGGACACGACATCTGCATTCAGGATGAGAAAGTAAGAGGCAAATCACCCTACAAAGATAACATCAAGGAGGTGGGGGACATACGTGTAGACCCAGTTAATATCCAAAGTAGTACTGACAAGGGTTCTAACAAACACACTACATTTGGTTTGCAAAGGATTACTGAAGGAGAGCTGACTAAGCCAAATACTAGTAGAATATGTAAAATACTATCCTGGAATATCGCAGGATTAGCAGCTAAAGTAAGAGACCCCCAGTGGTTAACGTTCATAGATGAATATGCTATAATCTGCCTCCAAGAAACGTGGGCACTTAGGGATATACACATAAATGGCTTCCAAACTTTTAATATCCCAGCAACTACAACCAAACAGGGGCGAAATAAAGGGGGCTTATGCATCTATGTTTCTAATGCGGCAGGGGTTTATAATGTGAAAAGTGTAAATGCCAGTGAGTTCTACCAGATATTGACAATGAATCTGGGTGGGGAAAAGGACGTTGTGTTGATAAATATTTATAACAATATCCCTAAAACACTGACAATGAATGTTCTCACCGACCTATGTCGACTTTTAAAACATACAGAAGGGAAAATGTCAGGGGATATGCTTATCATATGGGTTGGTGATTTCAACTGTTATCTGTGCAAGCATAGCGAACAGGGCATCTGTGGTCTGGGCAAGGATAAGGAAGATACACCTCCACATTTTGCCCATACAAACATTGGGGATCTGTTAAACGAAATGGTTTTTCAATTTGATTTAGGATATGCAAATGACCTGTGCTCACCCCCTATACCCTTTCAACCGACCTTTAATGGCAGGGGTTGTAATTCAATTATTGATTTTGTTTTACTGTCTAAGAGGTACTCCTGTAATGTATTTACTTGTAACACCCTTGATATTTTAATGAGCGACCACTACCCAATCTGTTTAAATCTCTCATTGAGAGGCCTGGCGAGAAGAATTAATAGGAACACACTATATAATTTTGATATTCACCTTGCTAGCACCAACGGGTACACCTTAAATTGGGCAAAAGTGGATCCCGGGGTATTCCTCCAACGATTAATTAAAAAAACACCAGAGGAAATAGACATATGTCTTTCACAGGGCAGGGACGATGAAGACATTTTTTATGCCTTCCTTAAGATTACAGACGAGGCTCGGAAACTATTAACCAGGGAAAAGCGAGACGTAGTGCGCAGCCCATCGGGCTGGTTCGATAAAGAATGCACGAAGATGCACACCCTCCTGAAAACACCATGCATAGTGAGCCTAGATGCAAGGAAAAAGTAAGGCAGGCCAGAATATCATATCGATTAGCCCTAAAGAAACGGAAAGCACAATTAAAAAGGGAAGCATGGGAGGCCTTACACCAGGCCTCCTTAAGGAAAGACAATACCGGATTCTGGAAAGCGGTTAACGCTCCCTTTTTTATTAATAGAGAGACCGATATTATAGATACGGCCATCACAGGAGACAAGTGGGTAGAATTTGTTATGGGGCTATATAACGATGAGACTGCTACGGACACCATCACAGCAAGAGTAGCATTGGGCACCAAAGATAACACCAAACATGGACTCTTTCCCCTAGACATCGATATCTCTCTCGAGGAGGTCATTAGAGCGATAAAGGAAAGTGCTTCAGGGAAAGCACCGGGCCCGGATGGTGTCCCGGTGGATGTCTATAAATCTAATATGGGGCTCTGGGCCCCACTTTTAACAAATGTTCTAAACAGCTGTAATCACTATAGGTTCATTCCTACTTGGACTGATGCTATTGTGAGCCCCATATTTAAAAGGGGGACAGAAATGAACCAAGCTGTTACCGCCCCATTTCCTTATTGGATGCTTTTATGAAAGTTGCAGGGAGGGTCATTTTAAATAAATTACAGACATGGGTTGAAGACACGGGAGTCCTATCAAATTTTCAATATGGATTTCGCTCAGGTCTAGGTACAACTGAGCAGGGACTTAATCTGTCACTAATTATAGATAAATATACAAAAGCAAAGAAGGGTAAACTTTTCCTTACGTTTGTGGACCTAAGTTCCGCATTCGACTGCGTCAAACACGACAAATTGTGGAACATTCTTGAAGAACTAAAGGTTGATCCACCACTGTTAATGTTCATTAAGGAATTGTATAGGGGGCCGGGCGAGGGTCCGATATGGGAGACAGGGGGAGTGCTCAGCTAAGTTTCCTATAAAAAAGGAGTGAGGCAGGGGTGCATACTTGCCCCTCTGCTTTTCTCACTTTATATTAATAGCTTAGGACAATACCTGAGTGTACATCAATGTGACTACCCAACCATAAAGGACACCCCCGTCCCCATGCTATTGTACGCGAACGACGCAGTGATAATGGCGCGGACGCAACTAGGATTACAAAGGTCTGTCAGCAACTTTGTTGCCTACATGAATGATAGGGGCCTAAGGGTAAATACTACCAAAACATACACTATGAGTTGTGGAACAAACAGGAAAAAGACATGTGACATTTTTATTTACAGCAAAAAAATCGAAAGTACGGACACTTTTTCATACCTAGGTATAACCTTTGATAGGAAGGGATCCTGGAAAGCGGCCATGAAGGCTAGAAAACTGAACTTCTCAAGAGCCATAGGAGCAGTTACTAACTTCTCTAAGAAATTAGGTGGCAGACCTGTCCCAGAGTTGCTGGCCATCTATAAATCCAAATGCATTTCAACAGGGACATATGGAGCTGGCATCTGGGGCATTGAAGAAGTAGAACAAATTCAATGCTGCGAAAATACTTTTATCCGCTACTTGTTGGCTGTTCCCAGTTCTACCGCCACTTTTAGTTGCCACAGGGAACTTGGCCTTCCTTACATCTCTGATATCATTAAAATTAACCTTCTATTATTATGGCATAAGGTCTGGGTATCGGTGGAGACTGGTTTTAATAGAGATGTAATCTCTGAATGCCTCAAATCAGATAGGGTGGCTAATATGACATGGATTAATTACATAAAAAGATTTACACATGAAATTGGCCATCCAGAATATTTTGACTCCCCGAGCACCATGGAAATGGTATCTAGAAAAACGTTAAAAGACAACTGCCTGAACCATCTAGAGAATAAGCGTTGGCTAGAGGAGAGGGGAAAAAATCAGTCATGGATAACCATCTGATGACCACATGCATAGGCTTACAACCTTATCTGGCATTGGTACAGAGTAGCTTTTGTCGTTTGCTTTTGGCTCGTTTTCGCTGTGGGTCTTTTTTTAGACTGGTCACATTTCCCGAAAAAAAAAGTTGCCCATATGCCCATGCGACGATATATCAATACAAACAACCCTGCACTGCACTTTGTTCTGTAAATATTATGTCGTACCAAGGAAAAAGTTCTTAATGCCTACCCTTAGAAGTTGGGGCCTAAGACAATGTAGAACAGCTTTATTAAGGTTACAACTGCTGGAAAACCAGCTTCTTATTTTTTTTATCTACTCGTGTATATATATGGATTGTCTCTCTGGTCTTTGTAGTATGTAACATAATCATGAAAACAAGAATTGTCCTTTTTTACGTCCCTGAATTATGTAACATAATCGTGATAAGTTTTTATATCTGTTTTAATCACTCGTGTTCTTATGGCTTTTTTACTGCATCAAAATAGAATAAGGCTTATTTGATCTGATTTGATTGTAATGTTTCACATATAATATGAAATAAGTGATTGCTTATGGAGCCCAATTTTAGATATTTTTAGTAAAGTTTTAGGATACCGTATCTTTTTTACACAACGTTTAACCAATCGCATTATGGAGATCTTTGCAGTTTTGCACATCATGCATTAACCTTGCACATGTGATATTTTTTGCACAACAGTTTTAAGCTACTTTGTCTGTATTGATAATAATGAAAATATGAAAAACCTGGTCATTTTTATTTTATAACGTTCTAAATACAATCATGAAAATCTGGAATTCTATGTAAAACCTCACCACTCCTTTTAAGTGAATGTTGAATTTATTGTGTTATAGTATGCTTTTATGGATGTAAATACTACACCGAATAAAGCTGCTTAGATTTGATTTGATTTACAGCTTGAAAGCATAAAAGCAAGCCAATTCATGTAAACAAGTTAAAACTTGTTTTTAAACCATTTCAGTCATGTGCATAAAACAGAGATTAACTTTTAGAATTCATTAAATTGAGTTTGAGGTTTTTTTGAGTTGGCAGATTACAAAATATCTTTCAATGCAAACAGGCAATCATAAAATATTGGTTAAAAAACAAGGGGGCATATTAGCAAGAACATGCGAAAAATATCGCATACCTTGCTTAGCGCGCCTTTTTTTATCGCCGGCTATCGCTGGATATTACCGCGGAAATAACATGCTATTAGCAAGGTTTATCTCCATTGCGATAAAATATCCAGCGATAGCGGCGAAACCCAGCTTTAACGCAAGAAATCCAGCGATAAAATCCTATTGCTAAATCTGGGGACTTAACCTTACAATCCACCTCCCATTGACTTTCATTGCTAAGTCATGTTTTTATCAGTTCTTAAAAACAAGCGCTAATCGGGGTTAGCGCGCGTTTATTATCGCTCGCGGGTATTGCTAATAGGCGATAGGTATGTAAGCGACTGTTTTCTGTCGCTTTTAGTTGGGAACGCCTACCTTGCATGTCATTAGCGATAATTATCGCTGACATGCAAGGCAATGTAAAACCCGGCCGCTATCGCCTGAAAGCTGTCGCTAACGCCTGACAGCTTGCTAATAGGGCGTTAAAAATATCGCCGCTAAAGCGGCAAAAAGTCCCGCTAAAGCGGCGATAATGCCCTTGATAATATGCCCCAAGATTTTGAAATAACCTTATATAGCTAGGCAAAAAAACTATAAAGCATATTTTTTTCTTAACTTTAAAGCGGAATTTTTTTTATTTCCAATATTAAAAGCAGATTGCAAGAGTAGATAGACTTTGTAGAAAATACAACTCTTCTTGATGTGTAGTGAAATTCATGTGACTTAAAATAGGGCACAAAAAAATAGATTTTATAGTGCGATATAATGGGCAAAAAAACACAAAATGTGTCACCTGACTGAGTAGAAACAGCATCTCAAGGGCAACAAGGTAATGTGGCAAACCAGGAGCCTATCATGGGAAATGCTGCTAAAAAGTGGACAGTGTTTAGTCTTAAATGTGTCAGCTAAAATCTGTGCTCAGGATTCACTATTCAAGTTAAATATGGTTCCATCCCTGTAGAGGTAGAAATAGGCACATATCGGATAATTGAAACCATGTCAAGTGCCTTGACTATTCTGGCCTTCTCCCTGTCCGCAAGGAACCTTTCTTTTACCAGCTCCTTAGAATGGGAGCCAATACATTCTGGGGAGTCATAAAAGAGGCTCAAACCCAGATCACAAAACGTGTTCTTAACATATGTTAAGCAGGGAATGACAATCATGTTACTTGATTTGAGACAGTTCTTTACTACCTTTATCGAAAAACTGGTCTCTGCAGTAACCCATAGTTTCAGCCACAATAATAGCCAGTCTTACTTGATCCTCCAAGTAACCTAAACCAAGTTTGTGAGGTGATATGAAACTTGGAGTGGTTTTGGGGATGGCCAGAAGTCTACACAGAAATTTATTTTCGACTACCTGTAGATTACTCTGTCTTGCGTGACCCCATACACATGCTCCCTATGTTCCGGCTGAAAGGCATTTACACTAATATAACAGGGACATCTATCTAAGTGGATTGTGACCTAACGTTTTAGCAAAACTACAGATTGATTCACATGATGTCGCCATCTTCTGGGTTCTCAGGTTAATTAGCCTATCCCAGATCAGATTTGCGTCAAACAAAATGCCCAGGTAGTTAAAATTAGGTACCTTAGCTATGGGACTCGCCCCAATAAAAAAGCTTTTGGATCTAGTATGTATTTTTTGGGCCACAAGTCAATATAAAAGATTTTGGGTGATTGACCTTCAGATTAAAATTCCCCATAAAATCATAAAAAACATCTAAAAGAGCATGTAATCCATTAGTTTATGTGCAATAAGTGCTGCATCATCTGCATATAAAAGTATCGCGACCAAGCGGGGGGCCTATCTTAGTGACCTCCTTTATGAAGAAGACTAGAACTGACTCAAAGGTATTAATATAAAATAAAAATAAAAAAGGTGCCAAAATACAGCCCTGTCTTACCCCTCTTGTAGCATTTATGGAGTTGGTACATTCACCATTTTGCGTGTAACACACTTTCAAGGTTGTGCCCTAATGAAGGTGCCTAAAAAGATCCAAGAAGAGGGGGTCAATACCAGCTTCATCAATCAACTCCCATAATGTACCCCTATCAACTAAGTCAAAAGCGCAGAAGAGGTCCATGAAAGTCATATGTATCGCACCTCTCCTGGCTTTGACGTATTTCCCTAAGATTAAAGATAGGTTCAGTGCCTGTTCATCGGTGTCTAGGCTTGGCCGAAACCCATATTGGACTTCTGAAAAAAAGGAGTTAGCAATAGCATCAGCCCAATATAGCATGTTGCCCAAAATTGCACGCCCTAAGATTTTGACAGAAAAATCGAGTAGCGAAATTGGGCGGTATCAGGCTGGGAGGTTCCTATCACCTTTCTTGAAAATCAGGACTCTAATTGATTCCCTCCAGGAATCAATGGAGCCCTCCTTTATCACAGCTCTAAGTACATTAGATATTAAGGGAGCCCAAAAAGCGGGGTTGTGCCTGAACAAGTCAATAGGGACCCCTTTGCGTCCCAGTGCCTTCCCAGCCGCAGGACTCGAGATGGCTTTTGACACATCTACTACGTGGATGAACTCACTGAGCCATTGTTCTTCAATGAGGGGGGGCTCTACATGACCTATCAGGGGAGGTTGGTGTGATACCAAATTGCAGTAATCAAATATTTGGGAAAAGTGCACAACCCAGTCATGTTCTGG
The DNA here is from genome assembly GCA_963921515.1 of Calotriton arnoldi. NCBI lineage: Eukaryota > Metazoa > Chordata > Amphibia > Caudata > Salamandridae > Calotriton > Calotriton arnoldi. The sequence continues at coordinate 4,106,296 of CAWUFW010000428.1, forward strand.
GGCGTGACACTCTATGGCTGAGGCTGGACAATCGAAAAAAAGGGACGATTTATAAGCTCTCAAAAAGCTCTATTGTCTCTTAGCTGGGCTGCAACTTCCAGATCTTCACAGGCATTATGTCTGACTTCCTGCTTTCTGATGCCAACAAATCCGTTTATATTCCTTCCTAGATTCCTTAATTGCATTCTGGAAAGCTAGAAAAGGTAGAGAGTGTAGTTAGCACTGCAATCAATGTAAAAGTGGTTTTCATTTCTTATCAAAGAAGTACTCATAAAAGGTATATACCTTTGAAAATTTTGTAAAAACTAAACCAAATGTTCCTGTTTTAGATTTTCATAGCTCTTAAGGAATAAGGTGAAGAATGCCTTTGAAATGCCGATTTTCAAATATCAATGCAATTGTGGCAAACATTAGTGCTAAAGTTCAGTTGCAGAGGAGAAACAACTTTCACATACGTCATTATCCACCACTATGGCAGCACTCCACACAAAAAACAAAGAAAGATGAAAGTTTGGACACACAAAACTACATGCATTGTGGAAAGTGGAAATACATACCCCAAAGTTTGTCACTGCTAAGCTGAAGCTGTCAGCCCCAAGATCTCTCTGTACATTATCAGTACTTTACAGCTTAAAGAGCTTAGTGAGAAAATATAATATAACACTGGGCTGTAGCCCAATAAGTTTAGTACAATGATCTAACACAGTCACTGCTAGTTATAACCACAACCCTTCTCAGGGTGAACCACTAAAGTCATTAAATAAATCTGAGCTCATTGTAAAAGTTTAAATATAAAAATAGCACCAATAAGCTTTAAGTGTCAACGGCAGTCATCTGATTGTGCTTGACCGGTACCTAGGCACAAGTTAAGGCCGACCATGATGGAGCAAGGGTCGGAAAGAGAAACCAGGTTCAACCCAGTCATGAGTTTTACCTTCAGACTTCCCTTCAGATGAGTTTGACGGTCTTACCGCTGTACCACCGCAGCAGCGGTCTCCTGCCCACGTATTACATTGTTCCCTCTGGCTCCGCGGCAGTTGGTATATTTTTTCATATATGTCTATGCAGGTGTGTATATTGTGACTGCAGTTTAAACATATGCATGACACATTTGAAAAAATACCTACTATGAGTACTTTCCTATTGCTGGAGTCTGGACCATATGTGCCCAGTCCAGTCAATGGGTAAATAATGCAAAGTGGACTTACCTGGATATTGTCACCAAACGGGTCGTTTTCTTCGGGGTCAAGATGCTGCTGCGAAGGCGGGACCGGGAGAAAGGGATCACCGTGGGAGACTAAAGGGAAGAAAAGGAAATTGTATTCTCCCAAAATCATTCGATTCGAAGCAGGTGATGCAGCGGAAGACTGGGCAAAATTTCTCATCACTACTAAATTACCAATCTTTATTTTCACTCACTGGGCCCATACATACCCTACTTCAATCACTGGTCCTCCAATGGATCTTTTATGTGAGCTAACAGAGACTTGGATATTCAGAGAATGTGAGGCAATTTCTTATGAGGTCCTGGAATAGAAAATGCCATAAACATACTAATTTCCATTACCCATTCACTTTTGTCACCAACAAATATAGATCATAAACAATGAAGTTCACTCCAAGAATGACTCAAATATGATCAGATTTGCTCATGTAAGTCATTTATCTAAAAGACTCAAGTTGAATGGTCAGGAAACATGAAATCGCATTTCGTAATCAGATTCAATAACAATCAATTAGTCAATTAGCCACACAATGTCATTTAGATTCAAATAAAGAAAACATTTGCTGGTTGCCTGGGAAGGAAATGAGAGAGAAACATGTGGAAAATCAAGATTTCAGCGTTTAGATCATACAAACCAAAAAATCAAGAGTCTAAGTTCAAAAAGCCACGGGAAAGAGTCGGTAAACCCTACAGCCGAAAGGTTATCACATGCACACCTTACCAGCCGGTAAGTGCAGATTTGAGTCAATTCAGGAAAGTTCAGTTCAATTAGGTTTGGCATGAGAGAGAAAATCAGAGCTCAGTCCGACAGCATGCCAGGCAGGAAAATAGATAATGACAGCCAGCCCGACTCCTCCTCCAAGGGGTAATTATACTTCCAAAAGTTTTAGTTTATACCCACAAAGTATCCGTTCTTGTCATCCGATATGATTTACATTGGTCATCCACACTGGGCTGTTCATGGTGTTATCAATACCTCACTAAAAATCCAGAAGCATTAAGTAATCCTTTTGGAAAATCATCAAATTAAATTATTTTATATTTCCATCCTTTCCTGGGAAGTAAGAAGATTCATTTTGTTCACTGTCTGTCCGTTCCCAGACGCTCTCTCTGGGTTTGCAATTTTATCTATGTATTTCTGTCAAAAGTGTTTCTTGAACCAAACGAGAGTTTCTTTGTCTTGGAGCACAAAAAGGAAACTTCACAAAAAGTTCTCACAGCGTTTAAAGTGACTACTTCAGCTAGATTCTATTTTTCGAACAAGGAAAGAAAAGCATCTGAGGCCTACATGAAAATTCGCTAAATCATTACCACGTTATGATTAATGTAAAACACACATTAATATAATTATTTCAATTTTCTTAGTTAATTCAATCATTATTCTTCTTCTAGAAGTTACATGTAAATATTAGGCACTACCAAAAATTATTTGCATGTTTTTCTTTTTCAAAACAAAATATTTACATTGTCATTCTAAAATACACGTTTTTATCACTCAATACTAGAATAAGCTGCAAGCTTTCATACTGTCTGTTATTGCTAAATTAAGCATTTGAATCATTTCCGGTACTTTATTATGCAGACATTGTTTCATTTTGACACTTTTGAAAGTTATCGGCAGCATATTTTCAATTAAGTTTAGTTTCTAAAACCACGTGATTACATGCATAGGTAAATATTATCTGTTTCTCTCTTTGTTTACGTTTTTCACATTTCATGTTTTAAGCACTTCTGCATGCTTTTACCATGCAGTATGAAATCACACGCTTTTTTGTTTCAACCATTTTACACATTTTCATTAAGAATTTATTATCATAAATCTCTTTTGATGTTGAGAATTGATAAAGACAAACACTATTTAACTTTTACGCTCTATCACAGGTGTTCCCACAATCACGGTCGACGCGTCAGAAAGCCAACTCATGATTCAGATGGTGGTGAAACTTCTGTGTACCGCCCTATGACAGCTGCTGTCCTTCGACCGCCGTCCAGGCAGTCTGTGGATGGCTGTCGGTGGTGTTCCAACGGTCTTTCGAACAGAAAACCGACATCATCGTAATACTGTGAGCGGACTGCCTAGTCAGCGGCCGCGAATCCGCCGACGTGACGGTGGAGGTGGGACTACCAAACTCGCAATCAGGCCCTTAGTCTCAGAATTGGAAGTCAAGAATTCTCAGCAAGATAAGGTAGCAGACTATGGCCAAAAAGCACTCCACGACTTTGGATAGTCACTGGACGAGGTCCAAGTTAACTTTTGGTGGGAAAGCTCTGAGCAGGAGAAATTTGAATTTCGCACCCGGGGAAGGTTGCTTGCCAGTTGCATACTTTTGGTGCCTTCACCCTGTGAAGATTTCTACCTTCGGACTTAGTCACTTGTTGGGAGTGCAGCTTCTTCTAGGAGCACAAGGCCACAGGCTGTAGCCAAAGAGAGCTCACACAGGCTGGATACCTTCTTGGCAAGGTCCCGCTGAATTGGATTTGCTGCTGGGGAAAATCTCAGAGTGGGAGCCACCTGAATCTTTTGCTCAGAGGCAACACAACGTTGTCAGATCTGCTTAGCAGGGTGGTCCGGTTCTCCAGGGGTTCTTGGTGCCAAAGGTTTGTAAGTTCCAGGTTTCAGGAAATCATAGAAGAAGTCATGTTGAAATCAACCAAGGGCCCAGGACCTTGGGGGACAACCCTTGGGGATTAAGATTCACTCCAGCAGAGGTCAACTGCAGGGTCCAGGGCAGGACCAGCTGTAACTGTTCAGCTGCGCAGTTGAAGAAAAGCAGTAATTGGTAATGTCCCCTAAGCATATCCCTATGACTTTTCCATGCTGCCACAATACTTAGATTTCAGTGCTTCCTTTGCTATAGCTGTTCCATAAAACACTATTTCGGGTTGATAGAGGAGAGGGTCAGATATGATCAGCAGTCTGGGCTCCATAAACCTATACCTATTTCAGAGACCATTTCCCACTGAGTTGTGTCTTGAAATGTGAATGAAAAGGACAGTTGGCCCTGTCTGACTTTGCGTGAGACAGCTGCTAAGGGAAACCTAAGCACAGTTATTGTAGGAGGTTCCAGGGCTGCCTCAACTGGTTTATAAATGAACAACCTCTTCAAGAAATTATTTTTCTGATGTGTGTGACAAAAATATAGGTTTGCCACAGAACTGAGGGCCTTATGTACAGATTTTAGGGATAGCATTTTCCTAATTGCCATTCTCTGTGAATCACAATTAGGAAATCACTATCCCTAATGTCTGAAACTCTTTTAGTGATTCCTAGTGGGTTGCAAATTGACCTACCTCATGAATATTAATGAGGAAGGTCGCAGTTTGCGACCCATTGGGAATAGCAGCCATCACAGGGATGGTGACCCACTGGTGTGTGAGAGTGTCTCTATGGGTGTCAGAGTGGGTATGAGAATGTCTGTCTGTGTGTTTGAGTGGGTGTGAGTGTGTTGCATGGGCATCACAGTGGGCTTGAGAGTGTCTGCCTATGTGTGTGAGTGAGTGGGGTGAGAGTGTCTGGATGGACGTCAGAGTGGGTGTGAGAGTGTTTGTGTGTGTATGTGAGTAGGTATAACAGTGTCTGTGTGTGTGTGTGGTGGGGGGTGTGAAAGTGTCTGAATGGGTGTAAGATTGGATGTGAGAGAGTCTATCTGTGTGTGTGAGTGAATGGGAGAGTGTTTGTTTGGGCATCAATGTGGGTGTGACAGTGTCTGTCTGGGTGTGCCAGTGGGTGTGAGTGTGTTTGTATGGGCATCAGAGTATGTGTGATAGTGTCTGTTTGAATGTGTCACTGGGTGTGAGACTGTTTGTATGGCATCAGAGTAGGAGTGAGAGTGTCTGTCTGGGTGTGTGAGTGGGTGTGATAGTGTCTGTCTGAGTGTGTCAGTGGGTGTGAGAGAGTCTGTCTGGGTGTCATAGTGGGCGTGAGAGTGTCTGTTTTTGTGCGTGAGTGGGTGAGAGAGTGTTTGTATGGGCATCAGAGTGAGTGTGAGTGTGTCTGGTTGTGTGATTGGGTGTGACAGTGTTTGTCTGTGTGTGTGAGAGTGTCTGTATGGGCATCAGAGTGGGTGTGAGAGTTTCTGTCTATGTGTGTGAGTGGGCATGAGAGTGATTGTATGGGCGTCAGAGTGGGTGTGAAAGTGTCGCTGTGTGTGCCACTGGATGTGTGAGTGTTTGTATGGGAGTCAGAGTGGGTGTGAGAGTGTCTCTCTGGGTGTGCCACTGGATGTGAAAGTGTTTGTATGGGATTCAGAGTGGGTGTGAGAGTGTCTGTCTGGGTGTGTTAATGGGTGTGAGAGTCTGTGTGTGTGGGTGTGTGTGAGTGGGTGTGTGAGTGTCTGTCTGGGTATTTGAGTAGGTGTGAGTATCTGTCTGGGTGTGTGAGAGGGCATGAGAGAGTATGTATGGGTGTCAGAGTGGATGTGGGAGTGCCTGTATGTGTGAGTGGGTGTGAGAATGTCTGTCTGGGTATCAGAGTGGGTGTGTGAGTATACATATTTTTTTATTTGCGGAGAGATCCACGGATCCATCATGGATTTACACAGGGGGCTGAGCTGAGCCTGGCAACCGATCCGCAAATCTTGTGGGTGGCAAAAAAAGCATTTTCTGACATTTTGCTATACATTCTACATGCTTTTCCCACATCCATAACACACACATGGGGTCAGGAAAGCTCTAGTCTAACCTGACCCCTTAATTTAGTTTACATACAAGTTTCAGCCAGCCAATCAGGACCTTGCTTTGGTGCATGGATTTGCGAAGCCACAAGAGGTGGATTTGAGGAGGGTCTGCATCCCTAGATATACAAATTTATTTTTCTCTAAAATGTCAAGAATTACTGAACGGATTTACACCAATTAAAGAAGAGCACACTTTCTGAACCAAAAGCTACCTTTCTGTCAAATATGGTGTAGTTCCGTCCAACGTTTCAGGCCTTAGTCGTGTTCAAGATCCCTATGAGAAATTACATGTGGAAAACGTATTTGGGACCCCCACTTTTTCTTAGCCCCCGCTTGACAAATCACCCCAAAACGTTCAACACAGCAGCTAGAGTGAGTGTCGTACTAATTTAGAAAATTTTGTGAAGCTTCATCAAACGGCACCAGAGTTATTTGCAAAACAAAAACACTTTTCTTATGGACACTGGGTTTTAAATATATTTATATTATATAATTGTATATATATATATATATTTCCAAACAACAAATGACGCGGCACTCCAAAGCAGGATACTTTTGAATTTTCTTTGTTTGCGTTCCTGGATTTCATTTTCATATTTCTCCAGTCTTAGATCCATTTCCTTGCGCAATTTGGAAGCTTCCTCTTTATTTGAATTGTTTTTAATGCATTCTTCCATTTCTTCCAGTTTTTTTGTGATGTCTATGACATCTATTTTGGCATGTTTGATCAATATGCGCATCATATTAAGAGAGCACTGTAAGTTGTTCTCAACCCATTCTTCTAACAATTCCGCTTTGGTGTCTGGGTGCGTTGGCATTGTAAAGATACGTAGGCCTCTAGGTACACATTTGACCTCAATATAGTTTTCCAATGCTATGATTTCCCAGCTTTTGTTAACTTCTTTTTTGTATAACCTCTCCATATTATTGAATTGTTGTCTCAGTGACGTGTTAAGGCTAGTTTGAACATTCCCCACATGTTCTGTTCTATTTTCCTCTACATCCCCAGGTTTGAACATAATTGCCGCTTTTGTTGCACGCTTCGCAGCACCCGCTTCCATTATAATAATTCGTTTGTTAACTCCTTACACCATCTGTGCCTGACTCTGCCTCACTCTTGGTGTTGTGGAGGGCACTTGTATATCCCTTGTTGTAATTCTCCTGCTCTCGCCGGTTTGTTTAAATGCCAGTTTGTATTGTGTACAATCCTGAACACGCTTCCTTAAACAATCAACAGCCGCTTCGGATCGCTGCTACTTTCAATAAACAATTGTCACTCACCTCACCGGGAGACTCCAGTTTCGACGGCGTCCTCCGTCTCCGTCACGCGGCGCTCTACCGGGGTGAATTTTGCATTGGAAACAGCAGTCAATCCGGGTGCCTCTGATTTCCACAATGATTAGCCACAATGTGATCCTGTCAGTTCAGAGCGCTCAACAGCGGGTGCTCAACGTATGGGCCGGATCCTGACCCCAATTCAATTTCTAAACAACAAATGACGCGGCACTCCAAAGCAGGATACTTATGGATTTATTTCACCACAACACCACTCAACCAACGCGTTTCAGCCCTCACACGGCTTTCTTCACGGTTAGTGAGTCCTTCTTTCATTACGCTTTAAATACCCATCTCTGCCATAATGATGCATTATGGGATTCGTAGTGCGTGTATTTAAAAAAAAACTTTATACATATTTACAAAAGGACAATTACGCATGTGTCAGGATATTTACAATTTCATGGTGACTTTTACGTTTCTTTATAAGCGCTTTGCTATTTCACACAATGCTTTATTGGCATATGTTAAATATAGTACCCCTAAATTCATTACCAGCATTAAATTTATGCATTTAAATAACGCATTGCATCTTTGGCGCATTTTAATCAGTTTGCCAGTAAAACAAGGTATAGTACCCTTTTCTAATAATACGTTCTATTATATGATTTTAACATAACTGTGTCCACACTTTTATCACTAGTGGCAATTATTAAAATAGTTTTTCTAAATAGTTTTCAAAAATAAATATCCTGACACATGCGTAATTGTCCTTTTGTAAATATGTATAAAGTTTTTTTTTAAATACACGCACTACGAATCCCATAATGCATCATTATGGCAGAGATGGGTATTTAAAGCGTAATGAAAGAAGGACTCACTAACCGTGAAGAAAGCCGTGTGAGGGCTGAAACGCGTTGGTTGAGTGGTGTTGTGGTGAAATAAATCCATAAGTATCCTGCTTTGGAGTGCCGCGTCATTTGTTGTTTGGAAATTGAATTGGGGTCAGGATCCGGCCCATACGTTGAGCACCCGCTGTTGAGCGCTCTGAACTGACAGGATCACATTGTGGCTAATATATATATATATATATATATATATATATATATATATATATATATATATATATATATATAAAAATGGGTTTTAAATATATTTATATTATATTTTTGTATATATATATATATATGAATATATATATATATATATATATATATATATATTATGTATATGACTTCCAGACTTTCGTTTGTTAGCACTTCTGCTCTCTGTAGAAAAAACAAAAGGCAAACTCCGTGTTTCCTGGTGCAAATATATTTTATTTTGCCCTTACACCACCGCCATGATGCGTTTTGGCCCTGAAGAGGCCTTGATCATATGACGCGTCTGCAGAGTAAGTTTGTATTTTTAAAGTGCTCAGTGCATACACACGTGGTTTGTTCAAACCATAGACAGAGAAAACATACTCAATAACGTAAATGCTTTTTAAAAAGTCTCAAAATTTAGAGATAAAGTGCAAGGTTAGTTTCATTTGTACAAACACTAGGAACAGTTTAAAACCAGTAAGCAAACGTTAAAACCAGTAAAAACCAGTTAAAACAATTGAAATAGTTAAAAAATACTTGTAATACAAATATTAAAAATAACTGTGCAAAGTACATTTTATAATGTATTATACCTGTGTCTAAATGTGCAAAAATGTTGGTTTCACCCCCCCGGGACAACATAAAATTATGTATGTTCCAACTATATAGTTTCAATATTGTCTCCCAGGGAACCTGTCTCATGCTGTTCGTTTGCCAATGATAGCGCTAACCTTGATAGCACTTGTCATGCCAGTTTTGAATAAAGCCCCAGTGGGCATGGCCATTTCTCTTGTCTCTTCTAAAGTCTGTCTTTATAAAGTGCTGTGTGCAATTAGTGTCACCAATGTGAACTGATACCAGTAAAGTGCAAATTGTGCCAAATATAGTTAAAAAGAAAGAAAGGAATGTAATTTATTAACATTTCATTGGATTCAACGGATTCATCATACATACATAAATACATATAATATAAATATATACCAAACCCAGTGGCAATCACCACTGGTAGTTTGAGAAGTTATAGTTAGGTCTGCTTTTCAATTTTTTGTTTGTTAATAACTTTGGGACCATTTGACGAATCTTCACAATAAGTTCCAAAAATAAAGTTCATCCACCTCAACTCCTTCTTGGAAAGGATCAAGATGTTCCATCAAGTAACATAACGTTTTAAACCTTTTGAAAAACACTGAAATTCACAATTTCTAGATATCTCTAGTAATTATCAATCAAGTCAAGTAGCATTTGTATAGCTTGGCTAACTACCCTGGGCAGTATACAGGAGTTGTGCTGGAGGTATCAGTCGAAGAGCCAGGTCTTGAGTCCCTTCCTGAAGTGGGTCTGGAAGGGTGCAGTGCAGAGGTGGGGGGTGTTGCAGGCTTTGGGGGCGAGATGGGAGAAGGAGCATCCCCCAGAGCGGCTGCGGCCAATATGTGGTGTCTGGGCAAGAGTGAGGTGTGCAGAGCGGAGGTTTCTGGTCAGTTGGTGGAAGATCAGTTGGTGGTTCATGCAGGCTGGTCCTTGGTTGTGGAGAGCTTTGTAGGCGTCAGTCAGGAGCTTGAAAATGCATCTCTTCTGGACGGGGAGCCAGTGAAGGTCTCTTAGGTGCCTGGTGATGTGTGTCCTCTTGGGCAGGTTAAGGATCAGTCTGGATGCTGTGTTCTGAATTGTCTGGAGTCTTTGCATGAGTTCGGTGGTGGTGCCGGCATAGTGTGCTGCCATAGTCAAGCTTGCTGGTGATGAGGGGCTGCATCACAGTTTTCCTTGTGCTGATGGGGAGCCATCTGAAGATTTTGCGGAGCATGCCAATCATGTGAAGGCAGGCTGAGGAGACAGCGTTGACCTGAGTTTTCATGGAGAATTCGCTGTCCAGGATGATGCCGAGATTGTGGGCGTGGTCTTTTGGCGTGGGGTTAGGTCCGAGCTCTGCCGGCCACCAGGAGTCGTTCCAGAGGGCAATGTATCTGCCAAAGATCAGAACTGCTGTTTTGTCTGTGTTGAGTTTCAGGCAGTTGTCTTTCACTCATGTCTCAACGTTCTTCATACAGTTGTGGAAGTTGATCTTCGTCGAGGTGGGGCCCGCTGAGAGTGAGAGGACAAGCTGTGTGTCGTCGGCGTAGGAGATGGTGTTGATGTCATACGATATGCCAAATTATAACTTGTGCCCAAAGGTAACTATAACTCATGCCCTCTCCATGCACAGCTAATTACCCCACATATTACATCACACATGACTTGTTCTATGACATCATTGATAATATCACTACAGCATTTGCAATTCCATCATTGAGGACAAACCTGTGACTAGAAACAATCAACAATTAATTTCTTATCTAAGAGATACTGTTCTACTTCTAGGCCCTGAGAGACCATGTTGGAATATCCTGAAGCCTTCAGAATGGCACAGAATTTGAGTCTTCAAGGAGTTTGGTCTCTTTAATAAAAAACAGGTCCATTTTATTCAGTTTTTAGTAAGTTGTGACTCTCCAGCTGATAGTCTGATAGAGAGCGAACAATAAGCAGAGCACATATTAGGGAAGTAATATGTGCCATAGTTTGCATTCAGAAGCTTTCTAGATATCCTTTGGGAAATAGTAAATCAGAGCTTCCTCCCCAGATGTCTAAATTTGCAAGAGATTTTATAACAGAATGGCATGGGGAATTGCAGAAGCAAAAGGGCACAATTGCTTAACAGAGCTTGGGATATACCTAAAACTAAGACTGTGCAATGTTATCATGGACATGCACAGACAGCCTTGCAGGGACTTGCCTTGGGAGCTATTTAGGTCTGCCAATACTGCAGCCCCATGGCAAACCTTTCAAATGGCAGTGGGTCAAAAGACATATCCTATCAGAGATAGGAGAGAATTTGGACTTTCTGAAGCAAACCGGCCCCCATGGAGAATAGCAGGTCATTCATCCCTGACAATTCACTAAAGCCAAAATGGGAATTTATTGTTAATCAAATTGAAGCAAGATATTCTCATCAGGAATTTGTAAGGTTGTATTATTATGAATTGTACTTTCCGAACCAACTCAAATAGAGTTATACAAAAGCATAAGCTTGTATAAAGCTTTACGGTAATACAGCTATAACATGAGAGATTGATGTATAAAATGGCTGGGTCAAAAAGATTCAGTAATTAGCTACGTTCAGTTATCATTAAAATGTAAAAAACAAAAGAATGCTCTACACTCACTTTAAGAAATAAATTGTTTTATCATTATGTAATAGAGCAGTAATAGAGCACTGTGCACATAATGTTTGCACTGATGTTTTTGACAGTCTTGAATGGAGGAGTAATCGGAAATGAATTGCAGATGAACAAAATACATTCACTGGTTGTACAAATGCAAACCCAGATAATGTATATTCATGACAAATTTAACAAAAGCGTCCATAGAAGTCAAACAGTTTTGGTTGACTTTGCCTCAGTTTTAATGAGAAAGTGAGACCACACTTCCTGTTATCACCACATGGAGACAATAAGTACAAAATGAGAATATCTTTTTCTGTTTTAAGCTGGCACTGATTTTAGCATGCCACCGACAGTGACCAAGAAAGAAGTCTGTAGGTATGAATAAGGTATTTATATAGCACAAACCTAGCCAAAAGGCAGGAAAGCATTAGGCTGCAGACTAAAAGGTGTATAAAAGAAAAAATAAGACAGCATGCTATTTCTATCTATGCCCCCAGGATCTGGAACACTTTCCTGTATCCATCAGGATCACCCCATCAATGCTAGAAATTTGGAAAAGAGCTGAAGACTCGCGTCTTTAAAGATAAACACTACATCACAATGCATTAACCATCCATAACCCACCTTCTTCTCCTATTGTCTTTGATCATTTACAATGCTGCACTGCCCATAAGCTAGGTATGAGCTGCAGAAATACTATATGCATACATACATACACCGTCTACAATGTGTTGTGGTGTCCATGCTGCAGAGTGATCTTAAGCCAGACTGGTAATCCTGCAGGAGATGGTTACCACTGATGTGTTCTTAAAGTTCAACAAAGACTGCTTTTTTAATTATCTTGCAGATGAATGATAGGTGAGTGATGGCCGTTGATTGGCGAGGCCATCAGGGTCTATTGTAGGTTTGCATGTGCTTTGAGAGGTCTGGCCTGCATAAATAGATTCTGGGAAGATGCCTTGACTGAGGTAGGCATTGAAAATGGCGAGTAGGGGTGAGATAGCTTTGATGAAGGTCAGGGCGACTGGAGGAAGCGCAGACACATTATAGTGCTTAGTACTGCATTCATTTCAGTGCACTAAAAGAGTAATACAGGACCTAGACAGCATACTTATAACTGGGAAATGTTTTTGGAGTAGAGTGTTAACATGTCACATTTAAATGATGCTGGAAAAAATGTTCCCAGTTATAGGTATGCTGTCTAGGTTTGCCACTGTAGCCAGATAGACAAAGCACAGAGTGGCACCATTATTGTCATGGTAAGTTTGTAAGACTTCTGCTGAGAAGGCAGACACCCAGGTTTAAAACTATGCAATGTTTCCAGTCCAAAAGGGTCGGGAAAAAAACGTACATTTGGGCCATTCATATACACAGGGCAGTAGGTTACTGCTGAATATCGATTCTTCGTGCTCAAAGGTGTTCCCAACTAATACACTAAAGAAGGTGTACTTAGCAGACAGCGCCAATATTTTGATACTTTAACATGCCTTTGTGAATTGCCCAAAACATCTAAAACGTGAATTGGGAATAATCAAGAAATATTTATATACAATTAGTACAAACAGAAAGGACTGTACCCTCTTTGAACTTTTACTAACACAGATTTGGGCATTTCAGGGCTGACTCACAGAGGCATGTGAGAGTATGTAAAAGAGTACTCTTGTAACACCACATCCCATACTCATAAATACTTTTATGACTATGGGATATAGTGCTACAGGAGTACACTGAAGCGATTCTGCAAAGGAAGGCCAACAAAGCACCTGGCTCTGACCATGTACCAGATGAGCATGACCAAGATACGCAATGCAGCCTTGGGGAAAACGACATCCCTCATTCTTGGGGATCTGCTATTATAGCACTCTTCCATAAAAAAGAAACTAAGTTGCTACTAATTACAGGCCTATATCATTATTGGACATCATAGGTAAAATAAATCTTTTGCCTTGTCCATTTAAATAGGCTACAGGCCTGGGCAGATCAAAACACGTTTTAATAGTCACACAGGCTGGATTCCAAAAGGCATCAGCACCATTGACCAAGCTGTAAAACTATACATGGTGTGTGTCAAGTACGTAAAAGTGCTCAACATCCCTTTATATTTATCATTTATAGATCTCAAATCAGCATTTGACTTGGTGAACAGATCAAACCTATGGCAATCACTGGAAAAACTCAGTTTGGAAAAATCCCTCCTGCAAGATGTCAAAGTCCTATATGGCAAAATGAGTGCCTGCATCCGCTAAGGAACTACAGGCAAATGAACCTCCTAAAGGGTACGCCATAAATGTGTACTTGCTCCCCTATTGTTCTCCCTCTTTCTGAACGACTCTGAAGAATTTCTTTGTAGGGGGAACCCGGACGTCCCAAAGCTGTGCAACAAAATGATAGTCATCCTCCTTTACGCTGACGATGCTGTAATATTGTCATGTACCAAAATGAAACATACAAGAACTTCTGTCGTCACAAGGACTTATGCATCAATGCACAAAAAGCAAAAACAATGCCAATGTCAACGGCCCCACCTTTAAGAAAATCTGCAAAGATAGCCGGGCAGATGCCTGAAGCTGTTAAGAAATACGACTACATAGGGATTCGTTTTAACAGTAAACTGACCTGGCGAGACCACGTCAAAAAAGCGTGCAGTACCTTGCAACGCTCAGCAAATGCCATCCTGCGGGTTAAGTTTAAAATCGGCTGCCATGCCCCGAGTGTCATCCTGCAAGTATATAGACAAAAAGCTGTGGCAGCAGTTGTCTATGCCTTAGAGCTACAGGGATATAATGATTGCAAGCAACTTCAAAAGACAGAAAACTCCTTTTTGAGAATCCTATTGAATCTGGGTCAGGGCACGTCCCTTCTCTCTCTTTTTTCGGAGCTGGGACTGGTGCCAATCTCTGATATTGTTGCTGTTGCCCCGGTATTGTATTGGCTACGCTTAAATCGAAACCGTCATGGGGTGTCCTATCTGAGAGCGGTATTTGAAGTATCAGATCCAGGAAAATTTCAATACAATCCCTGCTCAATCCACGTCAAAAAAATTCTTGAACGAACTTGGCCAGTGCCATCTCTGGTCGGACCAGCTCGCTCATTTTTTTTTAGCTCAAAACTCATGTCCCGCATCCAGCTTTTCAAAATTGACTCACAAACATTTGCAAGTAAAACAATTGTTGGGCATGGAACAATATTTAAATGAAATTACCCTAATGCAGGTCTCACTTTATACTTAAAATTTCAACTAGACACTTTAACCTATCTTAACTGGCTAAATTTGCTGCTAACTATCTTAACTCCGACCTCTGTGACCGTAAGTTTGGAGGTCGGAAAACATTAGCACATTCCCTGTTGTTTAGCACAAAAACCAAACACTTACGTTTTAAATGGCTCGTACTGCTGTTTCAGCAGTTTTCGATTGTAATCTGTTCAAAAGCACTTGCAGGGGGTGTGGTCCGACCATGTAGGAAGATGGCCACTTAATTCCGGAGCTCCGTGTTGTGAGAAGCCCCGGATAGTGGCGTGACCTTCCTGGGACACATACCTGAGCCCGCATCCTGACTTCAGCCAGCGGAGGATAGTGGGGCCACACGGTGATGGCTCATATGCTGTGCAATGCCCCCCCCCCCCCAGGGATACGTCGTCACCTCCCCTACGAGAGCTAGATGAGGCCTGGTGACACAAGGAAGACCGCAGACTGTGGTGAGGAGGCGGGGCCGGTAAGCTGAGGAACTACCGCCAAATGGAGAGAGCGCGCTAGTGGACTCCGCGCTTCCTGCTGAGCCGTGGCCGTGTGCTCTGGATTAGGTGAGACCGCGGTCGTTGGTGAGGAGGCGGGGCCGTTGGGCTGAGGAGTGGCCGCCGGATACAAGAAACGCACTCAAGGACTCCACGCTTCAATATTGGAGACCGGTTAGGCAGAAACGTCAACGCACAGTCTTGTAGTCAGAGCCCCTCCTCAGACGCTAGTGGGCAGTGAGAGATACATTTGCCTTTCAGGGTTTAAAGAGTGAAGGCCCTTCTGAATTCTTGAATTCCAGTTGAACTTTGGATGTGATGCTGCTTTCCATCCCCTCCCCCGGCTGAGAGGAATCTTTACATAATTAATTGTTCCCTGTGCCCATAGCGGCCTGTAAGACTGCTGTTGGGCACTACTACTGTGGAGTTAAAAATTACACAAGGAGGTGAATTGACAACACCGTGAGAGACCGCTAGTGGAGGGGACAAGAATCATTAGATATAAATCCTGAATTGAGGTGAATTTTGAGGAGACTTGTCATTACCTACCACGGTAAACCTAGAAGAGCCCAGACAGTAGTCTGCCAATGGGTGATTGATCCTTCCCGTGCTTGATATAGCTTGATATAGCTAATTGCGCCCGTACTTAACATTGCACCCCCTTCTTTGGTGCCATACAGAAAGAACTACCACCCACAGATCTCTCTCACATTATTGTCTCCCAAGTCTACACATCTGACTGCCACCTCTACTTGAGACCAGACCATCAACAATAAACACACACAATTTAGGGAAGCAACCTCCACCGGAACCCACAGGCAAAATACAGACCCAGGTTCCGACCAAGTGCCCCCTCTACTAATAATAATAACAATAATAACAATAATACTAGTACTACTAATAATAATAATATTATTACACATCGCCTTTAAGTTTCCCTACTTACTATTAGTCCTGCCTCCAACTCCAACTTCAACTTTAATCTCAACTTCAACTTCTGCTCTGAATTTAAGCTGGACCTCATCATAGATGCTACCGGAGCGACACAAGGGCTGTATGTAATCTTTTAACAGAAACACCTCTCCTCAAATCTCTTACGTCTACTGAGTACACTTCCAGCCCTCTTCCATGAAGCGGTTAACTCCTCCTGCCCATTCGAGCTAATATTAGACGCAACTGTATATCAGTATAGCTATTACTACTGCATCTGGGATATCTCCTATGTCCATTTCACAAGCATCTGCGCTGATTGGCCACGGCACTTGAGATGTCAGTGGTGAAAAGAACTTATACTCTTGAAGACTGACACAGAAAAGTTGGGAATGCCTTCTAGTACAGCGACTGGGAAGCACGCAAGACAACTCCTATTTACAGAAGCTGTAACACAAGGTCGCCCCATCTCGGACATACGGGGGGTCACTTCTTCAACTTCTTCGACCCTGAAACCACCTAACCCTTTGATGGCAACCTCGCCGGGCCCCACTATGGAGCGGTTACTCCACGAAACGTCCACAGTGGGCCGTCGTTTGGAGGGTATGGAGACATCCATGTCTACTCTCACAACTGAGACCAAATCCATCCATGCAGACATTGCTGAATTCCAGGGCCGAATGAACGGGCTTACAGCACGAATCGTCGAAGTGGAGAATTGCCTTGATACCATACCGAGCCGGGATGAAGAACTTCTCTTTATCAGGAGCAAAGTGTTTGACTTGGAAGACAGAAGCCGCCGGGACAATGTCCGCTTCTTTGGCTTGCCAGAAAGAATAGAAGGATCGGATGCCAAATCCTTTCTTAGGGCAAACCTCCCAAAACTCACAAGTCCAACTTTTGACCCACCACTAGAGATGCAAAGAGCCCATCGTATTGGACCGCCCAACACAAGACAGACCACACGACCACGCCTGATCATTGTCTGCGTCTTACGTCACGAACAGGCTCACCGATTGATCACGGTGGCTCACACCCATGGCCCGTACATATTTGAGGGTCATGAGATCAGAATGACAGCGAATTTCTCAAAAGAAACAAACGATCGTCGCAAAGCCTTTCTCTCTCTCCGGCCCCACCTAAGACAACTAGACAGCAAATATGGCCTCTTTGAACCCGCGTGCCTACTGATCACTATGGATTGAATATCTAATGAATTCTTCAACCCAGAAGACCTTCGCCACTTCTTGGATAACCTCACTCCTCAAAGAATGGAGTGTGCTACTTCTCTGCCAGAGGTCGGATCACAATTAATATCATCAAACTCTCCAACACCCTCTGGTGGACCACGACGTAACTCGAGCAGATCACAGAGCAGAGGACGAGAACCGGACCAACCAATCCGTACCTTAGGGGACAGAGCGCAGGCTTTACAGGTGGTTGCTGCCCTCACTCAGAAAAGAGACAGAGACAAATCACATTCTCCTCTAAAACCCGCTCCGTCCGAAGTGGGTGTGTCCTGAACTCTAACGGTAGCTGATAAAACCTCCTGCATCCAAGGAGAAAATTGGAAGTCACTGCTCCGACGTCTGCTGAGAAGGATAGCCGGCTGAGTATCCACTTACCTACAATGTAACACTTGTTCTATACTGTTTCTTGCTTTCTGCTATCTCCTTCTATCTCTCTACCCTCTTTCATAGCCGTGTTCTTATGATAATGCTCAAATACCATAGTTTAGTTTAAAAATCCTTGTTTGATTATAACTTTGATGCTGTAATCTTTGCACGGCGCAGATTACCTCTTACCCCCTCCTCCCCCTGATTTCTCTATCCCCCCTAAATACTAGACCTCCATTTTATTTATCTCCCCTCCTCTCCTCTGTTTCTAATCTGTCCCTTTTACAGTGGACTGCTCACCATCCTCAACATTGACAGCATTACTAAAAAGGTATGTCTCCTAGTTGACTCTACTGCTAGAAGGGGCTAGGGGCTTCTCTGATGTGGATAGCCCACACGCTTAGACCCACAGAAAGCAGCCCTCTATACCCCTCTACCCCCATCCTAGAGTGATGCTACCCATGCCCTAGCAACAGCTCTCCCCACCTCCCCTAATCTTGCCAATCTCGCCTCCTTCTCCCAATCCTAGCCCCCCTCTTTCCTCTCCCTTCTCCCTTTCACTTATCCCTCCAAGTGAGTATGAGGCCCCCTTCATTTCGCTACCCCCCCAGAATATTAAGAACCACTCGAGATTAACATTGCCCCATTCATCGGCCCCCCCTTGCTTGCAACTTTCCCTTCCTCACCTCTCCTTCCATTCCTCCCACCCTCATACTATCCCTTCATTAATTCCTACCTAACTTCGCCCTTGTTACCCCCCTTATCAGCGCAGATTTCCACGCCTCTTTATATCTTCCTTCCTTAACACTTTCTTAACCCTACCTTCACAAACCAACACTTCTCCTTCCCCTTTCCCTTTACGATCAACCATCTTTTCTCACCTCCAAAGAGCAGATGGCAGTGAATGCCCCTTCCTCCTCTCACCCACTACACATTGTATCATGGAATGTTAACGGCCTCACACACTACATAAAACGCAAGAAAGTGCTCTCTTATCTGAAAATTAAAAGAGCGGATCTGGCCTCTTACAAGAGACACATTTGGATGCCTTAGAATCGACCAAGCTTTGCCGCGAGTGGGTAGACAAGGTTATCCATGCTGGTGTGATGGCTCAGACCTCAGCTGGTGAGAGTCAACCATGGAAATGAGGAGTGGCTATTAGAGTCAACCATGGAAATGAGGAGTGGCTATTCTTCTGTGCAAATCCTTGCCCATGACAATTGTCAAAACCTGGACTGACCCAGACGGTAGGTATGTCTTCCCTAAACTGAGACTGGGGGATAGATCCCTATGTATTGGTTCAGTCTATGCTCCTACAGGGGCTAAGCGTTCCTTCTTCCTTAGCCTGAACCGCTTGTTAGTGGAAATTGGGGCGTTTAACTCTGTCATCGGAGGAGACTGGAACCTTGCCCTAGAGGTAACAATGGAGATAGAGCCTTATTAGGAGACATAACATTTGACCACGGTATGGTAGATCACTGGCGCCTATGCCATCCCACAGACAAAGAATATACTTTTCTCTCCTCAGCCCACGGCACTCAGTCTAGATTAGACTATTTCCTAATATCCCATCCGGTGGTTGCAATCACCAGCGCGTCCTGAATAATGGAAGCTGCTCTTTCTGACCATTCCCCGGTCTCACTTGCTCTCGAAGTGGGCCTAACCTCCCCTGGCCGTAAACCATGGTGACTGAACACCCAGAGATACCGCTCACCCCAGGGCAAAGCCCAATTGAGATCTCACCTTTCAGCCTACTTAATTGGCAACAAGACATCAGTCAACTCAAGTAGGATCATTTGGGCTGCTGAAAAAGCAACCATCTGTGGATAACTGATGAAGGATTCGGCAGAGGCCAACAGGACATTGAGCTCGAAGATCAGGTAACTTCTCTCCCGCGCCTATACCCACAGTACCCAATCGCTGACGTTTAGAACTAGCCCGAATGGAACTCAATAACCTATACACATCCAAAGCTGAATATGCTCATCAGTGCCTAAAAGGCAGACACTACGAACAGTGTGAAAAGGCTGGTTGCCTACTTGCGGCGCAGTTGATCCAACGTGAGGCCGCCATGGCTATCCCTGCCATTCGGAATGAATCAGGTGAGATCCTAACTAAACCTCCAGACATAGTAAATACATTCGCCCCTATGAAAAACTTTACACCCCAGAAGCCCCAGTATCCACAGACCAACTGTCCACTTATCTTGAGGGCATCGACCTCCCACGCCTCACAGATGAAGGCAGAGAGTTATTGGAGGGAGACATCAGTAAAGAAGAAATTGCGGCAGCTATTGCCAAGTTACCATACCATAAATATCCTGGGGAGGACGGTTTTCCCGTGGAATATTATAAGTGGTCTGGCACAGAGGCAATTGACACTCTACACGCTGCTCTACACAAGGCTGAACAGACTGCCTCGTTAGGCCCTATCTCAAATCGCACTATGATTGCAGTCATTCCCAAACCGGGTAAAGACCCACTTTCTTGCGGCAGCTATTGCCCCATCTCCCTCATACATGGAGATGTTAAGATCCTGGCCAGTATTTTGGCGGAACGCCTCCATATGGTTATACCATCCCTTATTCATCACACACAAGTTAGCTTCGTCCAAAGCCGCTCTTCTAGAAATCACCTCCGAACGTTGTCCCATACCCTGTGGGCTGTAAAAACATGGATGACGATACACGGTCGAATCAACACTGACGCTGCAGCTTCATGCATTTTATCTTCTAAGTCCAAGGAACCACTGGAGTTTTAATGCCATTCCCACACTAGTGAAAGTGAACAAGTCACTTTTTCCTTCATCTATATTGCATAATTTGAGGCATCTGGCAGCAAAAGTCAACTAAACGTCCAGTACTATTAACACGGCGGGATCCCACCAGTGTATGGACCTACACATACATCAAAAGGACTCTAATAAGTTTGGTTTTAAAATCCCGAGCCAGACATTCCTCAAAGTATTATTATGCATCTATTGTTGGTGAATGTTGTGACGGTCTCCTGATGAAGGCATTCCAGAAGAAATGCGCTTAGTGTGTCAACATACCACCAGCCTTCTTAGTCATCTCAGCTATTCACTCTGTGGACCCTTCTATTAATCATGTTATGCTTTAATGAATGACTGTAATGTGTATTTTTACAAGCGAAAATCAAACGGAAAAGAATGTAAATAAATGCATTGAATTAATTTAAAGTGTACCATTTTATATACACACTACAATAGAGGATACTATATCAAATTACAATGTTGGTTGTATATTGCAAACTATTTATCATTGTCTGATTTGTGATAATTTAAATAATAATATATATCTTTTATGATGAAAAAAACAAAATTGTTACTCATGATATCTTGATACATTGTAATTGTATGGTATTATTTTGGTTTGCCTGTACACGTCACATTTTTTACTTGCCTAGGTTTTTCCTTAATGGCTGCAAAAGATATGCCAGAAGACGCGGTGGTCCTCTCCCCTGACGCAGAAAAGGCGTTTGACCGCATCGACTGGAATTACCTCTTTGCTACTATAAAACGCTTTGATCTGGGTGGCAAGTTTATCTCCAAAGTCCGTCTCCTCTATGACAACCCAGTAGCTCAGGTTAACTGTGGAGGATTCATATCTGAAACTTTTCCGATTTGAAGAGGCACCCGTCAAGAATGTACCCTTTCCCCCTCCTGTTCCTGCTGGCCATAGAACCCCTTGCTTCCCTTATCCGCCATTCTCCACGGATACAAGGCATACCCATAGCAGGTGGCGTATCCAAACTATACCTCTTACGCTGACAATATCCTCTTCACTCTTAAAGACCTCCCACACTCCCTACCAGCCCTGCTAGCGGTCATCAACGGATTCGCAGCCCTGTCCAGATGCAATGTGAATTGGGACAAGAGCGAAGCCCTCCCATTGTCCGTGGGTACCACAAAGGCATCGATTGATGGATATCCCTTTCGATGGACACTGTCACAACTAAAGTACCTAGGTATTTTAGTGAATTGAGGCTTGGAAGGTATGGTCACAGATATCTGACACCCCTCATTGCACAAATGGAAACAGACTTCGCCAAATGGTCCCTTTTAGGCTTCTCAATGTAGGGTAGAGTACAGGCTGTTAGGATGGTCACACTACCTCGCTTCACTTATGCCTTGGGAATGATACCTATCGTAATCCCTTTAGTAACCCTACGTCGTATAGATGCACGTATACAGACCTTTGTTTGGGGAACCACTTGCCCTCATCTAGCTGCAGTCAAACTTATAGCTTGCCGCTCCCACGGCGGTTTGAGACTACCATCTCTGGAGCACTACTCCATAGCATTGCACCTTTCACAGATAGCCTACCTACTTCCAAATACCCTCCTCAGTGGGTTGCTACGGAGCGCTTGCTCTTTGGCTGAGATGAAGGCCTTTACTTCGTCTATGGAACCAGCACCCCGCGAATATCTCCTCCACACCCAGTGATAGAGGCTACATATAAAGCATGGCACAGGGCACATCACCTTCTCAAGATAAATCACCGGTTGCACTCTAAAGCCCCAATCTGGGGTAGTGATAGTATTCGAATAAACGGTTGTACGATTCACTGGCTTACTTGGAAAATGAGAGATATAAATACGCTGGATCAGATAATACAAAATGGAGAGTTAAAGTCCTTTACCCAACTTAAAGAGGAATTTGATCTCCCCAAGCAACAAATATGGCGATATTTACAACTACAGCATTGTCTGAGACGATGTCTCAGCCCCAATCCTTGGACACTGGAACTCTCACCGATATTAGATTATCTCCTAACATGGGGACGACAAAAGGAAATAATGTCAGGTTGTATGGTACATTAACTAATTACCTATACTGGCAACCTCTTCTTAGAGATCTTCGCGAAAAATGGCAGACTTGCCTACGAGTCACCTTTGAAGAAGAGGTTTGGACGGATATTCTAGAAGCCCTAGACAAAGGTACCAGGGAAGCTTGTTTGAAATTCTGCTTGTTCCAAACCTTACATGACTGGTACTGGACACCTCTAAAATTGCAACGTGCAGGTATTCTATGAAGGAAGTGACCCGATTTGGGTCACACAAGACCACCTCTCAGCCTTCCATACCAAATGAAGAGTCGGTCAGACAGTAGAGAATACATACCAATATTTGTTTATTTGAGGTACACTCAGAGTAGAGCCCAGTCTGCCCAGTCACTAGGAGTGCTGCAGAGGGACTGACATCAGCAAGCATAAAGATACATTATGTACATTCGGAACCAAATAAAGAGACGCCCACAAGGGAATTTTCCAAACAGATGCAGCTGAACAAAGGAGTACAGAGGATAAGTTTTGATTCTAAGGCCGGGCACACACTATCTCCTACTCAAGGTCATTCTGCCCGTGCCCGCCACTAGACAAGTGGGAGAAGGCCTCTATCTAGCTAGAAAGGTAATAATAACAGTCTATTCATTAGTGAATCAAAACCCAACCTCGGGGAAGAGAAACTTAACAGAGGCCTTTTCTCTGAATCCACAAAGAGTTAGTTTCAATTATGACTCAAAATGGCGCCTACATAGAAAATGGCGCTGCGAATGCTAACTTATGTAAAACAAAGCGTAAACATGAATTTCTCTTTTCTAACAGACCCTCCTTTTAGCATCAGCTAAACATTTTCTAATAATAGCAAACAACACATAAATCAATAAGATCATAGATGACCTTTTTAGGAACACTCCATACTTTCAGCATCAGGAAGGGAGACTGTGGGGAGGGAAGAAGTCTCGAAAATGCCCTCATCTATCTGCATGAGGTCATCAATTTCTTTCTGGATCAGAATTGTAGCATTGGTGTCATGAATCGATATATTCCTCTGAGAAGTGGGAAGGGTGGTGCAATAGGAACAACAGAGGGGAAGGCATTAAACAAGGACACAGCAAAAGACCAAGATCACAATTAAATATATCACCCTTTCAAGGATCCAACCCCAGCTGCCAAACAGAGAGCAACTTCAGTTCCCACTCTCCATTCCTTTAACATTCTCTAGGATGTCTACCATGTGTTGTGTTATATTCTTTTCCATATTGGTGATCCCGACTACACACTGGTGTCCTACTACCGCGCACACACCACCACTCTTAGCTAGAATGAAATCGACTGCATATCTAGTCTGCTCGGAATAAATTCGCATACTTTCCAATTGGTTGGTGATGTCACGCAAAGCTGCTCCTGTGGAGTTAGATAATATTTGCAGATTACATCCAAAGTATTCTCTAGCTTTCTCACCTCCGGCCACAGCAGTACCACCAAATGTAATTATGGGGGAAAGAATGCATCCAAAAGTAATACCATAACTATAATTATTGACTTTGAGATCTGTCACTCCTTCGCAGAATTCTTTGGCCAACGTTCTTTTCACCCATCTTACTTTAGGCTTCGCATGTTTGCAAGGTACACCCAAAGGCAGTACCATCCCAAGAGCCACATCATTTGTACCATTATGAATATTAGAATATGTTCCATTAGCCAGAAAGAAAAAACCTGGATGTGCATAAATCAGTTTATCATAATCCACAGCAGAATATCGAGAATTCCACCCTAAGGTACTTGGGTCCTTTGGACTTACCAAAGAGTACGTGCCCTTATGAAGTACTATCCCTGAACAATTGACATACAATATGAGGTCAGTAAAATTGACAATTGGACAACATGCAGGGTAATAACCAGCTTCACGGGGAACTGCCAACTCCATGTAGTGGTAACCTACCAAAGTGACATTCTGTTTTTCCATATAGAAATTAAAGCAATGTGTTATTATCACACCATGGATAACCCATGTCTCGTGGCTTTCTATGACATAGAAAAGGAGCTGGATAACCATACCCAAATACTCCTTGCACTTCTACGAAGTCAGGGGGCCGGGTATAGGTATAATTGACAATTGACAGTGGATATGCTGTCCACAGACTAGTGACAGATTCAGTAGGGTAACAAGCAGTACCTTTTCCAAAGAATCTCTTATGTGTATCTAGAAACACATTGCTTGGGGCCTCCTTTTCTTTCGGGCTTGAGAAACAACCTTAACCTTACTACATAAGGGTACACCTTGATCACTTTCCAACACCCATGATTCACCACATAATATGATCAACAGCAAAATCACAAGAACAATACATGTCAGCTTTTGTTTACAGGTCCACACTGCATTGTGCGGGGCAACAAGAATCACTGGCTGCTCTTCCTCAGCAACCATTCTACCAAAGGGATGCATAACGAATGATGAAATGGGGGTGTGACAGAGAGGATTCTTTGTGGCTGCCACACCCTTCTGCTTACCGACTCCAGAAAGCCTGACCCCTGTGTTGTTCGTTCTCTTGGAAAGAAGAAACCACGGTGTAAAACAGTGACTTTTTATTCAAACAGTTCAAAGCATAAAAACAATTCAATTTAAATGTTGCCCATCAACACATGAGCAGGATGAAAAAATAAATGCACCGACAATGTTCAAACTCAGTTGTACAAAGAAGCAAATATATGACTAAAATATTATACTATAAGCAGCTGCCTAAAGGGCAACCCTAACTCTAAAGAGGATGGGTAGGCTAGTGCCTAGAAGGTTAATCTATTTTTAAGAAAGCAACACCATTCAAGACTACGCAGTTTAAACTAAAATAAATGCAATGGCTTGGGTTAGAATGAGCTGAGTTAGATAGGCTGTCAAAGGCAAAAGGCTAAATTATTAAAGAGGCTGAATAAGCTAATAATAAAATAATCAGATAGGCTGACAAAGCCAATAGTGAAATAATCAGATAGGCTGACAAAGCCAATAGGCTATGCCATCAGATGGGCTGTTAAAGCCAAAAGGCTAAATTTATAAGAAAAGAATATTACCACCTTGGAAGTTGAAGCTCTAGCCCAGTCGTACGGACGATCGCTCGGGAACCCTCTAAATGCAGTCAAGCTCTGATGCAAGGGAGAGTTCGAAGCTTTAGTCTGGGTGGGGCTCTTTTATATGGTTGAATGCAGAACTATATCGTTAAATACAGAACTTACGCCTACGCCTGCACGAGGCTGGACACAAGATGTGACGCAGGCCACTTGACCGCCTGCCTACTGGAAAATTTTATATGAGAAGTGGTATCATGATGAAACAGAACTGGTGGCAGATGGTCAGAGTTCTCTGACCGCAAAAAGTAAACAAAGGATAACTTTCACCGTAAAAGATGCTTAGAATTAATATTAAATATATTAATTCTTGGTCAAGTTCCCGCCTTGGGTTCCAGTTTAATGCAAGCGCGGAAAGTTTCATAGCTAAGAATATCACAAATCTTGCATGTGACACTGCCAGATGTTCCAACAGAGTGTCACGTGGGTGGGGGCCACCCTTATTCTCGTAACTGTGGAAAGTTACAAGAGGGGGCTGATGCTGTCTCTCGGTGGCTGGAACAGATCTCTGCTAGCAGATCAGTGAGGCCTTCGATCTGTATTATTATTATTATAAAATGAGAGCAGGAGTCACTGGCTTCTTTGGGCCTACACATTTGTATCTAGGAAGGTATGCTTGGTCCTATGTAAGATATGGTTATCTAGGGAGCTGGGCTTGGGCCTATGTGAGATGCACTCCCAGGACGAAGGAAAGTGGACAACTTAAGACCTTCTATCTGAGCCTGCCTTGTGGGGCCTATCTAGAGTATCATGTTTAGTGGGTAGTGCAAAATCAGAAATGAGTTTCTTGTTAAATGGTAATACGGGACCTTCTGGACCCTCCTTCATATCCCTGCTCTTGTTCATTATTGAACACATCTCGGATAGAATACTGCGAGGGACCCTCAGGGGTCGGGTGCATGCTGGGTGAATCATTAGCGTAGGGACACGCAGCCGGGTGTTGCAATTCTGATGGTAGGGTAACATATTCTCCTTCATCATGGCTCAGTAACTGGTCATACTGGTGAGCGTCATGCTCCTCCCTCAGAGTGTACCTATGCGGTGGAACTGGGGGAGCTGAGGGTGCCTCAGGGGAAGCCTCAGGGGCAGCTAGTTCTATGAGTTGTATGTGAACCTGGCCATCCCCATCCCCAGGAACACAGTGCATGTCCAGATAGTCTGCATTGCTGTAAATTGCTGTTTTAACGTAATTTATCCCAACTGCTTTGATGCTACATCTGCTGACACACCTCATTATCACCTGTGCACCGCAACACATTAACATGATGACACAACAAATAGGTAACATAATTTTCAAGATAACAGATAGCCATGAAGGCATCCAGTCCAAGTTGAACCAGCCCGTAATAGGGTCTGCATCGGCACCGCCCTCATCACGCATCTTCTTTCCCAAATTGCTCAAGTCCTCAATGGCCTTGGCAAGAGACCCGTTGGCGGCATCATTAGATGGTATGAAAGTACAGCAGCTCGATCCGATGGAACTGCATACCCCTCCCTGCATAGCTGTGAGCTGATCTAGAACATATCTATGCTCTAGAACCATAAGTCTTATTGGTCGTAATTCTTCCTGTATTGCGTTGAACCCATCTCGGGTGTTGTTGATCAGAGTCATTAGTTCATAACGTGTGACCTGCAGCCACCGGGCATTAGCAGATGTTTGCCAGATGGGCCACAGACCCCCAAAGAATTCCTGGGCGCCACTGAATAGGCGAAACTCATCAGGAACTTCCTTAATGGCGTCTTTAGCAAAATATTGAGCACTCCTTCGGTGCCGGTGAAGCAGGGTGACATCACCTGTCATGGGGTGTTCGAGCACTTGAGAAATGTTGGATGCCAGGACAACGAGATGCAGTTCATGCATGGTGACCATGGTGCATAGGCCCTTCCATTGAGGAGGCAACTGGGCGTAAATGCGTTCTCCGCAGGCCCAAAAGATGTCCATGAGGCCGGCGGTGCCGTCTTGGAGGTCCAAATTAAAAACTGTTGTGTTACAGTCAGTGTTGCTGCCCACAGGGCGGGTACCGTTACCTAGGAAGCAAAGGAGAGGATTTTTTAGTTTATATGCTCTCTTCCATTGGTAGGAGGTGTCTCTACTAAAGGTGTACCTTCTACTCTCTTGTGTCCAGACCCTCCCGCACTCATCTTCGACATCCCAATCGATGTTCCCCTCATACTCTGTTGTTACAAAGGGTTCTCCTAAGGAAGCAGCTCTACAAGTGAGGTTGCGTGGACCTTGCCACTCGTTGTTGACATAGATGTTGACCCATAAACGTAGCACAGCCCTGTATTCACAGGTGCTTTTATCTGTGAGTGGATTACATTGTGGTTGTGGTGTTGTAAAGGTAAAGTAGCGTAAATAGGCAAAACTACGCTCCCAATGTTGGGTATACTTTTCGGGTATTTTCATCCTATACAACTCCTCCATGCATTTGTCAAATTGTTGTTTGTCAGTCACAATTCTGAACGCGACACTATTATGATCCCATACCGTGGTGTTTACAAAAATGGTATCGATAGTTGCTGATAGAAGCTGAATCTGGCCGAAGATACGGCAAAGAAACAGATGGAGGAGACACTCGGCTTTTGGGGGTGGTATTTCTTTTGGGAAAATCATTGTGTCTGCGCCTACTGCATGAGGGATGTGTGAGCATACGAAACATGCTTCTTTTGTTACATTTTTTCCTATTTTGGACATGTGCCGGTACCACATGTTATCTAACAGGGCATCATGGGCTCCATGATCCGGATCAAATTCGTCCGAACGTGTGGAATGGAAATCGGGCCTTGGATGAAGGTGTGCAATGTGAACCATTGTGTCCTGAAGAGCGGTGGCCCACTCTTGTGTGGTCTCAGGTTTTGTTCTACGGGTCCAGAACCTGGCCCTTGCTCTTGCTCTACCTCTTTTAAATCCTCTTTTAAATCTACGGTTAGTGCGAAGAAGGGAACTGCAGGGCAACTGGGGACCTAATGTGAGATCTGGAACGCCAGCCCCTGGGGTAGTAGCACTGCTTGGGATCAGATCAGTAACTGTGGATGTGGGGTGTGTGCTCGTGTGTGCTGTATCATTGATGCAAGGTGGGAGTGGTGGACTTGCTATCTTGTCTCTACCTGGTGGCACAACTGAGTGCCCTGGTGTGATAGTATCTGGAAGATAACACTGATCAGTGGTTGCAAGATAATACATATACCCATTGAGAGCTGCCAAAGTGACAGTGGAAAAAACACAAAATAATAAGGCAAGTGAAATACATAACTTTGCATCTCCATTAGCTTTCTTGACTGTAAGTACGCAATGCTCATTGTCTTCATCACAGGAGGATGGAAGGCCGCTGTTTTCATGGAGTGGCACAGATGGCATGTTCCATTCCTCCTTTAGTCCATTGGCTGAGGTGGTGGTGCGGGGTCTAGACGGACGTGGCTGCGATGGATCCATGCTTTTCTCTCAGTTATTCGCACTGCCGTTGGTGATGAGTCTATCACCTGGAAGAGACCTTCGAACTTAGGATCCTTCCAACGCCTGACGTTTTTCCGGACGAAGACCAGTGTCCCGGGACGGATTGGTGGGAGCTCAGGATCGGTGGGGCCCTTGTCTCTCCTCTTGGATACCTGGGTAGAAAGGAACTGCGCTGCGCTTGTTAGTTGGCACAGATAATTGTAAAGTTCTGCCTTAACTATCTCTGGTGATGACTCACTATCTGTTTTAGGGCGTGTGGATGGAACTGTTACATTTATGGATCGTCCAGTGACAAGCTGATGGGGCGTGAGGTGGTGATCCGAACTTGGGGAGTTTCTTAGTGCAAAAAGTGCTATGGGTAGGCAATAAAGCCATTTCTTTCCTATTGTTGCGCTTATTTTGCTTATTTTATTTTTGAGCAAGCCGTTGAGGCGCTCACAAATGCCGTTGCTTTGTGGGTGGTAAGCTGATGTCAGTTTGTGTTTAATGCCTAGCATTGTGGTCAGGGAGGAAAAGATGGCGTTTGAAAAATGACTTCCGTTATCGGACCGGATGGAGTCTGGAATGCCCCAGCGAGTAATGACATCACGGAGTAGGAATGTGGCAGCTGCCTTGGCATCACAGTGGACGCAAGGTCCGGCTTCGATCCAGCGTGAAAATGGACATACTACTACAATGAGATAGCGGTAATTTTGGCATCGGTCGATCATGTCGACATAGTCAATGTGTAGCTCTTTGAAGGGGCCAGATGGTCTAGGAATGGTGGAAGCAACTGTTTTGAGAGTCGGGTTTGGGGAATATTGTTGGCAAATGAGACATTTATTAACATACAATTGTATCTGTTCGTAGGCATTGGGGATGAACCAGTCTGTTTGCAAGGTGGTGGACATGTTATCTCGGGTGACATGTGTGGGAAGGTGGAGCTGGTCTAATGCCACTTGTAACAAGGCCTGTGGCATCACAGGTTTCCCTGTTACTGTCTGTCTGTACACGAAGTCGGCGGAGTCCTGTTGTACTCCCTCTTCTTCCATAACTCTTTCTCTTGATCTGGTGCACTTTCTTGCATTTCTCTAAGGTGCAACTGTGCAGTGTGATCATATTGCTGAGTTGTGTCAATGTCAAATGGTGTTGTGAATTGGGATGGTGTTTTTGGAATTCCTTCATTGCTATTGTCATGCTCTGTGGGAGGCAGTGTTTGGGAAAGTAAAATGGGGGCAAGTGGAACTTCTGTGGTTGTTTGGAGTGGGGGGCCTGTTGCTGGGGAGCCTCTGGCTGCAGCCTTAGCTGCCCAATCTGCCAGGGCGTTACCTCTGGAGACAAAATCTTGGCCATTAGTGTGCGCTGCGCATTTGACTACGGCTACTTCAGCTGGTAGTGTAAGTGCCTCAATAAGTTCCTCTAGTAACGTTTTGTGAATGACAGGTGTACCATCTGATTTGAGGAAGCCGCGCCTTCTCCAGCGGAGGATGCTGGAGTGTGTTGTTGTGGTGACATATGCAGAATCTGAATAAATTGTGATGCGGTCATCTGCTCCAATGTTTAAGGCAGCTATGAGGGCTACTAGTTCAGCTGCCTGGGCAGAATAATGTGAAGGTAATGTGAGTTGCTGCACAATGTCTAGGGAATCAGAGGAATCATTCTGCTGTGCTTTAACTACTGCTGCTCCTGTGTACCTGACTCCTGTTTCTTGATCAATGGTAGAGGAGCCATCAACAAAATATACAGTACTGTTTGGCAAGGGATCCTCTTTTGCTGCTCCAGACTCATCTGGTGAATATGTGGCACAGTCATGGGTGTCATCATCTGAGGTAGCTATTGGATGGGCAAAAAATGTGGCAGGGTTTACTGTATGGCATTTGACAATTTTCAGAGAAGGTAGTGACAGTATAACTTCGTAACCTGAGACTCTCTGTGTTGTTAAAGTTGTCTTGGCTTTTTGTATTATTGCAAAGACAGCATGTTCTGTGTACATAGTCAGTGGGGAACCCATTACAATGGGAGTGGTTTTCTCAACAGCAAAAGCTGCGGCAGCAAGGGCCTGCTCGCAGGGGTAATGACCTTTCATGACAGCGTCCAGCATGCCGCTGAAGTAGGCAATGGGCTTATGGCCCATGGGGTATTTCTGAGTGAGTACTGCAGTCATTACTAGACCATCACAGTGAGTGAATAGGTAGAATTCTTTTGTGTAATCAGGTGATCCTAACACTGGTGCATTTGTTATCTCATTTTTGAGCTGGGTGTAGGCTGTTCTCATTTCAGGTGTCCACTCAATTTTATTGTGTCTGTCTTTGCCCATTTTCACAGCTTTCAGCAATGGGGCAGTTATTGTTGCGAAATCAAAGACCCACTGGCGGACATAATTAACCAGACCAAGGAATTTTTGCATGTCTTTAACTGTTTGAGGTTCAGGAGTGCCTTTTATCGCTTCAACTCGACCTGGAGTGACCCGTCTGCCTGATGCAGACAGTAGTTGTCCTAGATAGTGTACCTCTTTCTGACAGTACTGTACCTTCTGTTTGTCAACTTTATATCCTCTTTGTGCTAGCGTGGTAAGTAGGAAGATGGTGTCTTTTCTGCATTGTTGTTCTGTGGGGCTGCAAAGCAGTATGTCATCGACATATTGCAGTAAGATGCTGTCACATTGAATATTAGACAAGTCCTCTTTGACAACTCTGTTGAAGACACTGGGGGACTCACAGTACCCTTGAGCGAGCCTTGTGTACGTGAATTGCACATTTCTGAATGAGAAAGCCAATAGGTATTGGCTGTCTTGGTGCAAAGGAATGCTGAAAAAAGCATTTTTCAGGTCGATGACAGAAAAGTACTGTGCATCGGGGGGGACATTCGTGAGGATGACAGAGGGGTCTGGGACAATGGGGAACTCTGGTACCACTATGTTGTTAATTGCGCGCAGATCATGTACTAGCCTCCATTGATTGGTCTTCCCCTTCCGCACAGGGAAAAGGGCTGTGTTACAAGGAGAGATACAAGGATATATTACTCCTTGTTCTAGCAATGCCTGTATGGTAGGGGCTATGCCCTCCTCTGCTGCTTTGGACAAGGGATACTGTTTTATTCTGGGCAGGATAGCACCTTGTTTGAGAGTTATCCTAAATGGCCTGGCAGAGCTAATAAGGCCTACATCATTTGGGCCTGTTGTCCAGAGATGTGCAGGTACTTGAGCCAGATCTGCGTCTCAGGCAGAGTCATAGCTAGGGGTGACTGTTGGTGTCCTAATCTCCACTGTTACTGAGATAGGCACATTATTATCATAGATAATCTGTTTTAGAGTGTTCCTCAGGGGATCCAAACAACTGGGCATCTGAAATGTCTCGTACCAACCCTTTGGGCTCAATAAAAATGACACAAGCCCAAGTATGAGCGTTGTCATCGCATGCCAGGAATGCGCCGTAGGTCGGTGTTACCTCAATGGCGCAGATGTCAAATGTCAAATGTTTATCTAATATCTGTGAGTCTGGTACTTGGGGTCTGAAAAGGAACTCTTTTGGTAACTGGACAGTGCGGCCTTGTAATTCGGGAGTGGTGGCGACAATAGTGTGGACAGCTGCAAAGAAGGCGTGCTCATCCACTGGTCGTGCTCTGACCTGGCTATCTAAGGAAGACTGTGCAGTGACTGCCATTATCCTAGTTAGTGGGGTACCTGGTATGGAGCAAATCATTGTTCCATTGTCATCAAAGTGGATGGTCATATTTAGTTTGGCCATGAGGTCACGTCCTAAAAGATTGACTGGGGACCTGGGTGAATAGAGCAGAGGCTGCTCCACTACATGGCCTCCTATCTCCATTGATACTGGCTTGGTGAAAGGGACCCTTGCTATTGCCCAAGAAAATCCCTGTGTGTCCGCTGTTTTGTTAGAAATGGGCAGAGGGCCACCTGTGATGCAGGAATATGTGGCACCTGTGTCAACAAGAAAACTATATGTTTTGTTATTTATCACAACACTTGCAATGGGGTCCTCTTCAGTATTGCTTGTGCATGACAAAATTGGGCACACAAGAGTTGACTGTGGGCTGACCTAGCTGGTGTATCCTCCAGGCTGATATTGCTGGATGGTGCCCTGGGTAAAGGGGTTGCTGGAGGCAACAATTGTTCCTCCTAGAGGGACACTGTTTTGTGTTTGGGGGACCACCTGATAAGCAGGTGCTTGCTGTGGCTGTAGCTGTTGCATTGGAACCTGTATTTGTTGGACTGCTGGCTGAACCTGGGTCATTATGGGTGCTTGGAGCTGCACTTGTTGCTGCTGTGCTGGTTGTGCATAAGAGAATAGTATTTGGGGCTGTTGAAGGTGTTGTTGCGTGCGCTGCTGTTGTTGGAATGGTGCTTGTGCTTGGTAGCCAGGACGCATATATTGCTGACCCATATCACGCTTTTTGCTGTTGCAATCTCTCTGTATGTGGCCTGGTTTCTGGCAATAGTAGCAAATGATCGGTGGTGTTCCCTGTCCTGGCTGTTGTGGAAACCTTTGTTGTCCCATCCCTCGCCCTCTTCCTTGTCTACCCGTGTTCCAGTTCATATTTGGTCTGTTATTGTAATAGGGCTGTGTGTTGGTGCTGTAAGCAGGTTGTGCTGGCATGTATTGTACCATTGGCTGTTGTTGCGGCTGGACATACTGTATGGCAGGTTGGGGTTGAGCTTGTATGTACTGTACTGCAGGTGGTGCTTGAACCTGCTGTGGGGCAGTTTGGGCGTTGCCTGCAAGAGCATTCATGGCAGCCTGGGGGAAGGATGTTACTGCTGTCATTTGAGTGACCGGTGCTGCATGCATGACTGTGTCAACATTGTCTTTTTCTTATTAAGTTTCTGCTGTACCAACTTGGCAGCGGCATTCTCTATTGCCAGCTGTCTAACCTTCTCTTTTCCTGTCTCTTTTGCAATAATGTATAATGTGGTCTTGTATTTCAGCCCATGGCTTGCATTCCATTGCTACAATACCATCTAATTTTTCCTGCACTTCAGTGGGTAAACCTTTCTTTATTGTGTGATAAAATAATCTCCCATATCCTCCAGCTGCGTCCCAGCGTTGCCCTAACTCCTGGTGCCATTTTTCTTTCATTCTGGAAAGATAGTTGGCAGGGTCTTCATTTGGTTGCATGGTTTGTGACAATAGAGCCCCAATATCGGGAACATCAGGGAATTTTCTGCGCAACTCAGTCCAGGCTAGTGTTCTAATCTCATTAAAGGAAACACCATCATGTTTGGTATTTGTTTTTGTAAGATTGGCATGGACACATGTGAAGAGATCTTCTGCGTCTTCTCCAATGAGGGAGATCAGCAGGCTTTTTACATCTCCTATAGCTATGTTGTTACCTGTGGTGCAATTTTCAAAAGCTGCAATCCATTTCCCGCACCCTCAGTGAGGGGTGGGAGTGCCTTTTTGACATTTTCTTTGTCTAGTGTAGACCATGGGATATAGATGGGGGGATCAGTGACATTTTTATAGAGCAGTGGCATTTGGCGCATGACCCCAGGGCGTTGCGCTGTGGGTCCTGTATAGTCATGCTGGCGAGCATATTTTTGCCAGACTTTCAGGCTCTCCCTCATGTAGTCATAGTCCCAATCCTCATCTCCTAGTCCTTTGAGGATACATTCAACTGCTGTTGCCATGTACTGAGGCTCAAAGGAGCCTTCTCTTGGCCAAGGGAGCATTTGCGGTGCTACAGGCTCTGACCAGCCTGCCAAGTCATCTGAAAAGGGGTTAACTGCATAATCTGAACCCTCCCCTAATGTCACTATCTCATTGGGAGTGAGATCATTGCTAGTTTTTGGTGGACATGGTCTGCTGAGACTTATGTTGTGTCTATTTTTCATCCTAATAGTGCGCAAGGAGGCAGAGCCCGAGACGTCATATAGTATGTCGTCTGGGCGTCCATGTGTCCCCAAGACTTTAAGTCTTTGTGCTTCGGTGGTCCTGACCTTACTTCTTACCACTCTGTCTTGTTCCTGCGGGAGTCCACAATATATTGGGATGTCACCAAACATTGGATTGTGGCCTTCTAGCACCCGTGGGGGTGTCTTATCCCGTCCTACTGGTGTTGGGAATTGGTGGTCTTGGTGTGTGTTAGTGACTGTTTGTGTCATTCCAGAGGCGGCAGCGTCAGAGTGGTAGGGGTGCTCATCAAGGAGATATTGTTTATTCCCATCCCCATTCCTACTGATAATTGTCTTTCGGTGGTGTTGCACGAGGTTGTGCAGCGTGGGTGAGGGTGGTGTTGACCTTTGACATTATGTCCGTAATGCTTTTGTTCATGTTCTCTAATTTAAATGACAAGCGTCTAATCGAGTTTACCTGTGCTGCGTGGCAAGGTGGTTGATGCATGGGTGTCTGTTCGTCCTCAAGGCGCTGCGGTGAGATACTCTCCATGCTGGAGCTTTTGCTCAAGTCTGTATTCTGTCTATAATTGCCATATGAGGAGGGAAGACCAGTGAGAGGAACACACTGTCCCTCCGTCATGCACAGCAATGGTGGGGCGGGGAACTCAATGAGCTGTCTGTTGTCTGTCATGAGGCCAGATCCCGGTACCTCACCAGAGGGTGCAGTAGCCATGTAAGGCATGCTAGTTTGTGATGGGAGGTGCGACCTTGGGAACAGGTGTGTGCCGGTGTCAAGGAAGGGGTTAAGGACAGGTGCTTGTTGAGTGTCAGTGTCACGGAAGGGGTTAGTGACAGTGTCTTGTTTAGGGCCAATGTCACGGACGACAATGACAGGTGAGCGCAAGTGACGAGATGATGCTTGAGAGGCAGAGTCAGAGCCTTCCTCATCGTCTTCACCTGGGCGGGGGTGTGCAGTATTGACTGTTGGTGTAAATTTTAGTGATAGCTGTGCATCTATGAAGCCTGGGATACCTGATACTGCTGTCTCCCTTACTGTACCGTTGGGGAGAGGCAGGTGTATGCTGCGCAGGTCTGTCAGGTCGGGGTATACATCACTGGGGGGCGTGGATGGAGCCGGTGGTCTGTCCACGGGGTGGTACGGGTGACTAGGTGACGTGTGGGAAGCCTGAAATTCCTCAATCTGTGTGATGTGTAATTCTAGGCCGAGGTGCGGTGAGGTAGTTGCCTCATCTGGTAATGATTGGAAACCAGCAGCCGGAGAATCATTAGTGGTAACTGGCAGCTCAGGTTGTTCCTTGTTAGTGAGCTTGGTATACATACCGCTGAAGTGGTAAGGCGGTGGGGGCGGAGCATTGGGTATAACTGGGTGCTTGGAGTCAGAGTGTGTTTGAACCTTGTCTTTGAAAATGCGCCAGAGATCTAAAGTAGCCTTTCTCTTC
This sequence comes from Calotriton arnoldi, assembly GCA_963921515.1. Lineage (NCBI taxonomy): Eukaryota > Metazoa > Chordata > Amphibia > Caudata > Salamandridae > Calotriton > Calotriton arnoldi. Next base: position 4,142,700 of record CAWUFW010000428.1, read on the forward strand.
TGTAACTTAGTGCCAGAGTACTTGGTGTCTAAAAAGGTGGTGGCAGGCAATGTATGATTGGGTCAAAGCTTCCCTCTGAGGGCCAAGGATGAGTCATTTTCGCCGTACGTTCATGAAGCTCACGGCAGTGCTTTAGTATATGGTGTTCCTGGCCTCCGAATGTTTTTAAAACATGTTGGAGTGGAGTGGCCATGTTGGTGTGTCTAACACTGGGCGCTCTAGAAAAAGCCTGAATTACAGGAGCACGTTTTCTCAGGTGCTAGGGACAATGTCTCTGATGAGTTCCTGCTCTACTGCCTGAATAACAATATCATACACACCGTCCTGCAAGTCTCGCTCTTGTGCTTCAGTATAAAGAGGAAAGTGGAGCCGACCACCAAAGCAAGCTTCAGCAATATAACTTTGGAGAGGGTGCCTTGGCCAGGTGCTAGATAGTATGGCAGTGAATAGCGCTCCAGGGGGATGTATGATGAAAAAGATGTGAAAGTGGGTAGACGTTTTATACACTGTAGAGCTTACTATGCCATTCATGAGTGTTATTTTAAAGCACAATGCTTTGAGGGTGTGTGTCGCTTGTTTGGAAAGAAATGTGGTTAGGTGGTAGAAGAGTGCTCAGTGGCAGAAGTGGATTCAGGGGCAGGAGTGGATTCAGGGGCAAGAGTGGATTCAGGGGCAGGAGTGTGTTCTGGGGCAGGAGTGGGCTCAGTGGCAGAGGTGGAGGGAATGGCGTCTATTATCAATTCCTCTCCTATTGCGCTACTGATAACGTGATATAATGCTTGTCTTAATTCCAGTTCCTGTGGTCCGGTGTATATTCCGTTAGGGGAGAAGTCAGGAAATTGGAGCTGGCTACGAGAGAGCCCAGCAATTACTTTACTTTGTAGCGGGTTGCGTGGATAATTTGTAACAAGTGTGGAGGGTATGTCCAAACCTGGCGCTATTAGGCGAATGCGTATGTAAATGTTATCGATGTCCTATGAACCGTGGTACCTCTAATCCTGTTCATGGGGACCAGTAATTATGGAGTGTTCCCTAAACTGTCAGTGCTTGGAATGTTTCTGTTCTTTATGTTTAGTATCAGTGGGATGCGGAAGGTGCGGGAAAGATGGTGCTAGTGAAAGCGTTATCTGCTGTGCCTGGGTATAGTCAACCCCTAAAACGTGAAATATAGTGAGAAGGACCGTGCTTGCTAAGGGTGTAACGTGATAAAAGGAGGATGGGTGCTCAGTAGAAAGACCCACAACGATATTATTAACTAGATATACAAAAATAGGAGAAGCTGTACTGTCAGGCGACGGGGTACTCATTACCTACAGTGTCTGAAAATGCGGTGGTGGACTTGCTGGGGGAGGCACAATGAGGATGTCTGGGACAGAGTCCTCTAGATCCACTGAATAGTCCTGCAGGAGTGCCAAGAGGAATGGGGACTCAGTAGCCGGAGGCAGTGGTTGGTGGGGAGCAATAGTAAGTGCTGATGCTGATACCGTAGGGGGGGCAGGGGCAATAATGCTAGGGAGTGTTGCCTCTTCAGAGGATGCCGTGGACTGCGCAGAGTCAGTATTGGAGTCGTCGTCTATGGCAATGGTAGGGGGTGAATTAGCAAGAGAAACAGAGGACCCTAAAGAGGGTGGGGAGCGCGGCGGTGAATTAGAGGAGTGGGTAGGCCACAAAAGATCGGGGCGGGTGGTGTCTGGTGGTGGTGGTTGGGAAGAAGCGGTGCCTGAGAGAGGTAAGTCTACGAGAGACAAGAGTGAAAGGCGGAGTTCTGTATTGGGTGTAAAGTCAACTTCAAAAATGTCCCAAGTAGCAGCAAGAACTTCGCTTTGGTGGCGCGTGAGGGGGATAAAGTGATCAAGACCGGTGTGGTACACCGCTGTGGCAGTACCACGTACTGAATGAATAAGGAGATTAATAATTTGTGGGGGATCAGGGGACATACCGGGGGGGGGGGGGTTGTGAAAGGAGACTGACAAGAGGAGTGGAGATACACCCCCACCCCCCTCTGGCTACCAATTGACGGAGGCAAGTGGTAGGCAAAAAAGGTGTGAGAGACAGAAAAGAGGCGCAATGTACGTGCAATGTGTACTGTAGGTAAGTGCAACTACTTAGCGGGATTGCGGCTAGGAGGTAAAGACAAGGCAATCCAGACAACAGCTACTTAGCGCAGTTGCCGCTAATTGTGAGGAAAGGGGTGGGGCAACTGAGTCAACAACTATAGCTAGCAGACTGCCACTCGGCTAAATGAGTGTGAAGCTGGCAAGTCAGCAACAGATGTGGGGTGGGTGGAGGGAACTGCTGTTGAACAGAAGGGCTACTAATGTGTAAGAAAACGAAGCACAAAAAACAGACATAACGGACAACAAATAAACAATAATTAAATAAAAGAAATGCATTTAAAAAATGAACACGTATTAATGTAACAGTGGTTGCTGAGAAAGCAGCCCGGAAGGACAGAGGAAGGAGGGGCGATGGGGTCTACAGTGAAGCTGCGAGGCCTACTTCCTCATTATGCGAAGAGAGAGCAATGAGGAAGGCAGATGGGAGGTCAAACTGAGCTAGAGACTTCGAAGTGGTTAGTTCCCCTTTTGGTAGTGGCGCAGTTAACAAGAGTGAAAGGCGCCGATGAGAGAGTGAGAGAAATTTAAGAGTTAAAAAGAGAAGGGCACCCAAGCAATGCAAAATGGAATCAGAGAGGGATGTACTAGAGAGAGCGAAGAATGGGTGTGCGAATAAACAGGAGAGACACCTGAGGAAAAAGGGGCGCATTGACGGCGAAAAGTAGAATGGTGTTGCAGGGCAGGAAGGAGGCAAGGAAAGAGAAATGAATGAAGAACAACAGAATGAGAAGGAAGGGAGTGAGTGAAGGAACAAAACTAAATATATGAAAAGGATACAGAAGATGAAAGTGTAAAGAAAAAAACTGAAAAATACAATGCTGAAAGAAGAATACAAAATGGCGGCAAGAGCATTCAAAATGGCGGCGGGACACACCCTAAAATAAAAGTGCGACAACACTACAGTCACGCGTGCCACTTGTGCACCGTGTCAAGGGCGCAACAGTCCACAACTAAAACCAAATAGTCAACTGAAAAACAACGTCAAGGACCTTTAATAATGACATAAAAAAAAAAAAATGTGCGCCAAATATTAAAACATGGGAAAGCTGCAAATGCATGTGCACAATGCAAGAATTCGACAAATCACACAGAAGTGATTTCCAGGACTCAAACCTCAAGCATTACGGAGCAAATCAAACAAAAACCACATATAATAAATACGAAAACATAAAACCCTTGCAGAAGCACTTGTGCACAATGCCAGAATTCGATCAACCACGTGATCCGGACTCAAACCGTAAGCATCATCTAAGAGCATATGCAAGGGAAAGGGCAAAGAAAAGAACGAGGAAGTGAAAACGGCAATGAAAGTGTGAGCACAATATTTTTAGAAAAGGCAAAGGCAAAGAGGCCAAAGAAAGTGTGGGCAAAGAGAACGCAACTAAAAGGAAACCACGACAAAACTAAAAATAGCAGAGCACCAAAGAGCCTCGGGGAGATGTGACCAGCCAGAAAGAGGACGTCGTGGCATGTCAGTCAACCACAGGCGGGCAAAGGAGCGCACACAGAAGGGAGACCCCTGTTGGCAAATGCAGGCTGACCCACCACCCCACACACGCCACAACCTGAGGCAAATGCAAGGAAAAAATAAAAAGATCCCTGACTTACCCCAGTGGACTTGGGGAGAGGAGAGCCCGAGAGACAGCCAGACAGGTGTAACCCCAGCATGCGTCCCAAGACCTCACCGTAGACGACCGTCCACAGAGTCCTGGATATTCGTGGTCGCCAGCTGACAGAGAGGATTCTTTGTGGCTGCCACACCCTTCTGCTTACCGACTCCAGAAAGCCTGACCCCTGTGTTGTTCGTTCTCTTGGAAAGAAGAAACCACGGTGTAAAACAGTGACTTTTTATTCAAACAGTTCAAAGCATAAAAACAATTCAATTTAAATGTTGCCCATCAACACATGAGCAGGATGAAAAAATAAATGCACCGACAATGTTCAAACTCAGTTGTACAAAGAAGCAAATATATGACTAAAATATTATACTATAAGCAGCTGCATGGAGGGCAACCCTAACTCTAAAGAGGATGGGTAGGCTAGTGCCTAGAAGGTTAATCTATTTTTAAGAAAGCAACACCATTCAAGACTACGCAGTTTAAACTAAAATAAATGCAATGGCTTGGGTTAGAATGAGCTGAGTTAGATAGGCTGTCAAAGCCAAAAGGCTAAATTATTAAAGAGGCTGAATAAGCTAATAATAAAATAATCAGATAGGCTGACAAAGCCAATAGTGAAATAATCAGATAGGCTGACAAAGCCAATAGGCTATGCCATCAGATGGGCTGTTAAAGCCAAAAGGCTAAATTTATAAGAAAAGAATATTACCACCTTGGAAGTTGAAGCTCTAGCCCAGTCGTACGGACGATCGCTCGGGAACCCTCTAAATGCAGTCAAGCTCTGATGCAAGGGAGAGTTCGAAGCTTTAGTCTGGGTGGGGCTCTTTTATATGGTTGAATGCAGAACTATATCGTTAAATACAGAACTTACGCCTACGCCTGCACGAGGCTTGACACGAGATGTGATGCAGGCCACTTGACCGCCTGACTACTGGAAAATTTTATATGAGAAGTGGTATCATGATGAAACAGAACTGGTGGCAGATGGTCAGAGTTCTCTGACCGCAAAAAGTAAACAAAGGATAACTTTCACCGTAAAAGATGCTTAGAATTAATATTAAATATATTAATTCTTGGTCAAGTTCCCGCCTTGGGTTCCAGTTTAATGCAAGCGCGGAAAGTTTCATAGCTAAGAATATCACAAATCTTGCATGTGACACTGCCAGATGTTCCAACAGAGTGTCACGTGGGTGGGGGCCACCCTTATTCTCGTAACTGTGGAAAGTTACAAGAGGGGGCTGATGCTGTCTCTCGGTGGCTGGAACAGATCTCTGCTAGCAGATCAGTGAGGCCTTCGATCTGTATTATTATTATTATAAAATGAGAGCAGGAGTCACTGGCTTCTTTGGGCCTACACATTTGTATCTAGGAAGGTATGCTTGGTCCTATGTAAGATATGGTTATCTAGGGAGCTGGGCTTGGGCCTATGTGAGATGCACTCCCAGGACGAAGGAAAGTGGACAACTTAAGACCTTCTATCTGAGCCTGCCTTGTGGGGCCTATCTAGAGTATCATGTTTAGTGGGTAGTGCAAAATCAGAAATGAGTTTCTTGTTAAATGGTAATACGGGACCTTCTGGACCCTCCTTCAGGTGAAATACAAGGAAATATGCAAGTTCCCAGTGTCCGTCAGAGCCTCACTGGTACAGGCTCCTATTGTTCATCAATACGTTGGCGCTCTTGAGCACCGGCGGTGGAGCTTGCTCTGTCCTAAGCTCGTATCCCACGTCGACCAGGATAATATGTCCCCCAAGGGATACTTAGATCTATCCTGTCCAATGTTCAAACAGTGCACAAAACTCTCATCACCCTAAACTAAATCCGTTGGTACTATTAGCAAAGTACAGCCTGACTTACACAGTCCATTCCTAACTAATCTTTCTCCTCTTTGGTGCACTGTCCCCCCAGCTGAGGGCGCAAATTGTACCTAGTGACTCCAGGCACAGAAGGATCAACAAAAAGAGGCTCCTGGATAGGTCGTATTTCCGGAGGAACAGCTGCATTCAGCACATCATCATTTTCTTTGTCTGTTTGCATCCAGGTCAACCTTGCATCGCTGAAAGGGACAAACCGAGGCATCGTCTTGCACTCAGAGTCCTCTATTCCATCCTTCACCCACTGGTCGTAGGGCAAAGGGATTCTGCAACAATGGGTCGCATGTATCCAGTTCTTACGACCAGCGACCTTGACTGTAGTGCGTGTTGCTAAAAGGACCTGCTCTGGTCTCTTCCATCGCGACTCCAAACCTTTCTTCCGCTGAAAATTCTTGACTAAGATAAAGTCCCCAGGCTGAATGTCGTGTCCGGGCCCCTCTGGTGTGGCTGGCAGGGCTTCCCGGACCTGTTGGTGAATAGAACGCAAACTTTCAGTCAACTGTCCAAGGTAATCGATTAACAATGGGTATTCAATATCAGAGAACCGCTGAGGTCGCGGGACGCCCCAGACATTTGCCGGGCGTCCAAACACAACCTCATACGGTGACAATCCTGTCCTAAAATGTGCTGTAGTTCTTGTTGAAAAAAGAGCTAATGGTAAGGCATCTGGCCACTTTAACCCTGTGGTCTCCTGAATTTTTGCCAGTTTGAGCTTGAGAGTGCCATTGTACTTCTCAACCAAACCTGCTGACTGTGGATGATTGGCAGCATGGAACTTTTACTTCATGTGCAAACCATCACAAATTAATTGAAACACTTTTGCATTAAAATGACTTCCGTTATCACTCCAAATCAAACGGGGCAAGCCGAGACGAGGAAAGAACTCCTTCAGGAGTACCTTCGCATTTGTAATAGCTGTATTATCTTTAGTGAGATAAGCCTCAACCCATTTACTTAATGCACATACAACCACCAAAACACACTTTAAATTATTACATCTCTCTAATTCTATATAATCCATCTGAAGGACTTCAAAAGGGAAAGTGAGGGGTTCAAAGTTACCAGGCGGTGTCGTGGTACCCTTTCCAGGATTGTGCATCATGCACACCATACATTACTTCACTAAGTGTGCGGAAGTCTTGGGGAATATTATCATTCTGCCATACGGGGTCTAACAGTTTACAGATACCCTAAGCACTAATGTGAGCTGAACCATGGGTCATCGTGACTACAGGAAGAACATATGCATCTGGCAACATCCATCTCTGCTTCCCTGACTTATCGATCCAACATCCCTCATCATTCAATTGTGCTGTACTTTCCTGCCACACTGCTAATTCTTCTACTGAGGCCTCACTTTGTATCTCCTTTACATTCTCAAGAGTGTCCTCAAACATGACAACCTCAGGGACCCACCTAGCCGGACCTGCTACAAACATTCTTTTCATCTTTGTCCGGGCCGTCTCCTTAGGTGTCTGATCTGCAAAGGCATTTCCCCCACCTACATCATCGGTGACCTTCCGGTGGACGCTACACTTTACTATGGCCAACTTCTTAGGGAGTGTCAAAGCAGATAAAAGTCTCAGTATAAGGTGCCCATGCTGGATTTTGGTGCCATGGGAAGTGAGAAACCCTCTCTCAGCCCAGAGTCACCCAAAATTATGTGCGACCCCGAAAGCGTACTGGCTGTCAGTATAAATGTTGACAACCAATCCCTCACTCAATTCACAAGCTCGAATTAAAGCAGCTAGCTCAGCAGCTTGCGCTGACTGATAAGGAACACAAGATGTCTCTACCACAGTATGCAGTGTGGTAATAGCATAAGCAGCATTAGTGGTGCCATCTGGTAATTTAAAATAAGAGCCATCAACATTTAGTTCCCCTTGTGGGTCAGATAAGGGAACATCATGCAAGTCTACCTGTCCTTTCATCTCTTCTTCCGTCCGGAAGATACAATCAGGTTTGTCAACTTCATCACTGTCGAAAGGGAGGGGTAGTAACGTGGCTGGGTTCAGAGTAGCACACCTTTTGATCGTGATATGTTTAGCAAACAATGTCAATTCATAACCAGTAAGACGTGCACTGGTGAGGTGCTATGTCTTTGTCTTATTCAATAGTGTATCCACAGCATGGGGTACCATAACTGTGAGGTCAGTATCAAGCACGAGTCCAGCCAATTGTCTGATTGAAGTGGCCACGGCCGCGACCGCTCTTAGACAACTCGGGAGGGCTCTCGCGACTGGATCAAGGACAGCACACGGCCATTGCTTATCTCCAAATTTTTGTGTTAAAACAGAAAGCGCACAACCAGCCATCTCATGGACGTACAATACAAATGGTTTGCCGTAGTTAGGGGTGCCAAGTACTGGAGCCGAACAAAGCGCAGTTTTCAATTGCTCAAAAGACTGCTGACATTCAGGCGTCCAAGGCAAAGGCTCATGCACTTCTTTCGTTGTTAGAGCAAGCAAGGGTTTGATTAATAAAGAATAGTTAGTTATCCACTGCCAACAGTAGGAAGTGATACCTATAAAAGCGCGCACATCTTTCTGAGTCTGTAGAATAGGCATTTTAACAATGGTACTGATACGCTCAGGGGTCAACCTCCTACCCTTCTTCGACAGTAGGTGACTTAAATAGGTGACCTCCTGTCGACAATCCTGAAATTTTGAAAGGGAAACTTTATGGCTATGATGAGGCAAATGCAACAATAATTTAACCATACTATCTTTACAAACCTGCTCAGTATCAGAAGCTATAAGGAGGTCATCAACATACTGCACCAATACATTACCTGCAGGAAACGAAAGGGAATCCAACTGACTCTTTAAAGCCTGACTACAAATGCTCAGACTCTTGGTATAGCCCTGAGGAGCTCGACAGAATCTAAAGCTCCTTCCAGCTAGGGTTCACCCAAACAGATATCTACTATCCGGATGAATAGGAATACTGAAGAACGCTTTTTTCAAATCAATGACAGAAAAGAATGTAGCAGTGGAAGGAATCATTGTCAAAAGCGTAGTAATGTCAGGGACCACTGGAAACTGGGGAACCACAATTCTATTAACTTCGCACAAATCAATCACAAAACGATAAACATCTTCTTGATCATCAGGGGAACCCAAAGGCGTCCGTTTAAGAATCGGAAGAATGGGACTATTACAAATATTGGCAGACGTCTCTTCCACTATACTGTAGTGTAGTTCCTATTTCCCTAATAGGCTCTGCGCATTGGAATAATATACCCTATAGGTTTGACATAGGACTGAGGTCAGTATGTCCCTATCGAGTATATTAAACTTAATTACTTTGTGCCAGCTAACTCAGAGGCAACTAGAAACTCCTTGTAAACAAGAAGGGAGTAGTTTCTGGCAACCTCATAAACATGACAACTTTGTTTCCCTTTAGAATCGGAACACTCTCAGAATCATGGAAACAATAGATAACAGTTTCACTTAGCTAATCGTGCATGCTTAGTTTCTTCAGAGTTACACAGAAAGAAATAGACGGGCATTTCAATAAAAAGGATTTATTGAACAGTCTTGTTTCTCGTGTAAGAGATATGAGCTGTTATGATCACAAGACAGTATGCAAGATATATAATGTACAGCGTAAGCAGTAGAAAGAAATAATACTGGGCTAGCATTATCTTTTAGCTATGATACATATATTCACATACATAAATAACATGAGCTAAAAATGCGAGTACTCATACGATGCTTCTCTAAGCTAGTTCTACCCCAGTGTACCTAACCTAGTCTAGGTGTAGGGCAAGGTAAGAAGTAGGTGAAGTATTCTATGGTATGGTATACTAAGAGTCTGGTATGCCAAGAGTCCTTCTAGGTTCTAGTCAGCTCCATACCTTGAGAATGAGAGAGGTGGGAATCTCCTTCCAGATCTCGAACTCTAACACCCCGCGAAGGGAGTCAGAACACTGGGAGCTGGATTCTCTGCTAGCGGGGATGACAACGTTTCTTCTCAGTGCATCAGGCCGGGATACGGGCTCCTCTGAAGTCGAGGTCTCCTCTAACTTGCTTGGGCAAGGGAAGGTATATTTATACCTGGTAGGTGCCTTGGAATGTTAGCATTGACGTGAAGTCGGACAGAGGAAGACGTCAGGAATGAACCCTTAAGGAATAGTGGTTCATGCATAATAGATGAGTTCTTGGAGAAATCAATAATCCTGTGCTGGGCTAAAGGTTTGGTTTCTAAGAACTCGTTGTGACGTTAGGGTGGACGGAAGTCGGTGACCATGCCTGTATTTGGAGTGCATGGCTAATGCCTAAATAAGGACTGGGATCTTATGCCTATATAAGGGCAATGCGAATTGTGCCTATATAAGGACATGTTTCAGGAAAACCTATATACGGACACCTAAAGCGGAATACAACACCCACTCCACTTTTGAATGAACGATAATACTAAATGCTAAACATTAAACTGAGTACCACATGTTGCTAAAAACATTTCTAAAAGCATTAAAAGAAGTTTTTAAAAGAACTGTTGCTAAAACATGTAATGCAATAGGTACTGTACATTTTAAAGCATTTTTTCATTCTAACCATATATTGGAAATAAATGCAACATGAATGAATAAACAGAAATATATACATATGATGAAATGGTTGACAAGATTTTCAAAAATCAAAGCCATTGCATATCATGGTACTAAATGAAAATTTAGTCAAATAAGGTGACATTGTGTCCCTGGAAGTATTCAAAGAAGTCCGTTTTATATGAATAGTTCTACTGTAAGCAGATTGAGTTGCCATGTATTTTCAAAAAATAAAGAAAAAGAAAAAGTTCAATTTTAGGAACAGTTCCAAGTTTTGAAAATATGAAGGCCAAATTCATTGCGTCCCTGGTACACTGTGAGCCGAATCAAAGTCAGTGTATGGGTCTGGTGTAAACATGAAATCATCTATTTCTGTAGCCAAAATATCGTCTACCGATGTTGGTGACATTTGGAACACCTCGTTCAGAAGGTTAATTGCACAGAGATGAGAAGCATCGCCTTCAGCATAAGATGCCGCAGCAATGTTTGCGTCCGTTGTTACCTGTGTGCCTGTAGATCCATCTCGTACCTCAGCAGCAGCAGGAAGCGTCTGTGAGATCTCAATGAATGCCGTCATCAGGATTGGTAGCCTCTGGGGACAACACAGAGCATGGGCCGTTACCGGGTCCAGCAGAGTATCGATATCCATTGGCATGACTGATGGGAGTGTTAGACAGGTGTCTAGCACGCATTCTTCACCGCAAAGCAGGCAGCGTAGAACAGGTAAGATGCAATCTTACCAGATTGGTCTAAATGATAGGAACCATGTTGTATTAAGTTCCCGTAGACGAGGCATGCCCAAAAGCTGCACTATGCGCTCACTGCACTTCCGTTCTAGGAGAGCTTTCTCCACATCGCTCGGAGTGACGTCGGTGGATAGGGTTGCCATAGCGTAACAGTAGGAATAGGAACAGGATTCCTGCAACAAGTGCTAGAATTAATGGCACACCACCAAACACCGAATGTGCGAAGTTTGGGATGATTCCGAGGACTGCCTGGAAGGGTGCTAACAGTCCTGAACAGATGGTCTTAAATACATGTACAATCCCGCTCGTATCAGACATGTTTAAGATACGTCCCATCATTTCTAAGAAATGTATAGGGCAGTTTGTACGAATTAAAGCCTGTATCTCAGCCAAAGTCCTTGCAATTTGTAAATCACAGATTTCTTTGGCCGAGGTCAAAGGCACGGTCTGTTGCAAAAGCATGGCTTTCATTCTGCTTAAAGTATCAAAACGTATAAAAGAAACATTCAATGAAGGCCATAGAGGCGACTCCCTGACTGTGTCTATTGGGGGAACAATACTTGCATACAACAAGTAACCCTGGAGTCGACCGTTACCAGATATGGGATGCCTGGCAACATGCCACAGCAACTCTGATCATTCAACATGAGGTAACTCCCATTAGAAAGTTGGCCAAACGTTGGATTAATCACAGTAGCCGGTGTACCCTGCTGGTGGCAGGACAAGGTTGCCACAGAACCATTAAAAGCCCCGTGTAAAGAAATGTCCTGACATATGAGTGAACCGCTTAATGCCTTTTCACAGTTTGTACCGCTTAGAAACACATCATGATCCCCACTCCAACATCTGTATTCGTAAGGTAAATCCCAGGATGTCTTAATGTATTCTTTACCCAACCTTTCATATTTGCCTGCTTGCATTTGTTTGAGGCAATACTGAAACTGAAAAGTAGTGACAGGCAGAGTGATTTTGCCATGGATAAGCCATTCTGTAGCTGGTTTTTCTGCTACCGTAAATGGTAATTTTTCCAGTTTTTCAATGCTCAGCACTGTATACTTTTCTCCCCTTTGTGCCAGTTCGATCTGTTTATCTGTTAGATTGTATTCTGCAAACAGAGACGACGTGTTGATAAAACGCCAAGGCACATAGCCCGCACGCAAAGATTGCAGTGTCCAGCCTAATAACATAATAGAACGTAACTGTGATTGGCCTTGTTGTAACATGGCTAAATCTTGTTCCAGTATGTCAATAGCAGAGGATACAATGTTGTCCAATGAATAAATTCTGGATGACAAAGTAGTTAACCCATTGTCGACCACAGAGAGAGTTTTCTCTAAGTTAATACGATCAAGTTCACGTATTCGTTCTGCGGCCTCTGCCTGTGAAACCTTCCATAGTTCATTATAAGCAGCATAAATGCCGGCATATGTGAAACGTTTTTGACGTGGTTTTCTCGGTCCTAGCAAGAATTCCCTAAGGTCTGCGTCTTCTTTAAGTAAAGATAAGTGTTGTTTCACATCCTCAAGTGTAGATTTTTGTAGCCAGTCGAGGCACAATTTTCCCACACTGTATGTTGTTACTATCCCCGGATGTTGTTGTTGAACATATCGTGGGTCTGGCCTATGGATAGTAAAGCCCTGTCTTCTATTCAGGAATCTTTCTTGACAGATGTTTGTGTCTGTGAGCCAGAGTAACCATTTTTTCCAATCAGGATCTGTTCTGTTGGTTTGTAGTATTGTGTGTACTGTGACCGCTCCCTGTGTAGTGCTATTACTTGCAGGTGTTGGTACAGAAGGTGTTTTCATGTCTTTGATCTTAGCTAAACCAAGGCAAGACGTTTCTTGCACAGTGTCATTCAAAAACATTATTTGCTGAGGGATGATACATGCTCTAAACAAAGCTTCTATCCCCTGACCTTGCCAATCTTTAGAACCCCAGACAGATTTTGTGTCTATTGTGTCTTTCCAAAAGTCAAATCCTTGTCTAGACAGTTGGGTAATAAAGGATGCAGAATAAATCTGTTTTGTATTAGTTAACATGATTTTCTGTCCTGTTTTGTTTACATTTTTATAGTAAAATGTTTCTGGATCAGATGTATTGTACCCTGAAAAATAGGGAAACTTTTTAGCAAACGTTTTTGAACTACCTTTTGGTGGTGTAGGACAATGTTCCCATTGGTTAAACATAAACACATTTCTAGGTGTTGCAGATTTATGCAAGAAATGATGACCATAGTGGTTGTAACAATATAGCTGTTCGTAGTCTGATGAGCCCTCTAAGTATTCATTGTTAGAGAATGCAGCAGACCTTTCTAGATCAGACATCATATCATTTACAGTCTCAAAGTCCCAATCATCAGAATAGGTACTGGAGGAAATAAAATTACTTAATGAAATTTTAAATAAATGTGGAATGTTCAAAAGTTCCGTCGGGCCGAATATATCGAAATCGGTTTTGTCCCACACTATACCATCCTGTATAGGAACGGCTGTGATGTTCACTGCTGACAAGTCTCTAGCTTCGCGATGGGATGATTTGTGTGGTTTCAAAAGTAAGTTCACATTTTTACTTTCTGTGTCCATATGGATGTAACTGCCATTTATAAGCACGCTGATAGTCATAACCAAAGCTAGCCAAAGCAGAAAGAAAAATATTCCAGAAATAATCCATAGTTCAATCCATGGTGAAACCAGATAAGTCTCTTTCAGGAAATGAAAAAGGTCTTGTACTTGCTGTTTGAAAGTTTTTAATGCTGGCGTCGTTTCAGGTTCACTCGGATCCTCAGAAAACGTATCAAAGTTAATGAAATAGCCAGAAGCAGTTCTGTCAATTGTTGGAATTGCATCAGGATTTGTTGAAATCGCTGGAACCAGTTGATCACTTGTTACGTTGGTGTAGACAGGTGTATCTGGACGAACTGTTACTTGAGTTTCAAGAGGAATGAGTTCCATAGCATTGTCGCTTAGGGCCAGATGTAGGTAACTTCAATTTAGCGAGTCCTTAATAGCGATTTTTACCGAATCGCTATTAAGGACTCGCTAAATGGAATGTAGGTAGGAATCGCTAAAATATTAGCGATTCCTTAACATTCCTTAATAACGAACCGGTAATTGAGATTCGTTATTAAGGAATACCTAGCCATTCATTTCTATGGGCTAGGAGGCCCATAGGAATGAATGGGAAGATATTCACTATTAGCGATTCGGTATTACCGAATCGCTAATAGCAGGAGGTATTTCAAGGGTGCCAAGGTGTCCAAAGGACACCCTTTTGCACCCCTGAAATGTGCATGTGTGCACATGTGGCGCACATACATGCCCTAAGGGCATGGATGTGTGCCACATGGCACATTTAAAAAAGCAAACAAGTGCTTTTTTAAAGGAAATCGCTACTTACCACCAACTTGAAGTTGGTGGTAATTAGCGATTCCTTAAGGCTCAAGTGCACTATTTTTAGTGCTACGTACATTGCATTTAAGGAATCGGTATTTCCGATTCCTTAAATGCAAGAGCAAAATAAGGAATCGCTATTTTGCGATTCCTTATTTTGCATGTAGGTATGAACTCACCTACATTGCACTCAGCCAAATACCGGTCGGTAACGCTGAAATTCTCCAAATTTCGGCGTTACCGACTGGTATTTAGCCACCTACATCTGGCCCCTGGTCCTTCATCTGTTACTGCTGAATTCTCGATAGTTATGAGTTTTTCAGTCTGAACCTCTTGGATAGTAGCGAGAGGAGTGCGTCTGCTACTAGGTCGGAGTCCACGAGGCCTACTATTTAGTATTGGCCACATACTGTGGTTTGATGAGGTCGATTGACACAAATCTTTTCTCTTTTTTTCCAGCAAGGGGCGGCAGAAGTACTGTTCTTGTTCCGTGGACGGCTAGGACAGGTACTGGTTGTCTGTAAGAAGGTCCAAATTCCTTCTTGTCCGCAATCTTCTCTCTGACTAGATCCCCAACTTTTGGGATCCAGACAGGCCATGCTGGGACTGCCGGTTTTTCCCCAGTGGTGGTTGGCTTCAGGAACACGTTGCTTTGTTTCGATCTTAGTTCATTTAGATCCTGTAAAACAGCCAAACGATCTTTGATATCATAGGGTTTATTTTCCACCACTGTGCCTTTACATTCGAGATCAGGAACCCACATTCTTGTCCCAAATAGGACCTCATATGGAGTGACCCCCTAGAGAACTTCTTGGCAAACTATTTAATGAGCGTTGGACCCCATAAAGATGTTTGACCCACCCATCACCCGAACCTAATACTCTAGCTGTTATAGACTGCTTTATGTCCCGGTTTTTCCTTTCCACAACAGAATTTCCCTCAGGATGAAACGGAAAGGAGTACCGCAATGCAACGCCCAAACTGGCCATAGCTTCTTTGTAAGCCGAGAGCTAAACGCAGAGCCCTGGTCAGAATGTAGTGCGCAATTGCGTATGTGCCGATAAAGACTCACAAATCTTTTATAACAGTTCGAGCGTCAGCCGAGCGCTGAGGCCATATCCATAGGAATCTAGACTTAGTATTTGTGGGATTGCATTTGTCCAAAATGACGCCTGCACATAGATAGTCTAATGCTGTCTAACAATGGTGTCTGTACTGGGAAGTGTTAGAAATGGGATCTCTGGTTGGCTAAGGCTTGCGCCAAAGCCAGGCAGAGACCACCACTCTAGTCAGGGCGAGGGAGTTACACACCCAAGATAACCCCTGCTCACCCCCTTGGTAGCTTGGCACGAGCAGTCAGGCCTATCCCGGAGGCAATGTGTAAAGCGTTTGCGCAACACACACTCACCGCAGCATCACACTAGGCACACCACAAAAGGAACTCCACACAAGGTTATATAAAAAATAGCCTTTGTATTGTCATAAATACATTAGAAACATAACCACGTAATATACAGTGTGCCAACTGGCACTAGGCAATATTCACAGGGGACTATTTACACACGACAGGGCCAATGGGGCCACTGTCATAACCATCACAAATCACCAATTGTAAATGTAGCACAAATAATAAATGTAGCGCACAACCAGTAATAACAACCAGTCGCTACTGGTAGAAGAAATGAACTTGGCATCATCAACTTAGCATAAATCCCATTATGCCTAACATCCTAAGCATACATACACTACACATTAGGAATCAAATATCTCCTGCCCAAACCTCAGGGGCATAAATACATTACGCATAAATCACATTAGGCATCAGGTTAGGTATAAAACATCATGTAATTACCATCATAAACACAGTGTGCCCCAGGCGGGGGCACAACACCTCAAAACTGGCCCCAGGCCAACTGGCCTCTCACCGGGCTCCAATGCCCTATGTCCAACAGTGTCAGGGCTGGCTGCACATGCAGCAAAAGTAGAGTACCCAAAAGTTCAGGCCTAAACGTGGCAGCTGCCCACTAAGTGCTGGGCAGCTGGGACAATGAGCCCTGGCACCCGCGTGCCTCTGGGGGCCCCACTGGGACTCCTCAAAACAGATAGGCCACACGTTGCAGTTGCCCGCTACGGCGGCGCAACTGGGGGAAGAAAGGGGGGCACTGGCACCCTGGGCCCCCGCTCTGGGGCCCTCCACACCAAAGAATGCGCCAATTAGGAGCCCCTCTCTAGGGCTCTTCAGGAAAACTGCCCCCAAGCCCCACTGGGCCTCTCTGAATAGAAACTGCCTAATCGTTGCAGTGGCCCGCTACGGCGGCGCCACTGAGGAAATGGATCCCCCAACGTTGCAGCTGCCCTCTGTCAAGTGGGGCAGCTGTGGAGTAGCCAACTACGGGCACCGTTGTGCCTCTGGAACCCCACTGGCCCTAAAAACAAATGTGGCACCGTTGGAGCGGCCCGCTGTTCTGCGGGGCCGCTCGGGGAAAACAAACACCACCGCCCCTGGTGCCTCGCGCACCTACAACAAAAAGAAAAGAACGGCCTCAGCCCCACTCACCGGGGTTTTGACTGCTCCTCAGGACTTCCACGGGACCTCTCTGCTCCTCACCCGGTCCCTCTCCTGGGACCGGGACTTCAGAAAGGAGCCTTCGAGGCTCCGTACGTCCGGGGCTGCGGGCAGGGCTCTCTCAGCTCACGAGAGCCCTGTGCAGACTTGCCGGCTCCTTCCCTCAGCTCGGGACTCCCTGGGAGGCGGGGTAGGCTCCCGTCCTCCCTCCTGGCCAAGTACTCGCCACACGCAGGGCTCTCACCGGGACACCGGAGCCCTGCTTGACAGACGCGACTTCTTCCCTCAACTCTTCTGCTTCCGCAAGGCCCCTACTACAACCAGGCAGAGGCAACGCCTGACTTCCGGGTTTTTGCGATCTCGGTGGCGATGCGGGGTGGGCTCCCGCTGCGTAAATAAAAACCACTGCGGGGTGGGCTCCCGCTCAATAAAATCAACACCAGTGCGGGGTAGGCTCCCGCTCCGCTCACGCAAATGCGGGGGAATCCCTACGCCGGGGATTCCCTGTTCCCTGATGAGCAGCTCAGCGCTGCGGAGCCCACACGCTCCTTTCGTCCTGGAGCTTGATAAGGGCAAAAGCTGGGCACATAAAAACACAGGCAGGCCAGCACGCTGGGGGCTCCAAGGCCAGCAGACCATCAGCTGCCTAGCAGGGCAGCAAGTCCACCCCCAGCGGCGGTTCCTCCTGTCAGGCTGGCAGCCAGCCAGCCGCTAGTCCAAGTAAGCATAAGAACAACTTTTCATGGGGTCACAGCCCCTTCTTTTATACACCTTTTCCTTTGTCTAAAGGTGCAGGGTTTAGGGAAAACCAGATGCAACTGGTTTGGGGGAGCTTTGGAGCACTTTGTTTTGCTCAGCTCCTCTCTCCTTTCACAGGACAGGCTAGGGACATCAGACGCACCACAGGGGTGGAGCCAGCATTGTGGAGGGAAGGCCCAGCCCTATTCAGGTCCCAGGTGCAACTCCTCCCTCCCATCTAGATGCAGATCTCCCTATTCACCACTGCGCTGACTCACCCTGCCCCTCCTGGAGCCACACACACCTCCCAGCCCCTGTCACTCACAAAGCCAGACATGCAATTCACATCAGGCAGGCAGACACAGAGCACACATAAATGCCAACTTCTAAAAGTGGCACTTCTCCACTAGTCACAATAAATCTGCGCACACCATTGCGCAGCATTTATTCTCACGAGATCGCACATACTAAACTCGCCCCTGCACTCCTCTCACACCAGGAATTACCATGGACACACACATCCCCCATGCATTCCTATGGGAGGGCAGGCCAATCTCACCACACGCACTCAGAGTGCGCACGCACTTTACACTGGGACACAGTGCTAAAGTGCGCAGAGGCCTAAAACCACCAACACTACACAGAAAAAAGGCTAGGAGACAGGCAAAAAGTTTAGGGGTGAACCTGCCAAAAGGGCCAAGTCCAACACAACCCCCTTCCAGCCAACACGCAGGGCAGACCAATCACCACCGTGATGGGCTTCCCTGCTTGGGGCGATAGAACACGGACGCAGGCCCGCAACTGCAGGGACACCCTCCGGTTCTACGCCACGGTGAACCCATGTGGTTCCTTCTGAAAAAGCTGTCTGGACCAACTGGGCTACCCCACTGGTACTCCCTAGCTGTCCGCGGCCAGGACCAGGCCCTAGGCCATCCAGATGCCACTGGTCCTTGCCCATTCACAGAGTGGGGGGTAGTAACCCCTGGCACATAGTAGCCCTTCTCCACTCTTCCCCTCATCAGGGCAGGTCTAGACTGCCACTGATCCTCCAGCCTGGGTCTGTACCCTCAGGCGGACCAGAAGTCACGGGTGAGGCTCTCCTCCCCCTACCTCTCCTTCTAGGGTTCCGCCCTCTCCTCCTTGGAGAAGCACCCTCAGAACACAACTCTCCCACCAGTTCAGGACCTCTCTCCAACAACTGGTCTCCCAACCTAGGGTCTAAACCCTCAGGTTGCACCGGGGTCAGAAGCGAGGACTCCCTCCCTCTGCACCCCCTTCCAGAGTTCTGCACCCTCCCAACTGGAGCGGTACCCCTGGAAGATGAACCGGTCAGGACACTGATTACAGATGTCCTTTCCTCCAGGTCAGGCGGATCCTGAACCTGGCCTCCCAACCTTGGGGCTGAACCCCACGGCTGAGCATTTGCCTGGCACACCAGGACTTCCGGGGGCGCACACAGCAGCCCCCGAGGGTAACACATGACTCATGTGTTGCGTGACAGTCTGCGTGGCGCAGACCTCCTGACCCCTGTCCATCTGACAGTGCGCAGAGATCCCCCACGACAGAAGTGGTGTCACCATGGTCACTTCTAGGAGACTCAGCCCTTCTGGCTGGCCCCTGACCCACTGGTTCTTCCACTGGGGAACACATCCCCCTCTCACCCCTCAATCCGGACTTCTGTACCCTCCCAACTGGAGCGGCACTGCCAGACACCAGAACCACTGGAGCTCTATTTACAGACGCTCCAGGTTCTCCAGACACTAGGAGATCCTCCTCAAATGGACTAACAGGACAGCCTAGGCTCCCAACCTGGTGTTCCCTGAAGAAACCATCCAGGTTCTGAGACTGGGTTTCGGGCACCTGGGGACACTCAGTCCCACTCTCACTCCTACTCCACTGAGACAGGACGTGAGCCCCTACACCCCTCCCACTACACTGGGACCTAGCTGGGCTACACTGAACCTCTTCCCCAATATAGGACTGGAAGATACCTGAACCATTACTTTCGGAATCACTCCCCAATGCCTCATCAGAACCTTGGGCCTCCACCCAGAGGTCTGCCTCTCGTGTAAGCTCCCATAGATCAGAAAACCCACCCTCCAACAGGTGTTGGCGCAACCCCGGCAAACAACAACTGAGCAGGTGCTCTCTGATAACCAGATCGAACAGTCCTTCAAAATCCTGTTCCGTGTTAACCGTTACCCAATCAGCCAGTGCATCATTACATTCATCCGAAAATCCGCCCAAGACTGGTGAGACAGTTTCCTACTGCCCCTGAACTTCAACCTGTACTCCTCTTCTCGGGAACAAGGTACCATACTTTGGGAACTGGGAATGGGACTTCCTGCACTGGACTCCATATTGTTGCCACCACTGGATCCCACCCTCACTGGTGAATCCAGACAACTAAAACTACACTCAGAGGACGTACCAAGAGCTAATTTCTCCTTGGTGAAGGCCCTCTCAGCCTCCGCCATCCTCTCCTGTGCTAGGACCCTCTCGGTCTCTAGCTTTTTCTCCTCCACACTCAGCTGCGCTATCTCCTTGGTATGCTCTAACCTGAGCTTCTCCCAAGCCAGCTGATGCTCCCTTTCTTCCCTCCTATCCACCCACTCCTCTGGGGACAGGGAAAGGGATGGGGCACTGCCCCCGACACTGGACCCAGCAAGGGACTCCCTATCCATGGGGTCCTCACTATCTACTGGCGTCCCTGTCCTGTCATTTTCTTCCTCCTGTTCAGACTCCTCAGGGCTCCCCTCAGACCCACCACCCTCTTGGAGTGCGGCCAGGGCCCTCTTCTCCTCATTGCGCTCACAGTCCCATTCATCCTTTTGCCATTGGATCAGGTTGTCCCTCAGTTTTGACTGGGTGTCTGACCCACTCACTGCTATGTCTCTCTCCTTACAGAAGTCCACCAACTCCCACATGCTGTATCTAAACAGACCACAAAAATTAAAAGCAGACTCCATTTTGGCAGGACGCTCAGGGACACGTGCAACACAGGAGACCTAGGTGTCTGAGCTGAAGCAAGAGTATACACTTTACAAATGACACTTTTTAGGAGAAGAATAAAATAACTAAAACTCAGAACCAATAATCCCCAAACACGTGATTATCTAAATGCAGAGTTTGTAGTGCAACCAGTTGTCGCTGTGGTACTGCGCAAACGCAAGTCCTATCCTCACCGCTGACAACCAATGTTAGAAATGGGATCTCTGGTTGGCTAAGGCTTGCGCCAAAGCCAGGCAGAGACCACCACTCTAGTCAGGGCGAGGGAGTTACACACCCAAGATAACCCCTGCTCACCCCCTTGGTAGCTTGGCACGAGCAGTCAGGCCTATCCCGGAGGCAATGTGTAAAGCGTTTGCGCAACACACACTCACTGCAGCAACACACTAGGCACACCACAAAAGGAACTCCACACAAGGTTATATAAAAATAGCCTTTGTATTGTCATAAATACATTAGAAACATAACCACGTAATATACAGTGTGCCAACTGGCACTAGGCAATATTCACAGGGGACTATTTACACATGACAGGGCCAATGGGGCCACTGTCATAACCATCACAAATCACCAATTGTAAATGTAGCACAAATAATAAATGTAGCGCACAACCAGTAATAACAACCAGTCGCTACTGGTAGAAGAAATGAACTTGGCATCATCAACTTAGCATAAATCCCATTATGCCTAACATCCTAAGCATACATACACTACACATTAGGAATCAAATATCTCCTGCCGAAACCTCAGGGGCATAAATACATTACGCATAAATCACATTAGGCATCAGGTTAGGTATAAAACATCATGTAATTACCATCATAAACACAGTGTGCCCCAGGCGGGGGCACAACACCTCAAAACTGGCCCCAGGCCAACTGGCCTCTCACCGGGCTCCAATGCCCTATGTCCAACAGTGTCAGGGCTGGCTGCACATGCAGCAAAAGTAGAGTACGCAAAAGTTCAGGCCTAAACGTGGCAGCTGCCCACTAAGTGCTGGGCAGCTGGGACAATGAGCCCTGGCACCCGCGTGCCTCTGGGGGCCCCACTGGGACTCCTCAAAACAGATAGGCCACACGTTGCAGTTGCCCGCTACGGCGGCGCAACTGGGGGAAGAAAGGGGGGGCACTGGCACCCTGGGCCCCCGCTCTGGGGCCCTCCACACCAAAGAATGCGCCAATTAGGAGCCCCTCTCTAGGGCTCTTCAGGAAAACTGCCCCCAAGCCCCACTGGGCCTCTCTGAATAGAAACTGCCTAATCGTTGCAGTGGCCCGCTACGGCGGCGCCACTGAGGAAATGGATCCCCCAACGTTGCAGCTGCCCTCTGTCAAGTGGGGCAGCTGTGGAGTGGCCAACTACGGGCACCGTTGTGCCTCTGGAACCCCACTGGCCCTAAAAACAAATGTGGCACCGTTGGAGCGGCCCGCTGTTCTGCGGGGCCGCTCGGGGAAAACAAACACCACCGCCCCTGGTGCCTCGCACACCTACAACAAAAAGAAAAGAACGGCCTCAGCCCCACTCACCGGGGTTTTGACTGCTCCTCAGGACTTCCACGGGACCTCTCTGCTCCTCACCCGGTCCCTCTCCTGGGACCGGGACTTCAGCAAGGAGCCTTCGAGGCTCCGTACGTCCGGGGCTGCGGGCGGGGCTCTCTCAGCTCACGAGAGCCCCGTGCAGACTTGCCGGCTCCTTCCCTCAGCTCGGGACTCCCTGGGAGGCGGGGTAGGCTCCCGTCCTCCCTCCTGGCCAAGTACTCGCCACACGCAGGGCTCTCACCGGGACACGGGAGCCCTGCTTGACAGACGCGACTTCTTCCCTCAACTCTTCTGCTTCCGCAAGGCCCCTCCTACAACCAGGCAGAGGCAACGCCTGACTTCCGGGTTTTTGCGATCTCGGTGGCGATGCGGGGTGGGCTCCCGCTGCGTAAATAAAAACCACTGCGGGGTGGGCTCCCGCTCAATAAAATCAACACCAGTGCGGGGTAGGCTCCCGCTCCGCTCACGCAAATGCGGGGGAATCCCTACGCCGGGGATTCCCTGTTCCCTGATGAGCAGCTCAGCGCTGCGGAGCCCACACGCTCCTTTCGTCCTGGAGCTTGATAAGGGCAAAAGCTGGGCACATAAAAACACAGGCAGGCCAGCACGCAGGGGGCTCCAAGGCCAGCAGACCATCAGCTGCCTAGCAGGGCAGCAAGTCCACCCCCAGCGGCGGTTCCTCCTGTCAGGCTGGCAGCCAGCCAGCCGCTAGTCCAAGTAAGCATAAGAACAACTTTTCATGGGGTCATAGCCCCTTCTTTTATACACCTTTTCCTTTGTCTAAAGGTGCAGGGTTTAGGGAAAACCAGATGCAACTGGTTTGGGGGAGCTTTGGAGCACTTTGTTTTGCTCAGCTCCTCTCTCTCCTTTCACAGGACAGGCTAGGGACATCAGACGCACCACAGGGGGTGGAGCCAGCATTGTGGAGGGAAGGCCCAGCCCTATTCAGGTCCCAGGTGCAACTCCTCCCTCCCATCTAGATGCAGATCTCCCTATTCACCACTGCGCTGACTCACCCTGCCCCTCCTGGAGCCACACACACCTCCCAGCCCCTGTCACTCACAAAGCCAGACATGCAATTCACATCAGGCAGGCAGACACAGAGCACACATAAATGCCAACTTCTAAAAGTGGCACTTCTCCACTAGTCACAATAAATCTGCGCACACCATTGCGCAGCATTTATTCTCACGAGATCGCACATACTAAACTCGCCCCTGCACTCCTCTCACACCAGGAATTACCATGGACACACACATCCCCCATGCATTCCTATGGGAGGGCAGGCCAATCTCACCACACGCACTCAGAGTGCGCACGCACTTTACACTGGGACACAGTGCTAAAGTGCGCAGAGGCCTAAAACTACCAACACTACACAGAAAAAAGGCTAGGAGACAGGCAAAAAGTTTAGGGGTGAACCTGCCAAAAGGGCAAAGTCCAACACAACCCCCTTCCAGCCAAAACGCAGGGCAGACCAATCACCACCGTGATGGGCTTCCCTGCTTGGGGCGATAGAACACGGACGCGGGCCCGCAACTGCAGGGACACCCTCCGGTTCTACGCCACGGTGAACCCATGTGGTTCCTTCTGAAAAAGCTGTCTGGACCAACTGGGCTACCCCACTGGTACTCCCTAGCTGTCCGCGGCCAGGACCAGGCCCTAGGCCATCCAGATGCCACTGGTCCTTGCCCATTCACAGAGTGGGGGTAGTAACCCCTGGCACATAGTAGCCCTTCTCCACTCTTCCCCTCATCAGGGCAGGTCTAGACTGCCACTGATCCTCCAGCCTAGGGTCTGCACCCTCAGGCGGACCAGAAGTCACGGGTGAGGCTCTCCTCCCCCTACCTCTCCTTCTAGGGTTCCGCCCTCTCCTCCTTGGAGAAGCACCCTCAGAACACAACTCTCCCACCAGTTCAGGACCTCTCTCCAACAACTGGTCTCCCAACCTAGGGTCTAAACCCTCAGGTTGAACCGGGGTCAGAGGTGAGGACTCCCTCCCTCTGCACCCCCTTCCAGAGTTCTGCACCCTCCCAACTGGAGCGGTACCCCTGGAAGATGAACCGGTCAGGACACTGATTACAGATGTCCTTTCCTCCAGGTCAGGCGGATCCTGAACCTGGCCTCCCAACCTTGGGGCTGAACCCCACGGCGATACAAAAGGGGATGATGGACGGAACGTTTGAGCCAATCAAACACTCACCCCCAGTCAACTGATCTGGGTTTAATCCATCATCATTCTTTAGCTCACTCCACCACCCCAGTTCAGACATGGCCATATGCAAATCAGTCTGACCCTGTGCCTCATGGGAACAGTCCAGCCCGAACTGCCAAGCCATGTCTTCCCTGGACCGGAAACAAGCATCCTAGGACCGGTTTCTGGCATTTCAGCCGTCATCAGCCAGGCTTGCTTGAATCCAGTGGCAAAGTGAGCAAGGGACCCACGTCTGGGCATACCCCGCCAACTTAGGGCGACCAAAGCGATACAAAAGGGGATGATGGACGGAACGCTTGAGCCAATCAAACACTCACCCCCAGTCAACTGATCTGGGTTTAATCCATCATCATTCTTTAGCTCACTCCACCACTCCCAGTTCAGACATGGCCATATGCAAATCAGTCTGACCCTGTGCCTCATGGGAACAGTCCAGCCCGAACTGCCAAGCCATGTCTTCCCTGGACCGGAAACAAGCATCCTAGGACCGGTTTCTGGCATTTCAGCCGTCATCAGCCAGGCTTGCTTGAATCCAGTGGCAAAGTGAGCAAGGGACCCACGTCTGGGCATACCCCCGCCAACTTAGGGCGACCAAAGCGATACAAAAGGGGATGATGGACGGAACGCTTGAGCCAATCAAACACTCACCCCCAGTCAACAGATCTGGGTTTAATCCATCATCATTCTTTAGCTCACTTCCACCACCCCAGTTCAGACATGGCCATATGCAAATCAGTCTGACCCTGTGCCTCATGGGAACAGTCCAGCCCGAACTGCCAAGCCATGTCTTCCCTGGACCGGAAACAAGCATCCTAGGACCGGTTTCTGGCATTTCAGCCGTCATCAGCCAGGCTTGCTTGAATCCAGTGGCAAAGTGAGCAAGGGACCCACGCCTGGGCATACCCCCGCCAACTTAGGGCGACTAAAGCGATACAAAAGGGGATGATGGACGGAACGCTTGAGCCAATCAAACACTCACCCCCAGTCAACTGATCTGGGTTTAATCCATCATCATTCTTTAGCTCACTCCACCACCCCAGTTCAGACATGGCCATATGCAAATCAGTCTGACCCTGTGCCTCATGGGAACAGTCCAGCCCGAACTGCCAAGCCATGTCTTCCCTGGACCGGAAACAAGCATCCTAGGACCGGTTTCTGGCATTTCAGCCGTCATCAGCCAGGCTTGCTTGAATCCAGTGGCAAAGTGAGCAAGGGACCCACGTCTGGGCATACCCCCGCCAACTTAGGGCGACCAAAGCGATACAAAAGGGGATGATGGACGGAACGCTTGAGCCAATCAAACACTCACCCCCAGTCAACTGATCTGGGTTTAATCCATCATCATTCTTTAGCTCACTCCACCACCCCAGTTCAGACATGGCCATATGCAAATCAGTCTGAGCCCTGTGCCTCATGGGAACAGTCCAGCCCGAACTGCCAAGCCATGTCTTCCTGACCGGAAACAAGCATCCTAGGACCGGTTTCTGGCATTTCAGCCGTCATCAGCCAGGCTTGCTTGAATCCAGTGGCAAAGTGAGCAAGGGACCCACGTCTGGGCATACCCCGCCAACTTAGGGCGACCAAAGCGATACAAAAGGGGATGATGGACGGAACGCTTGAGCCAATCAAACACTCACCCCCAGTCAACTGATCTGGGTTTAATCCATCATCATTCTTAGCTCACTCCACCACCCCAGTTCAGACATGGCCATATGCAAATCAGTCTGACCCTGTGCCTCATGGGAACAGTCCAGCCCGAACTGCCAAGCCATGTCTTCCTGGACCGGAAACAAGCATCCTAGGACCGGTTTCTGGCATTTCAGCCGTCATCAGCCAGGCTTGCTTGAATCCAGTGGCAAGTGAGCAAGGGACCCACGTCTGGGCATACCCCCGCCAACTTAGGGCGACCAAAGCGATACAAAAGGGGATGATGGACGGAACGCTTGAGCCAATCAAACACTCACCCCCAGTCAACTGATCTTGGTTTAATCCATCATCATTCTTTAGCTCACTCCACCACCCCAGTTCAGACATGGCCATATGCAAATCAGTCTGACCCTGTGCCTCATGGGAACAGTCCAGCCCGAACTGCCAAGCCATGTCTTCCCTGGACCGGAAACAAGCATCCTAGGACCGGTTTCTGGCATTTCAGCCGTCATCAGCCAGGCTTGCTTGAATCCAGTGGCCATGTCTGAACTGGGGTGGTGGAGTGAGCTAAAGAATGATGATGGATTAAACCCAGATCAGTTGACTGGGGGTGAGTGTTTGATTGGCTCAAACGTTCCGTCCATCATCCCCTTTTGTATCGCTTTGTTCGCCCTAAGTTGGCGGGGGTATGCCCAGACGTGGGTCCCTTGCTCACTTTGCCACTGGATTCAAGCAAGCCTGGCTGATGACGGCTGAAATGCCAGAAACCGGTCCTAGGATGCTTGTTTCCGGTCCAGGGAAGACATGGCTTGGCAGTTCGGGCTGGACTGTTCCCATGAGGCACAGGGTCAGACTGATTTGCATATGGCCATGTCTGAACTGGGGTGGTGGAGTGAGCTAAAGAATGATGATGGATTAAACCCAGATCAGTTGACTGGGGGTGAGTGTTTGATTGGCTCAAACGTTCCGTCCATCATCCCCTTTTGTATCGCTTGGTCGCCCTAAGTTGGCGGGGGTATGCCCAGACGTGGGTCCCTTGCTCACTTTGCCACTGGATTCAAGCAAGCCTGGCTGATGACGGCTAAAATGCCAGAAACCGGTCCTAGGATGCTTGTTTCCGGTCCAGGGAAGACATGGCTTGGCAGTTCGGGCTGGACTGTTCCCATGAGGCACAGGGTCAGACTGATTTGCATATGGCCATGTCTGAACTGGGGTGGTGGAGTGAGCTAAAGAATGATGATGGATTAAACCCAGATCAGTTGACTGGGGGTGAGTGTTTGATTGGCTCAAACGTTCCGTCCATCATCCCCTTTTGTATCGCTTTGGTCGCCCTAAGTTGGCGGGGGTATGCCCAGACGTGGGTCCCTTGCTCACTTTGCCACTGGATTCAAGCAAGCCTGGCTGATGACGGCTGAAATGCCAGAAACCGGTCCTAGGATGCTTGTTTCCGGTCCAGGGAAGACATGGCTTGGCAGTTCGGGCTGGACTGTTCCCATGAGGCACAGGGTCAGACTGATTTGCATATGGCCATGTCTGAACTGGGGTGGTGGAGTGAGCTAAAGAATGATGATGGATTAAACCCAGATCAGTTGACTGGGGGTGAGTGTTTGATTGGCTCAAACGTTCCGTCCATCATCCCCTTTTGTATCGCCACGGCTGAGCATTTGCCTGGCACACCAGGACTTCCGGGGGCGCACACAGCAGCCCCCGAGGGTAACACATGACTCATGTGTTGCGTGACAGTCTGCGTGGCGCAGACCTCCTGACCCCTGTCCATCTGACAGTGCGCAGAGATCCCCCACGACAGAAGTGGTGTCACCATGGTCACTTCTAGGAGACTCAGCCCTTCTGGCTGGCCCCTGACCCACTGGTTCTTCCACTGGGGAACACATCCCCCTCTCACCCCTCAATCCGGACTTCTGTATCCTCCCAACTGGAGCGGCACTGCCAGACACCAGAACCACTGGAGCTCTATTTACAGACGCTCCAGGTTCTCCAGACACTAGGAGATCCTCCTCAAATGGACTAACAGGACAGCCTAGGCTCCCAACCTGGTGTTCCCTGAAGAAACCATCCAGGTTCTGAGACTGGGTTTTGGGCACCTGGGGACACTCAGTCCCACTCTCACTCCTACTCCACTGAGACAGGACGTGAGCCCCTACACCCCTCCCACTACACTGGGACCTAGCTGGGCTACACTGAACCTCTTCCCCAATACAGGACTGGAAGATACCTGAACCATTACTTTCGGAATCACTCCCCAATGCCTCATCAGAACCTTGGGCCTCCACCCAGAGGTCTGCCTCTCGTGTAAACTCCCATAGATCAGAAAACCCACCCTCCAACAGGTGTTGGCGCAACCCCGGCAAACAACAACTGAGCAGGTGCTCTCTGATAACCAGATCGAACAGTCCTTCAAAATCCTGTTCCGTGTTAACCGTTACCCAATCAGCCAGTGCATCATTACATTCATCCGAAAAATCCGCCCAAGACTGGTGAGACAGTTTCCTACTGCCCCTGAACTTCAACCTGTACTCCTCTTCTCGGGAACAAGGTACCATACTTTGGGAACTGGGAATGGGACTTCCTGCACTGGACTCCATATTGTTGCCACCACTGGATCCCACCCTCACTGGTGAATCCAGACAACTAAAACTACACTCAGAGGACGTACCAAGAGCTAATTTCTCCTTGGTGAAGGCCCTCTCAGCCTCCGCCATCCTCTCCTGTGCTAGGACCCTCTCGGTCTCTAGCTTTTTCTCCTCCACACTCAGCTGCGCTATCTCCTTGGTATGCTCTAACCTGAGCTTCTCCCAAGCCAGCTGATGCTCCCTTTCTTCCCTCCTATCCACCCACTCCTCTGGGGACAGGGAAAGGGATGGGGCACTGCCCCCGACACTGGACCCAGCAAGGGACTCCCTATCCATGGGGTCCTCACTATCTACTGGCGGCCCTGTCCTGTCATTTTCTTCCTCCTGTTCAGACTCCTCAGGGCTCCCCTCAGACCCACCACCCTCTTGGAGTGCGGCCAGGGCCCTCTTCTCCTCATTGCGCTCACAGTCCCATTCATCCTTTTGCCATTGGATCAGGTTGTCCCTCAGTTTTGACTGGGTGTCTGACCCACTCACTGCTATGTCTCTCTCCTTACAGAAGTCCACCAACTCCCACATGCTGTATCTAAACAAACCACAAAAATTAAAAGCAGACTCCATTTTGGCAGGACGCTCAGGGACACGTGCAACACAGGAGACCTAGGTGTCTGAGCTGAAGCAAGAGTATACACTTTACAAATGACACTTTTAGGAGAAGAATAAAATAACTAAAACTCAGAACCAATAATCCCCAAACACGTGATTATCTAAATGCAGAGTTTGTAGTGCAACCAGTTGTCGCTGTGGTACTGCGCAAACGCAAGTCCTATCCTCACCGCTGACAACCAATGTTAGAAATGGGATCTCTGGTTGGCTAAGGCTTGCGCCAAAACCAGGCAGAGACCACCACTCTAGTCAGGGCGAGGGAGTTACACACCCAAGATAACCCCTGCTCACCCCCTTGGTAGCTTGGCACGAGCAGTCAGGCCTATCCCGGAGGCAATGTGTAAAGCGTTTGCGCAACACACACTCACTGCAGCAACACACTAGGCACACCACAAAAGGAACTCCACACAAGGTTATATAAAAAATAGCCTTTGTATTGTCATAAATACATTAGAAACATAACCACGTAATATACAGTGTGCCAACTGGCACTAGGCAATATTCACAGGGGACTATTTACACATGACAGGGCCAATGGGGCCACTGTCATAACCATCACAAATCACCAATTGTAAATGTAGCACAAATAATAAATGTAGTGCACAACCAGTAATAACAACCAGTCGCTACTGGTAGAAGAAATGAACTTGGCATCATCAACTTAGCATAAATCCCATTATGCCTAACATCCTAAGCATACATACACTACACATTAGGAATCAAATATCTCCTGCCCAAACCTCAGGGGCAGAAAATACATTACGCATAAATCACATTAGGCATCAGGTTAGGTATAAAACATCATGTAATTACCATCATAAACACAGTGTGCCCCAGGCGGGGGCACAACAACTCAAAACTGGCCCCAGGCCAACTGGCCTCTCACCGGGCTCCAATGCCCTATGTCCAACAGTGTCAGGGCAGGCTGCACATGCAGCAAAAGTAGAGTACCCAAAAGTTCAGGCCTAAACGTGGCAGCTGCCCACTAAGTGCTGGGCAGCTGGGACAATGAGCCCTGGCACCCGCGTGCCTCTGGGGGCCCCACTGGGACTCCTCAAAACAGATAGGCCACACGTTGCAGTTGCCCTCTACGGCGGCGCAACTGGGGGAAGAAAGGGGGGGGCACTGGCACCCTGGGCCCCCGCTCTGGGGCCCTCCACACCAAAGAATGCGCCAATTAGGAGACCCTCTCTAGGGCTCTTCAGGAAAACTGCCCCCAAGCCCCACTGGGCCTCTCTGAATAGAAACTGCCTAATCGTTGCAGTGGCCCGCCACGGCGGCGCCACTGAGGAAATGGATCCCCCAACGTTGCAGCTGCCCTCTGTCAAGTGGGGCAGCTGTGGAGTGGCCAACCACGGGCACCGTTGTGCCTCTGGAACCCCACTGGCCCTAAAAACAAATGTGGCACCGTTGGAGCGGCCCGCTGCTCTGCGGGGCCGCTCGGGGAAAACAAACACCACCGCCCCTGGTGCCTCGCACACCTACAACAAAAAGAAAAGAACGGCCTCAGCCCCACTCACCGGGGTTTTGACTGCTCCTCAGGACTTCCACGGGACCTCTCTGCTCCTCACCCGGTCCCTCTCCTGGGACCGGGACTTCAGCAAGGAGCCTTCGAGGCTCCGTACGTCCGGGGCTGCGGGCGGGGCTCTCTCAGCTCACGAGAGCCCCGTGCAGACTTGCCGGCTCCTTCCCTCAGCTCGGGACTCCCTAGGAGGCGGGGTAGGCTCCCGTCCTCCCTCCTGGCCAAGTACTCGCCACACGCAGGGCTCTCACCGGGACACGGGAGCCCTGCTTGTCAGACGCTACTTCTTCCCTCAACTCTTCTGCTTCTGCAAGGCCCCTCCTACAACCAGGCAGAGGCAACGCCTGACTTCCGGGTTTTTCCGATCTCAGTGGCGATGCGGGGTGGGCTCCCACTGCGTAAATAAAAACCACTGCGGGGTGGGCTCCCGCTCAATAAAATCAACACCAGTGCGGGGTAGGCTCCCGCTCCGCTCACGCAAATGCGGGGGAATCCCTACGCCGGGGATTCCCTGTTCCTGATGAGCAGCTCAGCGCGGCGGAGCCCACACGCACCTTTTGTCCTGGAGCTTGATAAGGGCAAAAGCTGGACACATAAAAACACAGGCAGGCCAGCACGCTGGGGGCTCCAAGGCCAGCAGACCATCAGCTGCCTAGCAGGGCAGCAAGTCCACCCCCAGCGGCGGTTCCTCCTGTCAGGCTGGCAGCCAGCCAGCCGCTAGTCCAAGTAAGCATAAGAACAACTTTTCATGGGGTCACAGCCCCTTCTTTTTATACACCTTTTCCTTTGTCTAAAGGTGCAGGGTTTAGGGAAAACCAGATGCAACTGGTTTGGGGGAGCTTTGGAGCACTTTGTTTTGCTCAGCTCCTCTCTCCTTTCACAGGACAGGCTAGGGACATCAGACGCACCACAGGGGGTGGAGCCAGCATTGTGGAGGGAAGGCCCAGCCCTATTCAGGTCCCAGGTGCAACTCCTCCCTCCCATCTAGATGCAGATCTCCCTATTCACCACTGCGCTGACTCACCCTGCCCCTCCTGGAGCCACACACACACCTCCCAGCCCCTGTCACTCACAAAGCCAGACATGCAATTCACATCAGGCAGGCAGACACAGAGCACACATAAATGCCAACTTCTAAAAGTGGCACTTCTCCACTAGTCACAATAAATCTGCGCACACCATTGCGCAGCATTTATTCTCACGAGTTCGCACATACTAAACTCGCCCCTGCACTCCTCCTCACACCAGGAATTACCATGGACACACACATCCCCCATGCATTCCTATGGGAGGGCAGGCCAATCTCACCACACGCACTCAGAGTGCGCACGCACTTTACACTGGGACACAGTGCTAAAGTGCGCAGAGGCCTAAAACCACCAACACTACACAGAAAAAAGGCTAGGAGACAGGCAAAAAGTTTAGGGGTGAACCTGCCAAAAGGGCCAAGTCCAACAGGAAGGCTACTTCGTAGTCTGGTGTCTGATGGCGTTCTGCCTCACGCTGCATATTGCAGTCTATGCAGTCATCGATGAAGATGTGAATCTGTGTATTCATTCCAGGCCACCAGTACATCTCTTTTAATGTTAATATTGTTTTAGAGATCCCTTGATGTGACAGACCCTCCCCCAGATGTGCTTCATAAATCAAAGCTGCTCTACGTTCCATGTTTGGAATTACCCTATCCCTCACTCCAGGGATTCGAGCAAAAGGAACGTTGTTCGCATCAATTACATAAGAGTACTTGAGTGGAAATTTCTTTGGTAACGCTGCACCACTGCCTTTGCTTGAAGCATTGACAGCCAACAATATCTCACTGTCTATTCTCGTTTTTGAACGAGTGATCGCAGCTACGGAAGCCGTCTGAACAGCCCCCTTTGCGGCTTCATCAGCCAACGAATTCCTGCAACGTGAACGCCATCACGTTGATGACTCAGCGTGTGTATTACGTGAGCCTTTGGTAGTTCGTTTTTCAACTGAACTACTTGTTCCCAAAGCGTTTTATGCTTTATTGTGCCACCTTTTGCATCTTTGAACCCGTTTTCAAGCCAATTCAGTATATATTCATTATACGACTGAACACAGTAAAAAGAATCGCACACTATGAGTGTGGGGAATTCGCGATCTGTATTTTCAAGTGCCAGTTTGAAAGCTTGTAGTTCAGCTCACTGAGCTGTACAATCTCCTAGAGATTGAGTTTTAGTGACCATTGGTCTGAAGTTACCATCTTGAATGCAACCTTTAACGATTGCGCATGCTGCACTGTAAGCTTGTAGCTTAGCGGGTTGTGCGGATCCGTCAGTGTAAATTATAAATTCATACTGATTGAGAGGCAGAATTTCAGTGGGCAGAGGACATTCATGTTCATATTGCAGGAACGCTTGTGTTTTTAAATCAGGATCAAAAACATATTCAACATCTGTTGCAGCAAGAGAATTAACCCATTGTATCCATCTAGGATGTAAAGCTTTTGCATTTGGAATGCTCGCTTTTGTGACCGCCTCTAAGGCTGGTACTGGAGTTACGACAATAATGCGTTTCCCTTGGGCTAGAGCTCTTTCTTTTGCTACAGCGGTTTGAACTGCTGTCAGTATTTTTTCTGTTGAAGTGAAGCGCATTTCTGCTTGTGTATACAAATGTGATTTGTATGCTATTGGGACTTTTTCACCCTCATTAAATGTTAAGTAGGTGAATCCGCATTGTCCCGAAATTATTCGGATCACTAAATTGCATGTATTTACGCGTTTGTAAGTGATTTGTTGCTAACATGTTAGCTTGGAGTGAATGCAAGATTTCTGTGTGTTCTTGTGTCCAATGTTTGATTGAAAAATCAGGTTTGATTAATTCGTAGAGAGGTTTAACCCTTTCTGCGTAATTTAGAATGTAAGTTCTTCCAAAATTTAGGAAACCCAAGATGGATTGTAAATTTTTCAGCGTTTTTGGAGGTTGGAGCAGCGCGCACTTTTCTAAAAAGTTGCCTGCCAGGCTCTTGCCTTCACTTAAAAGCTCATATCCTAGGAAAAGGACATTGAGATGGGCAATTCTGGATTTTTTAAAGTTGAATTTATAGCCCTCAGAGGCGAAGCCCAATATAATGGTACTCACCCTGTTCAAGTGCCTATCTAGGTCATCGTCTGTCAGATAGATGAAATCGACATATGACAATGCCTCATTATTATAAATTTGTAGTAACTCTGTTACTCTTGCTGAGAATAACCCCGGACTGTTTTTGAACCCTTGTGGGAGTCTACAAAATTGACCCTGGGTCCCCATTATTGAGAAAGCTGTTAAGTACCTGCTTTCAGGTGCTATGTTTTGACAAAAGAAACCATTTGAAATGTCCAATGTGGTTTTATATTTTTTACGCACAATGTTATTCATTAATGCTATACTATGTGCATTTTGCACTGCAAATGTTTTTGAACAAGTGTTCAAGTGTCTGTAATCCAAGAATAGACGATATGTATTGTCTGGTTTGGATACAGGAAACAAAGGATTGTTCATTGAGGAGGTGCATGTTTCAATCACCCCTTGGTATTCAAGTTGATCTAAGATCTCCCTGACCTGTTTTTTAGCTTCTTGCTTTATTGGGTACAGCCTTTGAGCAGTAGGTTCATTTTTTAACTGTATTTTATGGTGAGGTGAGTCCTCATCCCATCCTACATGATCTTTGTATAATGCTGGGGCCTGGGCAACTGCCCATTTCCTGGCATAAGTATATTTTAGGTGAATTGGAATATGGTTGGAGAAGGCAGGCATAATGATGTCCTCACCATGTGGGCACTCCCTGACAAATTGTGGTGGCCAGTCTTTTTCTGCTAGAAGTATATCATAACCCCTTGAAAGTTTCTCCCAAAAGAGTATTTTCACTTTTCTTGGTATGTCTCCCTCCATGCGGAGTGTTATTTCATATAACTTTTGTGGAGTACTAACCCTGGTGTCTACAGTCTCTACTGTGATGTACTCATTCAAGTCCACTGTCTCCAGAAGTTCCTTCAGGTTCTGGCGAGCTATTGTGACTTCTGCTGCACTGTCCAGCATTGTCTGAGCCCATTCTCCGTTCTTGAGCTGTGTTCTCAGTATTCTCGGCATGTCTGATCTTCAGACCTGCTACCTTCTTTTTTGTGAATTGAGGTTTTGATTTATTTTTCTGAATGTGTTTGTCGTCTTTGGATTTCACGCGTTCTTCTCTATGTTCTGACCGTCCTCTTCTTTCCGATGTCTGTGACGATATCTGAAAGGTACGAGAGGAACGTGTATCAGTATCTTGATACCTGTCAGGTTTTCTTAAATTATCTCTATTCCTGAGGTTATACCTCCTTTCAGAGGTCTCGATTGAATTTTGTTTATTAGTTTCCCACTTCTTTTTAGAAGATGTAGGACTTTGTTTAATAGAGTCCTTCTCAGGACTTTCAGATAGTTTTGGCTTCAAAGGTTTTCCACCCAAACTATCTCTGCCTAATTCTGCATAAGATTGTTCTATTATTCTGGGTAGTTCATGTTGATGTTCTGTAACATCAAATTCCTTAAGCGTTGGCGGATCGCCACTGATGCTGCCTCTCCTTTAATATTAGATAATATTATTGTTGAGACCTGGTCGAAGTTTTTCAGTAATTTCATACCTAAATTCAGAGCAGGTTCTGCCCCGTATTCGTTTTGAATTTGTTTCAGGACATCTGGTATTACTGCAATTGACGGAACACCATGTGTTTTAGTATAGATGGCAGCAAAGACTGCACCCCAAGTGGTGCAATCTTCCAGTTGTGGTGTGATCCCCATTGGTAAACAGATTGTTAGGATTCTGTGTTTCTCATAAGGGCTAGTATTTGGAAATACTGCTTCGATTTGAGTAATTTTTTGAGCTATCCAGAATGGAATTTGCTCACGTTTTGTGGGCATTTTACCCATGACTGCGTGTAGAGTCTGTGGAGTAATTTTTAGTGTATTTCCCTGATGAGGGATTTGATTTGGAATGGTCATTGGTGGTTGGACTGTGAAAGTCTGCATGACATATTGGACTAATTGTCTGTAAATTTTTATTAACTCTTGTAATTGAGTAAGTAATTCCTCGTCTGACATTACATCGATGTCAGGATGAGGTGTGTAGCCGGCTAAAATCGGCCATGTTGCTTCAGACCTAGTGGACTGAGTCTGGTAATATTTTTGTGATGTTTTAGGGCGCCTTTAAACCAGAGATGATGCTCCTGGTATGTGAGTGGAATTTCAATATCCTCGAAAGGAATATATTCCTCTGGTGGTTCGTCTTCTTTAAAGAAGTTAAACACTCTTGTTACTGGATTTGATTCTGGGAATACTATCCATGAATAGAATACCTCTGTCTGAGAGGATTCGTGTGCCTCTATCACGAAAACTGCTCTACCACCTCTTGGTGATAGGCCGTGTTTTATAAGTTTTAGAGTGATGGCTCTCCTTAAGTTTGGAGGGATGTTTATAACACCCTCATCGGCTTCATTTAAACCAGTAAAGTTAAAAGCTGTTACGACTGGGTCAGCCGTATTTACATCGTTCTCGGTGCCATTGTCCCTGTGTTTGGACATTTGTTTTTTGAAAAATGTAGTACAAGTTTCAAGGAAACAAAAGATAAGGTGCACAATATTTTGGAACACTGTATCCTTCAACGTTGAACAAACCAAGCAGCTAATCTATAGTTTTTTTTTTCCTATTTAGCTTTGGCGGATATTTAACCCTACCCACTCCAGACGTCTTATGGAGTATGTGAGTAGGGGTCTCTGAGAGAAAAGCACGACTGAGTTACTCAGTATCTAGCGTTAAATTAGTGCCTTACCAAACCGTTGGGCGCCATGTAGTGTAGTTCCTATTTCCCTAATAGGCTCTGCGCATTGGAATAATATACCCTATAGGTTTGACATAGGACTGAGGTCAGTATGTCCCTATCGAGTATATTAAACTTAATTACTTTGTGCCAGCTAACTCAGAGGCCGCATAAACATGACAACTTTGTTTCCCTTTAGAATCGGAACACTCTCAGAATCGTGGAAACAATAGATAACAGTTTCACTCAGCTAATCGTGCATGCTTAGTTTCTTCAGAGTTACACAGAAAGAAATAGACGGGCGTTTCAATAAAAAGGATTCATTGAACAGTCTTGTTTCTCGTGTAAGAGATATGAGCTGTTATGATCACAAGACAGTATGCAAGATATATAATGTACAGCGTAAGCAGTAGAAAGAAATAATACTGCGCTAGCATTATCTTTTAGCTATGATACATATATTCACATACATAAATAACATGAGCTAGGTAGGTGAAGTATTCTATAGTAAGGTATACTAAGAGTCTGGTATGCCAAGAGTCCCTCTAGGTTCTAGTCAGCTCCATACCTTGAGAATGAGAGAGGTGGGAATCTCCTTCCGGATCTCGAACTCTAACACCCCGCGAAGGAAGTCAGAACACTGGGAGCTGGATTCTCTGCTAGCAGGGATGACAGCGTTTCTTCTCAGTGCATCAAGCCGGGATACGGGCTCCTCTGAAGTCGAGGTCTCCTCTAACTTGCTTGGGCAAGGGAAGGTATATTTATACCTGGTAGGTGCCTTGGAATGTTAGCATTGACTTGAAGTCGGACAGAGGAAGACGTCAGGAATGAACCCTTAAGGAATAGTGGTTCATGCATAATAGATGAGTTCTTGGAGAAATCAATAATCCTGTGCTGGGCTTAGGGTTTGGTTTCTAAGAACTCGTTGTGACGTTAGGGTAGACGGATGTCGGTGACCATGCCTGTATTTGGAGTGCATGGCTAATGCCTAAATAAGGACTGGGATCTTATGCCTATATAAGGGCAATGCGAATTGTGCCTATATAAGGACATGTTTCAGGAAAACCTATATACGGACACCTAAAGCGGAATACAACAGTACCCGGTATAGAGTCCAGAGAAGAAAACGTGCTGGCTCGCTTTCCTCCCCTACAGGGCTCCAAAGTAGAATAGCTGCTGAAAGCAGCAAAATCAGGATCCCACACTGATATAATGCCGGCAAAATGGTTTGCCTTATTGGCGCGGCCTCTTGCCTCTTCTATTGGCTCACTTATTAACTACTCACTGAGTGAGGGCACTGTACCCCGGGCTTGGAAAGCTGCACAAATCTTACCAATTATTAAAAAAACCAATCTAGCGCCCTCCAAGCTATCCAACCATCGCCCTTTCTCACTCCTTCCCCTTATGAGCAAACTTATGGAGGGGCACATCAATGCGCAGCTCATGGAATTCATGTAAGTTCAATCATGCTTGGACCCCTCACAATTCGGCTTTCAACCTAAACATTCGACCAAAACGACCCTGCTTGGTGTCACAGACGCTATCAAGCTTGCCCTAGACAAGGACAAAGCTATAGCTCTAGTGCTGTTGGATTTATCCGCAGCTTTTGACACTGTAGCACATCATAGACTGCTACAAAGACTGACGGAAATCGGCGTTGTAGGGTCTGCCTTTCAGTGGTTTTCCAGCTTTCTGGAACAACGCACCCAAACTGTGAACCTGGGGAATTTCCGCTCCGGAGCTAAACCTCTTAACAAAGGGGTTCCACAGGGATCCTGCCACAGTCCCACGTTATTTAATATATACGTGGCTCCCCTGGCAAAGATCAACAGAGATCACAGCTTTGTCCCTTTCTCATATGCAGATGACACTCAGCTCCTGTTTTTATTTGATAACAACTCGGATGCTACCAAACAGTTGTTTGCAGAGGGCATGCGTGCAATCTCCAACTGGATGTCAAAGAACTTCCTCCAGTTGAACGCCAACAAAACAGAAGTCCTTCTCTTTGGCAGAGCTCAACTTCTCTGGTCCCCAGAGTGGTGGCCGGCAGAATTAGGCCCGCTCCTGTGCCTACCAACAAGGCTAAAAACTTAGGAGTGTATTTGGACCTTTCTCTATCTATGAAGGAGCAGGTGGCAGCCATCTCAGGTAGCTGTTTTGGTTTGCTAAAACTCCTACGGAGAGTGTTCGATCTTCTCCCCTTATCGGTACGCAAGACCCTGCTCCAAGCCCTGGTAGTTAGTTGACTGGACTATTGTAATGCACTTTTGGGTGCAGCGAATGAGGGGACACTTAATAGGCTCCAGGTAGTGCAGAACACGGCAGCTCGATTGGCTTTAAATCAACCACTGTAGTGTGGTTTGTGGCCTCATTGCCTACTTTGCTAAGTTAGCTTAGGCCTGGCTGCCATGATGCCTTTTTGCACACGTTACTTTGTGACTTTGTTTTTCCAGACTTTGCTTGTGCCCGGCTATATTAGAACTGTCTGCCTTTTTGCCTTTCACCTTTTCTCCTGTTCCCTGTGGGTTGTGTCTGCACAACATGTACAAGGTCGAAAAACAACGTCCCTTGTTCTTGCTGATCTGGTCAGCCCCTCGCACTTAGACATAACACAGAATACAGCTGCACTGGAGAAATTCGTGTGCTTTTAATATTGTGATCTCGCTGTTTGTGGCACTTGGAGAAAAACCTTTCCAGGGAGAAGAGCTGTGCTTGTCTGATGATGTAGACCTTGCATCTAGATATTGAGGTATGGGGGTCCACCAGACAAAGCCCAGAGGTCTTCTATTTTTATAATAAACTAGTTATTAGCACGGGGAGGGTGGTAAGGCCATTTAGCCCTATATCCAGTGTCTTTATAAAATGCTATCCCCGTTTGTATTCTATGGAATTGTAACCATGCTTATTATTTTATCATTATGCATTATGCTGATAGTACTGGCACGTGTACTGTATCTTAGAGCACGATAGTTGAAATAAACATTTTAAACTATACTGTGTCTCTTATTACGCACGTTGTGGACAAGTATGAGTGAGTTATGAAAGAGTGTTCTTGCTCCCGGGAGTCCTGAGAGAGACCGTGTTCTGGGTTGTCTAATCATTGGTAGCTGCGCTGCGAATGAAATGCTAAAGCTAGTCGGATTGGGATTGTGGGTACTAAGGGGCATGGTTGGCTCACCACTATACTCCGAGGTCCTATTATCCTGTGCATAGCTCTGTGTATGTGCAGAATCCCTACAACATGGCGCCACCAACGTGGTGGGCTGCTTATCTGCGAGACGCTTGAGTAGTGCTTGTGCTTGTGCACAACACCCTTCGCATACGTTTCCGGAAGCAAGTGTGAGGGTGGTACCTCCTATATTGATGTTTTTACATTCCCAGTCTTCATGGTGGATGTAAATATACCGGCACAGAGCCGCGCTGCGCTCCGGGCTCATTTGCTGGCTTATGGAGTGCCTGACGCGGGTGTCGCACTCATCTTTGTGGTGCAGGCTGACCCGGCTCACCACTTTGAGGTGTTTTATTCTTGGGTCACTTTTCCGGCAGTGGACGGAGCTGACGACTTGTTTCATGCGTACACTATCACTGCCTTACCCAATGCTTATCGGCCTTATCAGGCTCTTGAAGTACCACTTACGGCATGGCAACACCGTGTTTGGTTTAATGGCGCCCTCCCACATCCGGTCACAGCGGTTCGTTTAGGCCCCTTATCAATAGACGGGGCCACTTGGCCAGTCTTGGCTGGGTATACCCCACATCCGCGTTATATGATGCTTGCGGTTGATGAACTGCGTGCATTGCATACGTCTTTGATACGCGTTCACAGAGCTTTGGTACAATATGTTACAGGCAACGTCCAGGGAGCCCCTCCTGGAGTTGCAGCGCATCCAGCTGGACCGGGCGGTGTAACCATAAGTCCTGTCATGGTTAATTCGGTGATGGGCAAGCGCCCACAAAATAAGGATGATTTACCTTATTGGCTCACAGAAAAATTTGACTAGCTGGAGGCAGTTTTTTCTAATACTTCTCCTGTGGAAAAACACAGGATTTTGATGATTAGTTTGCCAAAAGACTTAATTCCCGAGT
Organism: Calotriton arnoldi; assembly: GCA_963921515.1. NCBI lineage: Eukaryota > Metazoa > Chordata > Amphibia > Caudata > Salamandridae > Calotriton > Calotriton arnoldi. The sequence continues at coordinate 4,183,365 of CAWUFW010000428.1, forward strand.
TGGCAGACTGCAACAACTGGGGCAAGGTATTCGCAGCAGTATATGCGAAGTGTTTCGGCACCCCTTCCATGACAGTACTCCCCTCTGTAATTAAACGAGTGCAGGATGAACATGGCCCTGAAGCGGCTGTGGAATTAGGGAGGAGACTGGTGGGAGTGTTCGATGTAGTGGCTGATCTAATCCTTGCTAACGTCAAGGGTGATGCAGTTAACTTTCAAGTAGCTAATGCTTTGGCTTTGATCCCAGAACCGGACAAGCCACGCGAATTACCAAAAATTATTGCACAGGCTTATAAAACCATTGGCCGCAATAGCCTGGGAGTTAAGCCTTTTGCTTTAACGCAAACTCAATCACAGCCACAACAAAAAACTCAATCTGAGAAAGATGAGAAACCGTTCTTTACTAAAAAGAGCTGGAGGTTGAAGAAACAGGGTAAGCAACAGAAAAAGCCAGGGTCGCGTACTCCATCCCCGGTTTCTGTATCTTCTGAACGCACTTATGATTTGCGCGACCGAGCAAGGATTAAATCTCCAGAGAGATTTCAGGTCCCTGATCCGCGTTCTCCTCGTTCTTCACAGGCACCATCGACCTCCCAGACTGGTGGAGGAGATCGCCAGGATAGAGGCAGGGGTCGTGAGGCTCCACAGGGACGAGACCAACCTCGACAACCAGTCCGAGGGAAACCAGAAGAATTTCTACGTCCTCGCCCACAGTTTCAGAAGAAAAAAGTTGCAGCTGTAACAGCGAGGTATGCCACAGACGGTGAGAACGAGACTCCTGAATTGGACGTGGGCAGTGACGCTGCTAGACAGCGCCGCGGACGTTACCATAGTGCGGGAGGCACTGCGTCCTCATGTGGAGGCGACAGCAACTGATACATTCATTACTGTTGAGACAGCTGACACCCAAGTGGCACCCCCTGACAGACTATTTAATATTGTCATTCAAATTGAAGGTGACATTGAGCGTGTTATTAAAGGGATTTTTTGGGAAAATCTTACCGCTTCATATGACATTTTGTTAGCAGAGGCGGATTGGCCGCCCCCATTCGTACTTGCTGCTCGTAGAGGGGGGGAGGTAATCCTTCCGAGCTTTTCTCGTCATGTCCCCAAGGACAAAGCGGAGGCTCTCGCAGCTGAATGGGCTGGGGCCCTGGCTCCGGCGCTATACCGTAATCACGTGGGCTGGGATGAGGATTCTCCACCCCATGATATACCATTGCGGTCGCTGCCACAGCCACAACCCCAATATCCCATCCGGCGGGAAGCTAAAGGTCCTGCTTCCGATATTCTGACACAGTTGGAATATCAAGGAGTAATTGAAACATGCGTATCACCAATGAATAATCCCCTTTTTGCAGTTTCTAAACCCGATGGATCGTACCGCCTAGTTTTGGATTACCGACATTTGAACTCTCATTGTCGGACCTTTGCGGTACAAAATACCCACAGTTCTGCGCTTGTAGACAGTCTTGTTCGTAAGAAATATAAAACGACACTTGACCTATCCAATGGATTTTACACGCACAACTTGTCCCCGGAGTGCAGCCAATGGAGCGCTTTCACATCCGGTGGAAAACAATTCAAATTTCGACGTTTGCCCATGGGCTATAAGAACAGCCCGGGTGTCTTCTCCGCCCGTGTTGTCTCTTTGTTGGACAGCATAGACCCAGATGTGTGTTCGTACGTCGACGACTCCTATCTGACAGACGACGAATTATGGCTGCATCTTTCACATGTGGACTGCATTATTCTTGAATTTGCGGTCTTAGGATACAAATTTAATTTTGCCAAATCCCACATTGCTGAATTTACCGTTTTGTTCTTGGGCTATGAGCTCAACAATGAAGGTAAGGGCTTAGCACCCCATTTCTTGGAGAAGTGCGCACTTTTACGCCCTCCACTCTGAAGAAGCTTCAGTCATTACTGGGTTTTCTTAACTTCGGGCATACTTACATTCCCAAATATGCCCAGCGTATCAAGCCTCTTTATGCCTTGATACAACCTACCTTTTCGAAGTCATGCTGGCTTCCTGAGCATTCCTCTATACTGCAGTCTTTGCAGTCTGATCTACTTGAATCTAAATTCTTGTTGACTTGTGATAACCACACACACCTGGTAATTAGAATTGTGCCAGGGGCAGTGGGTTTCACGTACTTAACCTTTAATGAAGGTGACACAGTACCGATTGCATACAAGTCACATCTTTACACTTCAGCGGAGTTGCGCTTTTCCTCTGTGGAGAAAGTTTTGACTGCGGTGCAAATGGCGATTCTAAAGGAACGCGCACTGGCACAGGGAAAACGCATTTTGGTGGTAACACCATATCCTGCCCTTGAGGCGGTGACGAAGGCAAGTGTACCAAACTCTAAGGCTTTGCACCCCCGTTGGATACAATGGGCTACATCTCTGACATCCCCGGATGTCACTTTTATCTTTGATTCCTCTCTTCAGACACAGGAGTTCTTACAGTATGAATTTGTTCATCCTCCTCCTCTGTCTTTGCTGCCGCTTGAGGAGTACAAGTGTATTATTTACACCGATGGTTCGGCACAACCGGCCACGGGTTCCAAGCATGCTTATTCCGCAGCGTGTGCTATTGTTGCAGGTACTATGGTGAACGGAGAGTTCATATCGACTGTAGTGCACACACAGGCACTAGGAGACAGTACTGTACAATTGGCCGAGCTGCGTGCTTTGGTGCTCGCACTTGAGTTTGCGAATCCAGAAGGGACTACTCTTGTTGTATGCGATTCCTACTACTGTGTTCAATCTTTCAATGACAACCTATTCTTTTGGTCGCAAAACGACTATAGAGATGCTAAAGGCAGCACAATTAAGCATAAAACGCTTTGGGTTTGAGTGGCAGATCTTAAACAACGTTTGCCTCTCACACAGGTGATTCAGACCCTTGGTCACCAGCGTGTGGGCGCACACGCTGTCGGCAACAGTTTGGCAGATGAAGCTGCCAAATCAGCAGTAGCCACGTGCACAGTAGCAGCAGTTACAAGATCCATGACTAAAATAGATAATGATATTTTGGCAGCTATTGCTGCATCAAAGGGAGGTGCTAATTACCCACGGGGTTTCCCTTCCAAGTACTCTTATCACTTAAGTCCCGAACAGGTTCCTTACGTAAGAATTCCAGACGTTGGTGATCGGCTGATTCCCAACGCGGACCGCAGACCTTCCTTGATAACGGCCGCACACGAAGGCTTGGCTTCGGCCCATGCTGGCGTGTCTGCGACTGTTTCCATCTTGCAGCAGCGTTATTGGTGGCGTGGTTTATATAAACAGACCCGTACTTATGTGCTTTCTTGTGACGTTTGTCAGCAAATTAAGCTTTCGACGGTTACACGACCACCACAAACACAGCTCTGCATTTCTAACAGACCTTTTGGGTGTGTTTACCTGGATCACTGCGGTCCATTTTCATCGGACACCTCATATAAATACATCTTAGTAGCAGTGGATTCGTGCACACGTTTAATCTGGGTATGGCCACAACGAAGTGCTGATGCTCGAAATGTCATCAGGGATTTGCGAGTCTTTGTGGGAATTTTTGCCTGCGGCACCTTCCATTCTGTCCAAGGTCCAGCGTTCGCCTCTAAGGCCTACAAGGACGCAATGGGGTCACTGGGGGTGCGGGTGCAATTTTCGTCTCCATATAGACCTGAGGGTAATTCAATTGTGGAGTGAATGAACCGTGACTTAAAGCAATCCTTGACAGCTAGAGTCTTAGGTACTGGCAGGAACTGGCTGGCCCACTTGTATAGCGTACAACGTGCACTTAATAATCTCCCTAGAAGATCTCTGGGTGGGCGGACCCCATACGAAATGCTGTTTGGCATCCAAATGTTTGTGCCTGACCTTGATGGTCTAGACATGGCGGCGCAATCCGCAATCTTTGACGTAGATAATCATTCTACTATGTTACAGGACTTACAAGGAGCTCGTGACAAACTTGCTAACGAACACTTGCCTTCAGCCACTGACGCTGCGCTGCAGATTCCGGTTGCCGGCTGGCTTCCGAAGGTTGGAGAACTGGTCCGAGAGAAGGTGGAGAACAAAAAAGAATTTGGACCCTCTTATCGTGCACCGGTTCCAGTCCTTGGCTTGAAGGGTACTCGTGCAGTCATCTTACCACCGCTTCCTGGTCGCAAGGACAACAGATACATCTCAGTGGACAATGTCAAGCTACAATGTCTGGCCGATCCTGAATAGTGTAACACCTGCGGTCTCATGTCCAGCCATTTCTAGGGCTCATGTTTATGGCCCTCCAGCCCGCACGGACACTGATGTTGCCATTGAGATCGTCAATTTGCCTGATCGCCTGCTCGACTTCCCGGCTTCCTCCTGCAACGAGGAGACCGAGTACACCTATCCCGCCACCGAGTCGGTGGCTCATTTACCAACAACACCACTGAGCCCAACCTGTTTTTCCTTTGATTCGGATTCCACCTCATCACTTATCCCGTCCAGCTTCAGTATTTTTGTATCCTGGTTCAGAGACAATTTTTTGGTCCCACCATGGACATATATCTGGTTGGTACTGTTCCTGATTTTTCTGTTCATGTCCATTGGCTTTGTGACAGTTTTCTTCTTGCTCATTAATGGTCACTATTTACCAGAACGCTCTGCAGTGAACTGTGTCGCTGGAACTTTGGCTCCGCATTCTTCATCTCACATCATGAAGCGTGACCACACATTTGTGAACATTTCAGCTTTCCCAGTTGTTGATGGCATCGTATGGGATGCGGTAAATTTCCAAATTCATGGACCAACCGAGATTATTAATGTACCAAATGTCCTCCGTGTTTCAATGGGTGATGTCGTAAAAAGTAATATTCATTCTGACGATTGGGATGTGCATGCAGTTGAATCGTTATTTTCTGATTTGAAATATTATGCTGCTTTTAATGCTGAAGATCTGTATTTAAATTCTGCAAGTTATGCTGACTCATACTGTTACCAGCATTGGGGTAACCATTTTCTCCATAAACCAAGTACTCTTCGGGGTCCTTTTAATTACACTCAATGGGAACATTGTCCGACCCCTTTGCCAGGTAGCTCCCAAACGCTTAGAAATAAATTTACTTATTTTACAGATTTTGATAGGTCGAACCCTGGGTCCTATTATTTTAAATTGAACCATTCGTCCAATCAGAAGATCATGTTGACCCACTCCAAAATACTATATTCGGGTTCCTTTTTGAAGACATTAGCAGTGGGTGGATATGAACACTGGCAGGACACCATTGACTTAAAATCTATTTGGGGCACTAAATCATGGCAGGTCCGAGGTACGGAAGCCTTACACCGTGCTTGCCTAATCCCGGCCCAGATTTTATTTTTAAATAGTACGATCTATCAAACGACCTGTTGGGGTTTGGCTACTTCTAAACAGTTGAATGCACCCTCCATTCCCGCATTGTCTTCCACTCCCAATGAAAGCTTGCATTTTAATATTTCCCTAACCAATTTGCAAGCTTTGTTTCAAAACAATTTGTTTAATATCTCTACGATTGTTCAGTCACCCTGGTTGGCATGGCCCGTAGCATCAGATGCCTGCCAACTGCGTTTTCATGACTCAGCTCCTGGTTACAAACAGGATAAGCCAGATCCGAGGTTTTCTGACTCTCGTACTGTTACAACATATTCTGTTGGTAAACTGTGTAAACAGTGGTTGCAGCACTCTTCTTTAGATTCTGTAAAAGAACATTTATCCCTCCTATCAGGCAACATTGATCTGTCCGACTTTGTTCTGGGGCCTCGTGGTCCCCGACCTAAGAGATTCATTTATGAAACTTACAATGAACTCTGGAAGCTTTCACAAATTGAAGCTGCTTCCCGTCTTCGGGAAATCGATCAAGCAAATCTAGAAAAAGTGCTTGCTGTTGTTGACAATAGTATTAATACCCTGTCTTCCCGCATTTACACATTAGAGAATATTGTTTCATCTGTTGTTGATATTGTACAGGATGATGTGTCTGTGTTATATCATGGTCAGAATCAATTGCGTTCAGTAATGCAGTTTGCATAGACTTTGCAGACACTGAAAATGGGTAAAGTTCCTTGGCATTTTTTAAACACGTCTGCCTTATTCTTACCGTTTAATTTAACTGACAAACAGCAATTCATGTCCATGAAAGATGCAACATACACTCTCTTACATATCGAGAATATAGAGCAGTTACCATTCTCTGTGGCGGAGTTGGACTCTGCTGTGTGGCTAGTACACGGGGTTATCGCTTTGCCTTTTTCTTTGTTTGAGTTCAGTTCCTGCATGAAACATTATCCTGTTGGCCGTTTTCAGCCTTTAGGCAGTGCCTTCTTGCATGAACTTTGGTCCCTGCCTTTCATGTACAAGTGCATTAGGGACGGAAAAGAGGTTTTTCTCACAGGAGAGTCTTGCGATTCTGCAGTGGGTCATTCCCTCATTTATAAAAACATTAAATTGCACAGGGCTTGTAACGTTTCGGCTCCGAATCTTGCTTGTGTTTTAAAGGGCATTCCTGCTCCTGCTATATCTCCTACTTTCACTGTGCTTGCAAATGGTAGCTATCTCCTTCTGAATAATCAGGTCTGCTGTGGAATGCTGGCCGGCATCCCCTATATTGTAACAGTTTTCCACTGCGTTGTGTGCTGCAAAAATGTGCTTTTTCCTCCCCCGCACGACATAATAGATAGTTCCATTTGGCCTTCCATTCCGACTTTGAAGGCGGATTTCAATAAATTGAGCAGAATAAAGGCGCTATTATTGAACCAGGAGGTTATGCTCACATCCGCACGGGAGACCTTCATCCTCCAGGTGGCTAGCACCCATAGTGAGATACAGGCCCTTTTGAACACGAACCTCCCACAACATTTCGGTGAGCTGATTCACCGTGTTTTCAATGCGTCTAGCACCGAAGGTCTCGTGCACTTTTTTAAAGTTGTGGGCTCTGGCCTTGTTACCTCCTTTCAGGCTATATTTGGTGTAATACCGGCTTTTATTCATTCTATTTTTTCCAGCGTCTTTGGCGGCTTTCCGTTGATCCTTGCGTTAGCTGCTGGAATACTACTTTTAATGTGTTTGCTGCGCAATGGCTGCACTTCCTGGGGGCCTACTCGACCACGGTCGGCTCCGGATGCTTCGTGAACGAATGCTCCTCAGCTTCGGCATCCTACCATTGGCGACACTCGGTGTGTCATATAAACTTTCTTTTCGCTTTGCGTATTTCACTTGCGTGCAACTTGTGATGTCTTGCTTACAATGTCCTTTCTCTTGGTCCTTGGATCTTTGCCTCTCCAATACGTCTCAGTCGGACCCGGATTTTGGCCAGTTGATGGGCCCCTTAGTGGCCCATGAACGGGAATGTTCCGGCACTGGATTGATGGCGCGTGTGGCTGCACTTGGAGTTTGGGCGCAATGGGATATCTGGGCGGCTGCTCATAATCTCCTACAACAAAGTTATATTGAGTATCACGCAAGTTGTCCCGCAATGCTGATCTCTGCTCCCTATTATGAGGAACATGTATGCAGCTTTGATTTGTTGAATTGGATGACATCTCTTTTTTCAGACGATACCAATTATGTCCTTTTGGAAGGTGTGGCGTTTTTCTGCACTTACACTCTATTGGATTAGGGGACTTCGCTTTCTGCGTCCTGCATTTCTGGACTTTTTTTTATTTTATCCTGTACTTTTTTTTTCCCATTCACTGTCCTTCATTGGGGACTGTTCGTGAATAGACGTTTGCATTCTGCTCCATCTATTTGAACTCTGTTTTCGTCCTGTGTCTTGGCCTATGGACTGACCAGGGGAGGGTGTAGTGTGGTTTGTGGCCTCATTGCCTACTTTGCTAAGTTAGCTTAGGCCTGGCTGCCATGATGCCTTTTTGCACACGTTACTTTGTGACTTTGTTTTTCCAGACTCTGCTTGTGCCCGGCTATATTAGAACTGTCTGCCTTTTTGCCTTTCACCTTTTCTCCTGTTCCCTGTGGGTTGCGTCTGCACAACATGTACAAGGTCGAAAAACAACGTCCCTTGTTCTTGCTGATCTGGTCATCCCCTCGCACTTAGACATAACACAGAATACAGCTGCACTGGAGAAATTCATGTGCTTTTAATATTGTGATCTCGCTGTTTGTGGCACTTGGAGAAAAACCTTTCCAGGGAGAAGAGCTGTGCTTGTCTGATGATGTAGACCTTGCATCTAGATATTGAGGTATGGGGGTCCGCCAGACAAAGCCCAGAGGTCTTCTATTTTTATAATAAACTAGTTATTAGCACGGGGAGGGTGGTAAGGCCATTTAGCCCTATATCCACTGTCTTTATAAAATGCTATCCCCGTTTGTATTCTATGGAATTGTAACCATGCTTATTATTTTATCATTATGCATTATGCTGATAGTACTGGCACGTGTACTGTATCTTAGAGCACGATAGTTGAAATAAACATTTTAAACTATACTGTGTCTCTTATTACGCACGTTGTGGACATGTATGAGTGAGTTATGAAAGAGTGTTCTTGCTCCCGCGAGTCCTGAGAGAGACCGTGTTCTGGGTTGTCTAATCATTGGTAGCTGCGCTGCGAATGAGACGCTAAAGCTAGTCGGATTGGGATTGTGGGTACTAAGGGGCATGGTTGGCTCACCACTATACTCCGAGGTCCTATTATCCTGTTGCATAGCTCTGTGTATGTGCAGAATCCCTACAACACCACCCAGGGCTCCTTCCCGGCCATTACTAAAAAGCCTACACTGGCTTCCTATTCGGAATCAAATCAAGTTTAAAATTTGCTGTTTGATTCACAAAACTCTTAATGATAGTGGACCCAAGTATATGACCGATAGTCTTGTCCCCTATCATCCCAACAGATCTCTACGTTCTAGTGGAAAGGCGCTGCTTGTAGTACCCCGGGTCAACAAGCTTCGTGCAGGAGGCAAATCTTTTGCCTATGTAGCCCCGTGCCTTTGGAACTCACTCCCCATTGCATTACGTGTGTGCCCTGACTTGCTTAAATTCTGAAAACTACTGAAAACCGAACTCTTTTAATCTTGTTAACTTTTCACCTCCTTGTTTTCATGTTTCGCTGCTAGCGCGGAGATACCACTGTAGGGGTGAGTCCTGTGCTTTACAAAACTCATTCATTCATTCATTCATTCACTACTCCTTTTTTGATCAAATCCTGAATAATTTGCAACAGGGCTCATTCTCCTGCCTGTGGTATTTTATACTGGGGAATAGGAGGCGGAATGGTATTGTATTTGACCTGTATCTAAACCGGTGGTATATGCAACAGCCCTACGTCTGTATCACCTGTCGCCCACAGAGTGGGTGGCACGTCAGCAAATTCAGCAGGAAGAGGGAGAGACAGGCAGTGTTTGGTACTCACACTTGGGCCCATCGTCATATAAAGACTTTCCGGGGAACAATAAATAGTAGCATGTAATTTCTTCAACAAATCCAATACCATCAAATTCTCGTCACCATTAGATGTCAGCAAAAATGGGGAATCCACAGTAAAAGGACCAATAGTCAATGCAAGGGATCTTGAAATGGGGCTTACAACCTGTACACCTGAAAAACCTACCAAAACATTATTATGGCCAGACAGAGCCGCCCCAGGGACCATGTTTCGAGAAACAGAACTTTTTGCCGCAACTGTGTCCACCAAAAATTCCTTAGTCGAACCTTGCAGTTCCGCTGCTAGATAAGGCCCACGCTGGTCTACAGGTGTTGGATCTGGTCCCCCACTCTGTCCCTGGCAATCTTAGCTATAAGACATCCCTGTCACTTCATCCATATCATAGTCATCATGGTAGTACTGCCCATCGCGAGGGTCATCAAAATAACTATTATCAGAACAACCCTGTGAGGCTGCAGCATTCTGAGCCCTATCAGGCCCACCAGCTCCACGGCCCCATCCACGAGAACCTCGTCCTCTAGGGTCTGCACCTTCTGCAAAAGCACTGGACACTCGCTACGCTAGTGACCCTCCTCCTTACAATATGCACACTGATTAGGCCCCAGAGGCATCGTATTCGGCTGCCTAGTGCGTGGAAGCTGTCGGGCAGAACTACCACGCGCTCTACCATTCCCTCTAAATGCTTGTTGCAACAACGCCTTTGTCTTTAAATCCTTGTGCTTTTTCTCTGCCCTCTCCTTCTCCTCATTGTCCCGATGTTCATAATATTGAGTCATATTCAAAATAACAGAGGGGAAGAGGTGGACCAGGTACTTTCAGAAGCCTCTAAACTATTCGCAATTTCGGGAAGTAAATTAGAAACAAACCTGTAGACAAACAACCGAACACCTCCCTCAATAGACAAATCCGGCCAACTGTAATCCAAAAATGTATTCTCAAACCGAGTGAAAAAATCAGACACACTCTCATCTTTCTTTTGTCGACAAGCCGTCAACTTGTTCCAGTCTATTTTCCTCGGCGGAATAAGAGAATGCATATATGTAATAATGCAGCCTGGCAAAGCAAGTATCTCTGCTCGGGGCTTATCGCCTGGCTTTCTTTCCTGATCCCATGCTTCAATTTGATCCCATGTACCACCCAATTCTGCAACATGATCCTGAGTATGAACCTGCCTCCAAATATCAAACGGAACAAGGAGACCAAAAAACATTTCAATATCAGCAAGAGTCATTACCGTCGAAGAGGCGGCTTCAGTCAGTTCCTTATAATAAGCAGCAGGATTTTTTCTAGGATCAGGCAACTGAGTCTTAAGGGACAAAACCTCACTTCTTTTCCATGGAGTATAAACCCATTGATCTTGAAACCGGGCCGCTACACCCGCTTGAGTGACATTACCTCGCTGATTCGTTAACTTTGGTATCTCTGGGTGATATATGGGACGAACCTCTCGCATCGGAAACTGAGATACCGTGGTAGGGCTCTTGTCATGTAACCTATCTCTATAAGCAAACAACGTGGTAATGTTCCCAAAAACTTGGCCTGGGTCCATACCACTAGCATACACGCGATCTCAAATATCGAATAAAATTTGTGGCGCATCATCCCCAAAATGCTGCTGCCAAAGACCAATCAACGTAGAGGAAATATGTTGAAGAGCATGCTGCTGTATAAAAGGCTCATAATCTTTCATCACACTCCAAATATCCTCTACACTGTAAATGGTATTACGACCCCACTGCGCAGCCTGATTAGCTACTACCTTCTTCTCTTCATCCCCCACCACAGACCGTACAAAAGGGCCCATACGCTCACTAAATTTTGTCAACTTTCTATCCTCAAATCCACGTATTGGCGTCTCAGCACCCAATAATGCTGGGAAATGAACCATCAAAGATGGAGAAACAACAGAAATACCGGGTAAAATCGACACAGGTGGGTGCGCCGGGGGAAAGAGAGCTGGAGATAGGGATGCCGAAACAATAGGTGTGATAGGTGTGCTAACAGTCGCCGTAGCCACAGACGGCGAAGGCAAAGAAGGAGGAGGGGGAGCCGAAGCCGTCGAAACAACGGCACTAGAGACAGGACCAATTGAAACAGTAGTATCAGGCTGCTGCGATGGCAAGGGGACAGTAGGATATATCTTCTGCGGAGCATATGGGGGCGGGGGTCGAGAGTCTAACAATTCCTCCACAAAAGTGTAATTTTCCTCCTGAGCCAAATACAATTTATCAACATGCAATCGAAATCTCCTATCTTCACACCCAACTCCCTTCCCCTGTTTCTCGTTATCATATGCTACAGCTTTCTGAGCAAAAGAAACAATTGATGGACGGAATGCTGGACAATGCAAACATTCACCCCCAGTCACAAAGATCTGGGTTTAATCCATCATTCTTTTGCTCACCACACCACCCCAGTTTGGACCCAGCCATATGCAAATCAGTCTTGACCCTGTTCCTTCTGGGAACAGTCCAGCCCGAACTGCCAAGCCAGGTCCTCCCTGGACCGGAAACAAGCATCCTGGGTCCGGTTTCAGGGCATCACCCTTCATCAGCCAGGCTAGCTTGAATCCAGTGGTGCAGTGAGCACGGGACTCACGACTGGGCATACCCTTCCCACTTAGGGCAACAAATGTAAAAGAAACAATTGATGGACGGAATGCTGGACAATGCAAACATTCACCCCCAGTCACAAAGATCTGGGTTTAATCCATCATTCTTTTGCTCACCACACCACCCCAGTTTGGACCCAGCCATATGCAAATCAGTCTTGACCCTGTTCCTTCTGGGAACAGTCCAGCCCGAACTGCCAAGCCAGGTCCTCCCTGGACCGGAAACAAGCATCCTGGGACCGGTTTCAGGGCATCACCCTTCATCAGCCAGGCTAGCTTGAATCCAGTGGTGCAGTGAGCACGGGACCCACGTCTGGGCATACCCTTCCCACTTAGGGTGCCAAATGCAAAAGAAACAATTGATGGACGGAATGCTGGACAATGCAAACATTCACCCCCAGTCACAAAGATCTGGGTTTAATCCATCATTCTTTTGCTCACCACACCACCCCAGTTTGGACCCAGCCATATGCAAATCAGTCTTGACCCAGTTCCTTCTGGGAACAGTCCAGCCCAAACTGCCAAGCCAGGTCCTCCCTGGACCGGAAAGAAGCATCCTGGGACAGGTTTCAGGGCATCACCCTTCATCAGCCAGGCTAGCTTGAATCCAGTGGTGCAGTGAGCACAGGACCCACGTCTGGGCATACCCTTCCCACTTAGGGCGACAAATGCAAAACAAACAATTGATGGACGGAATGCTGGACAATGCAAACATTCACCCCCAGTCACAAAGATCTGGGTTTAATCCATCATTCTTTTGCTCACCACACCACCCCAGTTTGGACCCAGCCATATGCAAATCAGTCTTGACCCTGTTCCTTCTGGGAACAGTCCAGTCCGAATTGCCAAGCCAGGTCCTCCCTGGACCAGAAACAAGCATCCTGGGACCGGTTTCAGGGCATCACCCTTCATCAGCCAGGCTAGCTTGAATCCAGTGGTGCAGTGAGCACGGGACTCAAGTCTGGGCATACCCTTCCCACTTAGGGCGACAAATGCAAAAGAAACAATTGATGGACGGAATGCTGGACAATGCAAACATTCACCCCCAGTCACAAAGATCTGGGTTTAATCCATCATTCTTTTGCTCACCACCCCACCCCACCCCAGTTTGGACCCAGCCATATGCAAATCAGTCATGACCCTGTTCCTTCTGGGAACAGTCCAGCCCGAACTGCCAAGCCAGGTCCTCCCTGGACCGGAAACAAGCATCCTGGGACCGGTTTCAGGGCATCACCCTTCATCAGCCAGGCTAGCTTGAATCCAGTGGTGCAGTGAGCACGGGACCCATGTCTGGGCATACCCTTCCCACTTAGGGCGACAAATGCAAAAGAAACAATTGATGGACGGAATGCTGGACAATGCAAACATTCACCCCCAGTCACAAAGATCTGGGTTTAATCCATCATTCTTTTGCTCACCACCCCACCCCAGTTTGGACCCAGCCATATGTAAATCAGTCTTGACCCTGTTCCTTCTGGGAACAGTCCAGCCCGAACTGCCAAGCCAGGTCCTCCCTGGACCGGAAACAAGCATCCTGGGACCGGTTTCAGGGCATCACCCTTCATCAGCCAGGCTAGCTTGAATCCAGTGGTGCAGTGACCTGGCCTGGCAGTTCGGTCTGGACTGTTCCCATGGGGCACAGGGTCAAGACTGATTTGCATATGGCTGGGTCCAAACTGGGGTGGCGTAGTGGGCAAAAGAACGATGGTTTTAACCCAGATCTTTTGACTGGGGGAGAATGTTTGCATTGTCAGCATTCCGTCCATCATTTGTTTGCTGTAACAGCTTTCTGAGTTAGCGTCTGCCTCTTCCCTTTCGGTGCCTCTTTCTCCATCTTCAATTGTCTCTGCCTAGCTGCTTTCTGCCACGTTACAAGGGAATCAAACATAGACTGTTTACTGTCTTTTAAATAACTCTTCCTGTGAATACCCAATCTTTTGTGCATCGAAAGTGCCCGTTAACGGCTACATCAACTCGGCATTGTCCCTCGTATATTTGTGCCATAATGTAATAAACATAATAGGGCCAAGACCATGCTTCACATACATATCAAAATTTGGAGTGCCTTCTGGAGGCGCCGCCTGAGCTTCTTCCAATTGAGCATCTGCAGAACAACAGCGACAGCACAAAGAAAACAATTTACTGATCCCAGGCATTCTCAAAAGAAAACAAATTTACTATTTATGCCTGGCAAAGCAATCACAAATGCTTTTATCCAAAGACGGTCCTCAGACCGTACCAAATTCAAACCAAAATGGTACCATATCCACAAAGAACCAAAACAAACTCACCTGATATATGCAGGTCAAGCGAACTAATTCTCCACTGTCGACTTTTCAGACCAAACGGTCAGATCCAAGGGTTTCACCGTTTAGGACTCCAGCCGGGATGACCACTGGGCGAGGCACCGTCCGGAAGGACGGAAGGGGCAGCTGCGAGCAATAAATGCTCCTCTTTACAGGGATCCCTGAACCATCAGTCCGACCCGACGATGGCCTGGACCCCCCCCCCGTCCGCAGAAGGGGATGGGTCACTCACCCGAAGGAGTCGCTGTTCGGGTGCCAACTGAAGGAAGTGACCCGATTTGGGTCACCCGGGTCACACAAGACCACCTCTCAGCCTTCCATACCACATGAAGAGTCGGTCAGACAGTAGAGAATACAAACCAATATTTGTTTATTTCAGGTACACTCAGAGTGGAGCCTAGTCTGCCCAGTCGCCAGGAGTGCTGCAGAGGGACTGACATCAGCAAGCATAAAGATACATTATGTACATTCGGAACCAAATAAAGAGACGCCCACAATGGAATTTTCCAAACAGATGTAGCTGAACAAAGGAGTACAGAGGATAAGTTTCGATTCTAAGGCCGGGCACACACTATCTCCTACTCAAGGTCGTTCTGCCCGTGCCCGCCACTAGACAAGTGGGAGAAGGCCTCTATCTAGCTAGAAAGGTATGCGCTAATAAGAACAGTCTATTCATTAGTGAAGCAAAACCCAACCTCGGGGAAGAGAAACTTAACAGAGGCCTTTTCTCGGAATCCACAAAGAGTTTGTTTTGATTATGACTAAAAATGGCGCCTAGATAGAAAATGGCATCGCGAATGCTAACTTACGTAAAACAATGCGTAAACATGAATTTCTCTATTCTAACATCTATCACACTCTAAGTGCTGGAGATGTTTTGGGGTAAACCGCGAACTCCTCCATATCCTATGTGACTGCCCTTCTATACAACGCTTTTGGACTTACATAGGAGATACTCTAAATGAGACAATGTCCCTCAAACTTGTCCTCACTCCCCCTCCCATCTTACTGCACGATATTAGAGACTCGTCTGATCTTACGCGTCTACAACTTTGCCTTTTGCACACGGCACTCTCTACTGCCAAAATCTGCATCTTATGACAATGGAGATCGCCAACCCCTCCAAGACGACTGGATGGTAGCAATGGTCCAAACAGCATCCCACGAACGTTTTATATATGGCATACAGGACCAAGATGTGATATTCCAACAAACATGGGCCTCCTTCCTCCGGGATACCTAATAGTTTGTTGACGTACCTTCCTCTCCCTTCTCCGCCCTTACTTTTCCCCCCTCTCCTCTTCTAACCCTTGTTCCCCCTCTCTTCCCGATTTATCCCTTCCTACCTCCCCCTTCCCCCGCTGTGGGCCTTCCCCCTCCCTTCTCCCCTGCTTCCCCTCTATCTGTTTCTTCCCCTCCTCCTCCCTCCCCCCTTCTGAGCAAGAAAGCTGTCACTTTACTCACTTCTTACCACCTAGGGCTACAAATTATCCCTCCCCCCTACACATTTTTATTATTATACCTAGCCAACCTAGACTCCTCCTTCTATACTAATTTTGACTAATCCATTGAGTAATCTTGTATATCGAGAGATGCTGAATGTAACACACAGTACACCCCTAACCCAGTCTCTCCTTAGAAACGTCTATATATCCTTGCATCTCTTCCCCCCCCCCACTTCCATGCCTCCTCTTGTGAGGGTAAATGCCATTATAATCTATTGCACGGTCTCCCCAGACGGTTTTAGGACCCTTACCGCTTATTTTACTTACCCCCCCTTTCCCTAAACTATCCTACTATCTAACATAGGTCACAATACTGAGGTTTTCTCCTGAATAAACCAACCTGATGTATTTTCCTTTATGAAATGCACCTATCTACTCAATTTCCCCTCCTCTCTCTCATTTTCCCCTCCCCTTTCCCTCTGTCCCTTTCTTACCTCCCCCTTCTGACTCCTAGTGTTCTTCTACAACCCCCCGCCACTTGTTTTGTGCAGGTTCCCTTTCGAACAGCACAAATGTATTGTACCTATAACGATCATTGTCCTTTGTGGACATGTTTTGCTGTAACTGATTCATACTTTTATGTTCTCCTATAACTTTCAATAAAGAATTATGAAACAAAAGCGCTTGTACTTTGTTTTAGAACGGACAATCCGGTAATATATACATCTGTAGCAATCTATATCCTGACTGCCTGGATTGTAACGAAAAGGTACCTTAAAGCACATGCCCCGGAATAATTCTGTTAGTACTTATGTTTGTACTTTTATTAGTGTTCTTTACCCTAATTCGCCACGACAAAGTGTTACCAATCTAACTCTGGGGTGTATGTTTTGGTGTTGCCTATTAGAGTGAACTACAATTTGTTGTCTACGTGGCACGTCTTGTAGAAAAATGATTTTTTTTTGCCCAAATTTTGTTATCAATTAGACTGTAGGGGTCCTATTTACGAACTTTTTACGAACTTGTCACACAGTGCAGCGAGTTACTTTGCTGTGCTGCACTGCGTGACAGGGAAAGGGCAGGAATGCGCCATATTTAAGGCAATATGGCACAATCCTGCCTTTTGCCCTGCGCTGGCACCCTTTTGGCAGCCCAGGGACAATGCAGGCACCCTTGCACCCTGGTGCAAGGGAGCCTGCGTTGCATGCAGGATTGTTTTTGTACAGGAAGGGGCAGCATCTGGGAATGCGTCAAAAACCATGGGAGTTGCATGGGAACATCCATGCAACGCCCATGGAACGGCTTCCCAGGGAAGAATAAGACAACACAGCGATTTGCTCTGCGTTGCCTTACTCCAGACTTATGGAGCCACTCAGGGGCAGCAAAACAGCCTTGCAAGGCGTCATAAATCACATGTAAGGTTTGCGTCGCTCTTGCACCAGGATGCGTGATGCAAGAGCGATGCAAACTTGCGCGTAAATAAGCCCCTAGGGATCTTATTTTATGGGAATTGCTGCTACTTGTTTTTAAAGTTTATGCAATGTTTGTTTAAATGTCCCTGTACTTACTGTTGTACTGTTAGTACGGATATAAATGTTATGGTATATAAATGCCTAAATAAAAGAGTGCCAACTGACTTGCCATACAAAATAAAAAATAAAAAACTTTTGTGAATCGACCCCCACGGTCTTTTTCAGCTTGGATAAATGTTTCGGCCATGTGGCGTTATGAAAATGAACTGGCAAGCAGTATAGCTTTATTTTCCTAATGTCCACCTGGTTGGAAATTGATTTCAATATATATTTCCTCTCTGCCTGTTGGGGCATTTAAGGTTCTACAGCGTGAGGCACTATCTCTGGTAGGTTAGGCAAATGGCAGATCAGCGGTGTTCTCTACTCACTTTTTTAGTACGCTCAGAATGGTCTGCAGGAGTTTAAAGTCCACTTGCTAGTTTGGCAGCACATTCTGCAAAACATGGCATTTAGACATGTGGATGTGTTAGGCTGAAGATATGGGCCAGTGACTGCAGATCTGTAATGGGGAATAGTGCTGTGCATATAATTGCCGGCTTCCATTTCTGGTTACATTAATTGCAGTAGGCATGTGAGAAAAAAAAGCAGCGTGAATACATTTTAAGACTTGCCACAAACCTGCAGAGAGCTCAGTTTCGACTTCTGAGCAGAAAGGCACTTTTGTGCACATAAAATAATATCATAGTTGAGAAGGTTTTGGTTGTTAATAAACCATTACTTACATTGTTCCCCGACACAGAAAAAAATCAGATGCCCTTGTATATCAGATGATCACTGGCGTGAGCCAGGCAAGTGATGAGTACTGCTCTGTATAATCATCTCAGACAATAAGCATCACGCAGGCAGCAATTAAAAGTTGCACATGTTTTCATTTTAATGTGAAACGCAGGCAGGAAAGGTTGATATTATTTCATGCAAAGTCAATTATAATATTGTTTAACCTTTAAAAGAAACACATAATGGAGCTCTCTCTGTGGCTAGACAAAGTAAAGTTGCCAGTTTTGCAAAACATCGGGCAACTATTACCTCTACATTTTTCGACTCTCACATTGGCCTTCTTTATAAGTGGCTTGTGGTATTTCCCCACCCCTGACGTCACTGATACTGGGGGGGGGGGGGGGGGGGGCAGCAAGCCTGGGGGCAGGGAACATACATCCCGTTAGGAGTGGAATCCTAATGGTTTAGTAACAAATGAAGAATTATCACGGGAATCAGTAATTCAGCGCTTTATTCCCTCATTATGTCCTCTTTTTGGTCTGCACATTTACCTGAAGATGTCACATTTGTGGTATTCCCTCACAAATCACAATTCCGTGGGGGTGAGTACCTCCCATTACTAGCCCCATCGGAATTAAGTGGAAACTCTTTATGGTTGCCATTATGGGCAGTTCAGCAATCTGATTGTCTAGAAGATTTTTATTGCAGGAACCATTTTGTGATATGAATTATCCACGACTGCCTGGCTGTGTGTCCTGATTCACAATAAATACGTGTGGAAATCCGAGGGGGCAGGTGAAACATTCCCTGTGACAATGCTCTTCCTGCCACTGGAAGGGCAGAAACTGTTCCTTCAAATGATAAAAGTACAGCATTTATCCCTATCGATAAGCAGCTAGTATGTGGACTTGTGATTTCCTGGAGTTGCTATTTTGTATGTAAACACTGGTTGAATCTGACCAAGATCTGCAGAGCTAAAGGAGCAGACCACAGACTTCATTCCATGGCATGATCTGCTCACAAAGATTTGTGGATCACTCAAAAATTGCTGCTGAGGATAATATAAGGGGTAAGGTAAGCAGACCCAAGGAAGGATGTAGGGCTCCCATAGGGATGGCTATTGGCCCTCAAAATGAAAAAAACTCATAGTTGTTGATGGAGAGTTTCTGGAGAAGTCTGCAGTGTCATAAACCTCCTAGCTGACATTTTTTGATTATACTACCTGCGACTCTGCTGCGGATCCATGGAGCATGAGAAGCCGTTCAACTTTGGCAGATCTTCTACTGAACTTTTGACCGGATGTTCCAGATTGTGAACTGCCTACTTACTTAAAGGTAAAACACTGTATTTATCCGGGCCCTGGACTCAACTCCTCAAGGCCATATGCAGTGACGTATCCCCCGGCCAAAGTAGAGGCCCTGCACCGACATCCAAGGTCAAGGGCGTGGGCCAACGACTTATGCCGGACAGCCCTAGTGAAGACCTGGCACAGTGGGTTATGTCCACATGTGGTGTGGGTGCTGGCTGTCCTCTCTGTACTTGGCCAAACACCATGCACAGTGTTGTTAATCCATACATGAGATCAATTTATGATCTGTCCCAAGGTCGGGCACTCTGCCCACACCCAAGCACACTGGAGCGGATGCATGATCTGCCGATGGCCATGCACAAACAGGGCAAGGCAAGGTCTGAATCAAAGGCCAGACCCTATGCCAAACCCCAATGCATATAACTGACTTGCAGAGCAGTTATTTGCATTATTAAAGAGTTAATGCATATGATTGTAAAACTCATAAAGGCAATGAAAAACTTATTTTATTGTGAGCTATGTTTAGGTACTCAGAAGAAAAACAGTAATTGTTAACACATCAAAGAAATGGGCTAAAAAGCTTCAGGTGAAAGAACTACATAGTTCATTTTTAATACCTAAAAATACTGACATCTGATAATTATGGTGGCCAGCTCAACTATAAATCGCCCCTTAATGCATTGTTCTTGATTTCACACGTGGTGTCACAGTTTACAACACATCTGACATCTTTTCACTTGTACGCCGACAGAGAATTATTTGGCTTGTTACACATCCATTAAACTGCTGGTATGCTCAAGGTGAATTAATTTGCCACAATTGCTTTGGTCGACGTGAGGCAGTGGTAGCAAATACAATTCAGAGGGTCATAGAAACAGTAAAAACTGACCCCTTGAATTCAGAAGTTGATGCCTCAGTAGAAGTGGATAAACAAATTAAATGAGATTAAAAAAACAAAGTAAACAAAGTGATTGGATAACATCATCGCGCTATTTAAGAAATGGTTACAATTCAAAACGATCCAGAAATACAAAGTGATTTAGACGAGGGCATTCATAATGCTTCAATAAAGCTTGACGAATCCTTGATAATGAGAAGTGATTATTTTAAAACAAGTAATTGACAGCTCAATCCTAATAGAACAAGCTGATGAATTCTTTAAGAAAGCAAAACACTCCAAGATGAAATAAAAGCAAAGAAGGAGCGAAAATAATGCGATACTGGAATACAAGCTCTACAAATAATGTCATCGACCTCTCAGATAGTGGAGAGGGAATGCAAGGACTAAAAACAAGAGATCCTTTTCTAGATAGAGTATCTTCAGAAAGTGGCAACAACAAACTCAGAAGTGTGTGGTTCTGCCCAAAATTACGAATGGAAACAATTGAGTGGCAAACAAGAAGGCAAGAGGAAACGCAGAACAACAGTGATTCATTTCAGCTGGAGATGGAATCAAGAGAAAATATAGGAAAGCCACCAGTTGGGAATGTATACAGCAGAGAACTTCCTCATATTGAAATGGATGCTTTGACTGAAATACTGAGTTTTGCTCTTAGTAAAAATAAAAATAAGCATTTATTAGATCTAACAATTGATTTGAATAAATTCACCCAAAATTAAAATGAAGAAAATGTTGACAGAAAGAAAGAATAAAGGCTTGATTAATCCAGTAAAGGTCAGAATGATTCTGCAGGATCTGTTTAGGAAAGACATCATGGATATAGTTACATTATTTTTATTAGAAAATCATTAAATATTAGAAAAGCAAGCAATGAAAGATCTATATATGGATACAAATCTTGCTCCTGTAAGTGAATTTAAGAAAACATAAAAAATTACACTAATAGGAGGTTTTATGGTGAGTAAAATGTTGGAAAATCAATGAGTGCTAAGTGATTGTGAGATCCGTTTGAGTAAGAGAAATGTTCCTTACCCTAACAATTTAAAAAAAGTGAGGGGAGAGCATTGATGAAATGGCAAAATGGCAAGTCAATTACCAGAAGAAAACTGACAAAGGCAGACATTTTCTATTATGAGTTACTGCATTTTAGGAGAAGGCATTCTGTAAACATCTAAATGGCAAAACATCTTATGGAAATTTGAAAAGTAATACAACCGAAGTGTATTTAGAAGAATTCCACAGTCTAGCGATATAGTGTCAGGTTCGTTTAATATCACAAGAATAATAAGAATTATTGTACATAGCAAAAACACGATTATCAACCTTCCATGCCATCCCAAATATACATGAAGCAACTTGTTCTCACTCAAGAAAACTAATTATTTCCAAAATTGAAAACCTGATTGAGAACGTATCAAGGTACATTGGCTTTTTTACACCCATTGGTAACTAAGATATCATCTTATTTAAGAGACACTAAATATTTTCTTAGTAAAATAAATAATGAAAAGAAGGTTTTATAGATGTTCTAATTAGATGTAGTTTCACTGTATACATCCATTATACATTTAGATGGTTGAAAGCAATCACATATTTTTGATACAAGTTGAGTCACTTACAGTGAGCACTCTGAAATGACTGTGTAAATGGTGAATTCTGCTCTAACCCATTACTACTTTGTGCTAGTTGGGAACTGCAAAGGACTGTGTATGTGCACAAGAGTAAGGGCCAAATTACAACTATGGCGGCCCATTGACGGTGCGACCACCGCTGTACTAGCGGTCTGACCGCCGAATTATGAGTGTGGCGGTGGTACCGCAACAGGACCGCTGCAACCACCGGGAGTCAGTGATCCCACGTCGGTGGTGCAGCAGTCAGAGGAAGTGATTTGCTGGCGGTGCTTCTGAGGCACTGCTGAGCATATTAGGAGTTTCCTCACCGCTCTCCTTTTCATGGCGGTGAGCCCGCCATGAAAAGGGTGGAGGTGAGGAAACTAAGTGCATGGGATTACATGCAGGGGGCACATGCTGTGCCCACTTCTATTTCTGCACCCCCTGTTCTTGCACGGAAAGAAATGCATGATGTGGTGCATTTCTTCCTGTGCAGGAATGTGCTGCACCGCTCCCACAGAGGTGCCTTTCTGAGGCTCTACTTTGAGCCTTTAGAAAGGAAATGCTATGGGACCACCGCAGCGCAGACCATCTGCCAGGATTAAACTCGTAATGCCTGACCTCGAAATTGGTGGTCTTCCTGCGGTGCGCTGGCATGGCGGCCCGCAGGAAGACCGCCAAACTCACAATCAGTCCCTAAGTAACATTGACAATGGGATGATGGAAGAAGCGATACGCAAGAAAACATGAATCAGAATTATATGGAGAACGTGGTATCATGTTTCAGGCAGACACCCATTAAACTTCCAAAGTGGGAATTTGTTTTTGAAAAGCAAAATACTAACAACACTGAAAGCCTAGGAATTTTCCCCCAGGGTGTGGTGGTGATTAGTATTTTTTTTCTATTCATGACTGTCAAGTTTTCCCTCGTGGTGCTGAACAGAAAGGTTTCTGACAGTAGAGGCAGTAGTGGCAGAGATCTGCATGACTCAAAATAGAGCAGGCGGGATGATGGTTTGATGGCCAGGGTATCCATCACATTTGTGGTGGAGTACCCTGTCCACCAAACTCGTAAGTCATTTAACATAAGATTACTTATTAACCTGAGCCAAAGCAGCTCAGTATTTCTAGATGTAAATCCAGAAGTTCAAGGCACCAAAACCAGCACCTTCACTACATGGAAAATAGACCTCATCAAATACAATTCTACATGTGGCATTGCACCATCCCCAAGCTTTAAAAATAAATATACTGTATGGAAAATCCTGAAGAGAAAAAAGGAATTAAAGTGACATTTGAAAAAAGGGCTTGTTGACAAAATCATTTGTAAAAATAAGGGTATAAACATTACCTTCTGAGAACCAAGCAATAACAAGGAGTAAAGATTGATAGAGAAAAGTTATTATTTGCATAAAACCACAGAAGTAAGAAAGAATATTCCATAGAAAACATACCATGTTTGTTTATTAAATATAGTAAAAATCATTAAAAAAGTGAGAACAATTATAAATGAGTCCTAGGATTTGTTAAAAGTAGATGAGTTCTTGAATTTATCAAGTGAACCCCAGATCACATGTATTAAACTCCCAAATGTGGTGATATTTTTACTAGGAGTTGCTATATATCACCGGAGTAACTGGATTCAGTGTTGTTGCCACCATGTTCCAATGCCTTTTTCTATTTCGCACACTGCAGATTGTACAAAGTGGATAAACTGGAAACAAATATGAAATTAAGTCATTCACGAACTTTTGTGGTCAATGAATCAGAAGGAATTGTCTTAAAAAATAAATAGTAAGCATGGTGAATGAGGACAGCTGAACATTTAAAAGTGATTAAGTACCATGATTATAAATATATTTCTAAGCAAAATGTGTGCCCTTATCAAAACTGCAATCTAAAATATATAAATTATGCCATTGATCAAGGTCATTTAGGTATACGATTGGTAGAGAGAGAAAAAGTTTGAGAAGAAAAGAGGCCATGCAGATATTAAAATTGTTGAGCCTTCATCTAGCGGACCAAGCAAAGAAGCAGAGATGAGTGCCTTTTTAAGATTTAGAATAAACAATTGATTTGAAAAAATGTACATTCCATGAAGGAGAAATATGAAAGAAAATGTACAATGGTGGATCCAAAGAAAGCTTGAGTTTGAATGGTGAACTTAACGAAGAACAATATAATGTATTTTAGCACTGAACAAAGGCAATCTCTGTTTGACACATTGATACTCTCTTACTCTCATGAGTAAGGGACGAGTTGGGGTTCCTAAATACACCTTGGTGGGAGGGAGAGAGGTTAGATGAAGTGTTGATCAGTATATTGCATCATAAAAATGCCACAAGAGATGGAAACTGTGGATTCTTTAACCTTTTGTATGTAGACATAATAAGCATAATTTTATCAGTACTGTTGAGCAGAGAAGAGTTTTTCTTGATAGTGCTGTGGATTTGTAACGCACAAAGTAATTCTCTGTTGGCATGCAAGTAAAAGTAAATAAATGGTTCCTAATTCCCATTTATCCACCAGCACTGCAGTACAATAAAATACTGACATCACAAAGAGGGTTAGCAAGATGAACGAGAATTTGTTAATGGTGATTTTCACAAATGATACTGATAACTGGCATCACATATCACCTCATTGGGTTTGATTTAAATTACTTCAGTGGCCATGCATCTCTCTACCCAAAGAATACAAGAAATTCACCTGGTATACATGGTAAACCAAAATATACAAATTCTTTCTTTGGGGAGAAACAAAAATACCTAAATACAACAGTTTAAAAAAATCAAAACTATACATAGTGTAGAGGAAAAATATTCTTTGAAAATCCAAAATGTACTACAAAATAAATTTAAAAACAGTTTCCCTACACAGTGATTTCATAGCATTACACTTGATCTGACATACGTATATCAATTTACACAAACGTATTCCATCATCTGAAGATATTACATTGTAATTGCAATTGTATTTATATAGCGCTTACTACCCCTGACAAAGGGGTGAAGCACTTTTCTGTGGGTAGCACGCTACTCCAGAACCCAAATGGATTAGTGGTGGATTAGTATAGGGAAATACAAGTTGTTAATTTAAATGGCGTGCATGTTAGTCTGTTAGTTAGATTTAATAGAATAAAGGAGGGATAGAGGAAGCAAGGGTCTAGAAAGTCTTATGTGGGAGGTCATAGTAGTAAAGTGAGGTTGCGGAAGAGTCAAGAGAGGGGTAGATGAGGAAAGAGTCTAGAAAGTGTTAATTTGGGAGATCATGGTAGTGATCCAGCGCAACACTTAATCAGGGATCGATACTCATCAATAATTCATATAATGGCCCATACACATTCACCCAAGTCCCTGATGCGCTGGGGTTCAAGTTTTAATGGCGTGAGTTTTGGTTCCTTCATTGATTCATGTTTGACAAGTCTAAATGCATAACTAGACCTGTATATCAACTCTCTTTCCTCTCGGTAAATAGACCAATTAGTTGAGTAGTTGATGGTAATAATAGAACTAACTGACTATCTAATTAGCTAAGTAATCACAGACTCTCTGTAAATTTAATAAAGTTTTATCTCAAATAATAATAATAATAAGTGGTTGATGCTCATCGCATACGGTTACAATGCAAACAAAGAATCTCAGATAAGGTAGAGAATAATCAATCAGCAATGCAAACAGTGTCAGACCTCATCAACAATTAACAATATGCATATGAGGGAGTGGATAGATGAAGAGACATAAGTTTCAGCAAAATAATGCGAAACAATATACATATGAAGGAGTGGATAGATGAAGAGACATAAGTTTCAGAGACAAAAATGCATTTGCAATTAATTTATGCAGAGTTCGAGTCAGAGAAATAATACAAACCCAAAGGATCTGTGAAATACCACCGCCTTGGCTGAGGGGACAGTGGGGGTTCCCCGAACTAGAGCCAGGGAACAAAGATTTCAGAGACAGGAACGGAACAGGGACAGGAACAGCTAGGCCTCTCTGCAAGCCGACGATCAGCGACGCATCACCCCTCTCGATAAGCTAGGAAACAAGAGCGCACGCACCTTCTCTAACCACACCCCCAAAGGCACCCCAGTTATACCCTAAAACCTACATGTCCGTCCCACATCAGTTGAAACATTTCACGAAACTCGACAGTTCATTGGTGGACTTGGGAGGTGGTCTGTCACACCACTGTGATTTCATTCATTAATTGTTCATGAACATAATTCTACATCCTTTCCCATTACCTAATAACTGACTGGTTCACACGATTTATTATATGATACATCTCAACAATTTTGCACATCTTTTTTCAACAATGTCCGCAGAAGCAGTGTTTAGTCCCACGGTCAGTCACATCCTTTGGCAGACGAACAATGCATTCAGTGCTGGATATCCTTGAACTTCTTGTCCCTTCCTTACAGCCCTCAGCACTTCTGGCTGCTCTGTCATGACATTTTCGCTCTCACTCCAGCCCCTCCTCTATCCGGCTAACTTAAGAATAATGGAGGCCCATTTCAGCTCACTACGGCAAGTAGAACTTAAGCATTCATTAATTACATAGAAATGCACTTTTCACTGTTTACCACCCACCTTTGCACTATCCCCTGTTACATGTTTTCCTAGCAGAAGCTTAAGGCAAAAGCGGCATTATTCATTATTTTTAAAGCAAGATGCAAGATGCGAAATATAAAATGCAGCTTAAACATGCATTAATTCTGTTTCTTTTGAAACGCATTTTAGTATGCGGCCTCGTTCTTTCATGCATTAGTTCACATTAGTGCACACATGCGTAAAGCGGTTTCCCTCGTGCTCATGTAATGTGTATGTTAAACTGTCACTGCACACTGTTAGTAGGTATTATGGGGGTGTTAATTCGAGCAGGTTTCATTTTTGCGAAACCCTGCTCCATCAATCCCCCTCTGATGGCTTTCTGGAGCCATCATAAAATACCTACCATACCAAGTGCCATCTTCATCTATCTAAAATTCAGTAATATTTTCTCTTTCATTAAGTTTTCATCTAAATCTTTCATCTTGTCATAGTAATCTCCTTTCATCTCCTCTAGTTCTATCTCATCTCTTTTTCTTTTTCTTGCTTTTTGTTTGTCTTTTGATTCTATCATCTCTTTTCTTCCACACTTACACTTCCAACATTTATATATTGCTATTATCACTAAGGCTACTCCAGCTACTGAAACGATTGGCATTATTATTTTTCCTAATAAACTACTTCCAAAGGTAGAAAACCATTTACCTACAGAAGAGAAACTCTTACCAAATCTCTCCCAGACACCGTCAATCTCCAGTTGGGTCAAGTCTTCGTGTAATTTCAAAATATTCTTTATATATCCCTCAATACCTTTACTTTTGTCAGGGATATAAGTACAGCAATGTTGAATTTTCAACATGCCACAAACTCCACCCTCTTTTGCCAACAAAATATCAAGGGCAAGTCGATTTTTCAAAAAACATTGATCTGATTGCAACCATTTCAGTGTCAATCATCAAGAACCCACCAGCAGTATCAGTCGACAAACGATCAACCACTGTGGACAATTTTTGAATTTTATGTAAATTCAGAACGGCTCCAACTGAGGGTATCAGTGCACCAAACATATCTCCTACTATTTCCGAAAAACTAGCTCTCTTGTTACATGTTAGTCCTTGTTTTATTTAATTAATTCTATTGTTACTTTTGTCTACATGGTAGACCTTTGGAAAGACGATTGCAAAATAACAACTATCATACCAATGTGCAGGCAACCTGTAATAGGCTTTCTTACCACACACATAATAGACTCCTGGGAAAACAGGATCAGTTCCACCCTTCAATCCCCAACCTCCAGTAATTTAAAAAGTATGCTCACATTCACTAGTACCAATGAAATAATTATTATAGTTAGTTGTTAGTCTAAGTAAACAGATTTTCCCCTTTTTATACCAGTCCAGGGACATTGCAGCGTGTGTCTCCCCTTTCTCATAATTTCCCTCTCTGAAAGCCCATGGTGGTACCTGTGACTTCTGTTCAGCAGCTTTTCTTTGGAAACTTTCCCTTCTATATTCTACCATATCTATGAATACTTTTTCTTCAACCCGCAAACTACAAGTTAGGTTGGTTTTGTAAGCATATTCTATATCTAGTGTCTTAGGGGCACATTACGATGGCGGGCGGAAGCACCACCGCCGTGCTGGCGGATGCAAAAAGCACCAGTTACCGCCGGCACGCAGCAGTCCACACGCCCGTCCAATTACGATGCGAAAAGTAGGCCAAACACCGCCGGCAAGCCAGCAACACCGTCCGCCATCAAAGTGCGCCCGTACACGTAGCGGCGCAGCCCAACTGACACACACCGTCCGACGAAACACGTCCCGCCCGGCGCATAAATTACGATGCCGCAAACAAACGGCTCCCATGGCCAAGAGATACCGTACGACAAACCGAAGCGGTAACACGGATGCCGAGCACGGACAACGAAGAAGCGGCTCCCCGAGCATGAATCCAGCACTGCAGGCCCTCCCCATGCTTTTGCTGATGCACCACCAAGGACGCAACGTACCGCGGAGACGCAGGTAGGCACACACACAACAAGTGCACGCAAACAGCGCACACAGTGCAAGGGCGGAAAAAGAGGACAACCCCCCACCAGCGCGTGTACACTACACATCCACCATTGCATCCACATATGACACACAGGCCAAATCGTAACATCGCGGAACACATGTGTACACACCACCTGGGACTAGGAACCAACGACCCCGTCACGGCCCCAAAGCGCCGATGACGCCGCCACACATGCGCACAACGCAGAGGCCAACCGCAGCGCCATGCATGCGTCGCACACAGACACAGGGACACAACCAAGCAGCACACACATCAGCCCCACCCCGAACGCACATGACACGTGACAGGCCTGCCACAGACATGTCCCCAACGCCCAATTCACGGACAACACCCAACGCCACACAACCGACGCATACATGTCAGTGAAGACACGCAACAGCAGGACACACCCCAGTGTAACAAACATGGCGTAGCACACAGCGGCGGCAACACCAACTAGGAGAAGCAGGGCCCCTTCGGGAAGAGGAACGCCAGTACCACACAGAAACACCCATACCACCCTGCACATATGAACAAGACATATAAAACGGAACACCAAAGAGCCCGGGGACCGACAACAGGTGGCCCAAGAATAACATTCACACACAAGGCCCAACGCAGAGCAGAAAGGTAGCCTGCCGCCCACACAAGGGAGAGCAGACAGCACTGAATGACCTTCCATTCCAACTCCGAAACCACAGCCCTACGACAGAAGCCGGTGAATACAGCCATTGTCCAAGAATAGACCAACACAGGCATGCCGAGGAGACCGACCACAGGGCAGATAGCGCATATCACAGAAGCACACAACGGACGGGGAAGAAAGAAGAAAACACTCCCCCATGTCGGCCACATGCAAGTTAATTGGAAGGAGTCACACATCACTGACCTTGAACTGTCTGAGAAGCATGTGGGAAGAGGGCCCGTGTCCTCCAAACAAGCCAACAGAACACAAGTCCTGTCTCCCTACGACTACACAGAGCTCACAGCAACCTCGGAGCGTGCACATTGCAGACTGCACACACAGCCGGAGCACGCCACCTCAACGAACCGCTGCGAAATGGCAACTGCAACACACCTACCCAACTACGCCGAACAGCTCAAGCTGTACAAAACCAACCTGTTCCATACATTGGGATGCGATCTCCTGTCCCTGCTGAACGTAAGTTACCGACTGACTTACCGCATCACATTGTTCAGCTGCGTCATGCCCGTCTTCTACTGTCGGAGGTGTCCCTACCAGCATCCCGTCGAGATATGCCTCTCCAACCCGGCATGTCTGAAGGCGGACCTGCTACCACTACTCCTCCCTCTGGACGCACACGACAGGGCCTGCTCTGCCTATGGGGGCATGGCGTATGTGGCCAACATCGCACCCGCACTGAAATGGGACCACTGTGCCTCCACACGACGGATCATCGAGAACAGCTACATCGAATGTCACCCAGCATGCCCCATCATGGTCCTCCAAGGGACAACTTACGAACAACACCTTGACAGCCACCATCCGCTACATTGGCTGGCAAACATGTACACCACCAATGACATGGAAGCCCTGCTGGACGGCATCGCATACCTGACAACCTGTAAATTCGTCGGACCACAACGCAGGTTCCCCGAGTGACCTATGATGTCCAACCCCGCACCCATGCTTAGCTTCCGCACGGACTGGCCAGTCACCACCACAACAGCCATACCAAACGACCGGCAACTGTAACCACACCATCAACGACATCGCCATGACATCGGATATGACCGGGACATGCACACTGTTCCCCATCACATCCAGGAACACCGCATGCATCGTGGGAGGCAGTGGCATGGGCTCTGTGTATCGCACCCACATGGACGGAACTGCACGAACAACCAGGACACGACATGGATCCAGCGCCCATGGACACACACACCGCTCAGTGGACATGAATAGGTCGCCTGGAGTCTGTGGGTGCTGCACCCTCCCACCCCCGTCCCGGGAATCCCATACCAGGACCTTTGCATGGACGACAAGTGCATACAACAACAACACGACCCCAGTGACTGTGACATGTCCAGTAACCACCACAGTGCAACAACAAGTGGCACGCCGCTGCATGCACGCAAGCACATGCCCTGATGTCATCTCACATGCACGCGTGCATGAGGAACAACCGCAGCAAACCTGTCACATGGAACTGAGATGGACTGTGCCCATGATGCCAAGCGGTCTGGTAGGCTACATGTATACCGTCAGTGTCAAAGTCCGCAGCTCCGCAGCTATATGTAAATGTACATTAGCACAGCCTTGGCCAAGCAGATGTCACTCTGAAGCCCACATCCCACATGCAACAGCCAATCACATGTAACCCCACACCCTATCCCATTTGCAATCATGCTCAGTATATCCTCAACATGTATTCCGCTGCCAGTAGTGTCCACTATACTGCATCACAGAGGACAGAAGACTCAATATAATGTTTGAAACCAAAACTGTCTCCGCTGACTCATTTCACAAGTACGAATGAGAGAGGATGAGAGTATGTGAAGTACACGGCAGTCGTGACATGACCATGTAGTCCACTGGTATTGGATGTCAACGCAAATGAGTAGCACTACTGTGGAAGACACACATGTGTCGTGTGAAGTCGTATGGACGCAGTGCTCAGGTGGGTGGGTGTGACGGGTAGATGCGCACATGCCAAGTTGGAGCACGCCGTGTTGGGAGGGGTCATGAACAGTACACCACCGCTTCCCTGGGCATTGTGAGAGGACACCTGTCGGGGGGAGTGAACACGTGTGTGCACAGCAGCCGGGCACACGTACAAAGCGGTACCAGGCGCACCTCAGCCCACCCTCTGTGGACAAGCTGGATCCTGTTGTGCGCCCGCCATGCCCCTTGACTAGGCACACACAGCCCCAGTCGACCAGGTGTAACCCCAACATAGTCAATCCGCACAGGCGATACAGGGCACGGGATGGCAGTGGAGCATGGTGTGTGAGAGGTCTCCTCGCGCTCCTCCTGGTCATATCACGCAGGCAATAGAACCTCAACGTCTAGCATGGCACAAGTCAAATGGAAGTGTAGGGGGACGCACCACAGCACGAGCAGCACTGACGTCACGGGAGGTGGCTCGCACCATCCCATCCATTGCCCATCATACCAACCACGCCACATGCCATTGCGACTAAGTGCAAGCGCGTGCGCCACCACCCCCGAGCCCTCCCCAGAGAGGCCAAAGAGTGAATGTGTGGGCCATCAGCCGCAGACGGATGCGGCCTGGCCGCAAGGGCAGCCACAGCCACTGGGTGTCGCAGGTGGCGGATCCGGAAGGCGAAGACTGTGATGCATAGTCCATGCAGGCCGGGTCTCCATTTGGGGCACCACGCAGGTGGACGGCGTCCCGCCACACATCATACCCTGAGACAGCCCACTCGTGCAACTGGACCCACACATACACTCCTTGCCCTCTCTGGTGCGAGCTTGGGGCTGCCTGTGCAGGCGCTAGCCTCGCAGGTGAGCATGCATATTGGGGGAGCGAGGGGAGGACATGAGGGCTGGGGCGAAGATGACTGTATCACTGTCAGTAAGTACAAGGGATGACCCAGATGTGGAAAGGAAGAGACGTGTCCCGTGTGTACTGCAACTAGTCGCCAATCCAACTACCCCCCATGTCCGGAATGTAAGCCCGCACCTAGGCCCGCCCATCCGCCACATCGAACATACCACCAGCACGACAACCTTCCCATTCGAAACACTGACTGGGGGTGGCGACCAGTGTACAATCATGTGTAGCCTACCCACGCGTACATGTGGGCCCTCCATGATCCATGTCACCTGCGGCAAAGTCATGACATGCGCAATGAGGGAAGTGAGGAGAGCTGTCCGCCCCACGCGCAGAAGGTGCATCAGCTCCACAGACCCAGCAGCGAGTCCAGCAGGGGTCACATGTGCAGGGGCAGCTGTGCCTGGTGTGAAGGCACATGCATATAGACAGCACATCGACCAATGTGTAGTCTGCCCACATCTACAGTCCATCATCATGCGGACATAGGAATTGAACACAGGGCAACACATCTTCAGTTGGTGCACCCACCGTGACCAACAATGCGCAATCATCGACGTACCCGCCCTGTGCATGGCCCCCCACCCAACGGAGGCACATCCAGTGCCACCATCCCACACACACAAGCCTTCCACGGAACATGCTGTGTCCAATGGTCAGTACAGAGTCAGCGCCCATCTGGTGGATCCTGAACAGGAGACACATGCACACACATGCCAGCTCCCACTATGTACGTCTGCCACCTGGCACGTGCAATGTAACCTCTCACCTGTGACGTGTGACTGCAAGCACACAGCCGTCTTGGCATGGGGCTGTCAATGTGGACACCTGTCAATGTTTCGGGAGGTGTGATCCGTACAGTGCTGTACATAGGGTGCAGTGCTGACACCTACTACTGTCTCATATCCCCTCGTGCCACAGGTCTCACTTGTTTTGGCCACTCAGCCTGTGCCCACATCGTCGTCGTCGTGTGCCATACTCATCCAGCCGCGGAAGCAGTTCCATGCTCAGCAGACATTCATGTTGCCGTGGCGTTGCCGCTTGACGGATATGCAGTCAGTCCCCATCAGCACGCCCCGCAAGTCATTGGGGCCTAGATCCCCATGTGCATGCACATGGCAGTGGTTTGTATCACTAGCCATTGCCATTGTTGGGAGACCTGTGTAAGTGTATTGTGGCCGTGCCGTCCCAGCTTGACAGCTGGGCTGTGGCTCATGTGCTTGCTCAGTCATGTCAGTGATGTGTATGCGAAATTGCTATGTGTCGTGTTGCTTTGACATGTGTCCTCTGCCATTGTCCCTAGGCGGAGACCGAACATTGACCGCCCATACCAATTGCTGGCGGACATGGACGATACAGAGGTTATTAGGAAGTTTCGGCTGGACAGGCCAACCCTGCATCGACTGTGTGCCATGTTAGAACCCCATCTCCGTCCCCGCAGGGTGTATCCGACTGCTGTCACCCCCACGGCTAAGGTGATGGCCGCCATGCATTTCTTCGCCACTGGGTCATTTCAGCACACAGTGGGCATTGGAGGAGGGATGTCCCAGCCCATGTTCAGCAAGGTGCTGAGGGATGTACTGGCAGCCATGATGCTGTACCGAAACAGGTACATCCGCTACCCCAGGGCTCGTGAATTGGCGGCAGTGAAGGGTGCATTCTATGCCCTTGGCAGAATCCCACACGTCGTTGGAGCCATTGACTGCACACATGTCGGCCTTGTTCCACCACAGGCCACTGAGCACCTGTACCGCAACAGGAAGCACACGCACTCCCTGAATGTGCAAGTGGTGTGCCTTGCGGACATGGTGATCACCCACGTGTGTGCAAAGTTCCCAGGCTCGGCCCATGACGCGCACATAATGCGCAACAGCATCTTGCCACGACTGATGTCCAATATGCAACAGGATCGTGCCTGTATTGTCGGTGAGTATGTGGAGTGGTG
The DNA here is from genome assembly GCA_963921515.1 of Calotriton arnoldi. Taxonomy (NCBI): domain Eukaryota; kingdom Metazoa; phylum Chordata; class Amphibia; order Caudata; family Salamandridae; genus Calotriton; species Calotriton arnoldi. Next base: position 4,217,292 of record CAWUFW010000428.1, read on the forward strand.
TAGCGTGCTGGTTGTGCGATGCTGTCCCCTGTCCAGTTGGAATTGCAACGGTTCTCTGTGTCCCTCACACCCAGGTGACTCTGCGTACCCGAATGGGGCATGGCTGCTCAGTCCATTGAGGAATCCTCGCACCCCAGCAGACGATCGCTACAATGAGGCACATGGGAGGACCAGACGTGTGGTCGAGCGTACCTTTGGCCTCCTCAAGTCCAGGTTCAGGTGCCTGGACCGCACCGGGGGTGCGCTGGCGTACTCCCCACAGAAGGTGTGCCAGATAGTGGTGGCGTGCTGCATGCTGCACAATCTGGCCATTCGGAAGCAGATCCCCCTCATCGTGGATGACGGAGATCAACCAGGGCCCCAGCCCGCAGACCAGGACAGCTCGAGTGAGGAGGACAGCGGAGAGGAGGAAGCTGGTAATGTGCGGCAGCAGCTCATCGCCCGCTACTTCACTTGACGGTGAGTGTCCATGTACGATGGCTGATGTGGCTGTATCTGTGCAGGTGTGTGTGTGCTGTGTCAGGGTGGCCGTTTGTTCACTGCGTGCTGTGTGTCAACGCTCCATGGCCAGGGTAGTATGCCACTGTTGGTGGCTGTGGCATTGTGCCCTATTGCTCTGTGCGATGTGTGTACATTGCTTGTAGTTGTTGACATGTACTGTGTGATGGGTGTGTGACACACTCATTGAATGTGCTCCTGTTCTGTCTCCCACCCCTAGGTCCCTACAGGCCCTCCGGATTCAATTGACATGCCACGCATCAGGTGCCTTTCCGCCCAAGGTGGCCGTTGTATTCCATACAAATAAAACACAGGGCACAAACAGCAGTTAGTGAAAAAGGTGCATTTATTACAAACTGTGACATGTGATTGTGTGTAAGGTGATGACAAAAGTGGTGCGTGCAGTGACAATGAGCTGTCGGTCATGGCTGCGTGATGATCAGGGTGTACCCACTGGTTCTATGTCCATAGTCCAACACACACATGCCATCCAGATGGCTGTGTGGAGTGGGATCGTAGTCCAAGTCAATGCAGTGGCTGGTCAAGGAAGGCTGGCGGAAGGCTGGCTGGCTGCCTCACTTGCGCTTGGAGCGTGCGAAGTCCTCCCGGGAGATCTGTTTCCACTTCGGACGGCCCCTTCCACGTTTGCGAGGGGGGTGCCTGCTTGCGACATGCTGGTGGTTGAGGTGTGCTCACTGGCAGTGGACGCAGGGGAACTGGACACTGCTGCTCCACCCTGCGCCCCGGCAGGTGGTGGCGGAGGGGGAGCTGCTGTCCCTGGCTGTGACCTCACCGCCACCACCAGCTGGCCCATGAGGTCCACGATTTGGCCCATACGGGCGTCCATGGACCTCAGCACCCCCAGCACCTCACGCGTGTCTGAAGCAGACCGGACCCATTGTCCTTGGGCCTCTTCATAGGCCCCAAGGACTCTGGCCATTTGAGGCAGGGCATGGCTCCCAGGGGAGGCTGGCGTTTCCCTGACCCTGCTCCTCCTACCAGTCCTGCTGCCACCGGCCTGCCCACTAGCCACATTGCTCACCACGGTCCTCGCTGTGGCTCCCAGGGTGGATCCAGTCGGCCGGGCCACCACCTGCGCTGGGGCTGGTGCCAGCGAAGACGTGGCGGTGGTGGCGGCGGTGGTGGTCGGTGCGGCGATGGTGGCGGTTGCGGCAGTGGTAGTGGCCACAATGACCGTGGGTGTGGCCGCAACGACAGTGGCAGCAGGGGGCTGGGAATGTTCAGCAGCCCTGGATGATGGGTTGGTGGGTAGGAGGGGTCCTGGGGAGCGGCTGGGCCCTGCCACACCAGATGGGCCTGCTTGGTGGTCCGTGTCCGAAGAGGAGGACAGATCCTCCAGATCCGTGTGTCCTCGTTGGGGGCTTGTTGGCTGGCTGTGCTGGCTGCTGGCTCCATCCCCAGCATCCAGCAGTTCGTCACCTGTGGAGAGAATGAGATTTGTTATTGTGTTGCACCTGGCGAAGTATGTATTTGTCGTCTGACATTGACAGTTCGTGCAATCTCGTACATGGGTTTCCCGGAGGCGTGTGTGTGGCTGTAGCATCTGTAGTTGTGTGTGCTTGGCAATGGGACTGTGTGCTGTGCACATGTGGCATGGGACGGATTGGCCATGCCGATGGGTGTGTTGCTGTGCCCCTACTTATTGTGACTCTGGTGTATGCGGGCTCCTGGCCCATCCTGGGTCTGGTTTGTACTTTGCTTTTGGTGTTCAGATGGGACGCTTAGGAACGCATATGGCAACATGGGGGCCATGCCCCAGATTCGCATTTGGGAGGGAATATGCTTTTGGGGTTCAAATGGAACGCTTAGGAACGCATATGGCAACATGGGGGCCATGCCCCAGATTCGCATTTGGGAGGGGATATGCTTTTGGGGTTCAAATGGAACGCTTAGGAACGCATATGGCAACATGGGGGCCATGCCCCAGATTCGCATTTGGGAGGGGATATGCTTTTGGGGTTCAAATGGAACGCTTAGGAACGCATATGGCAACATGGGGGCCATGCCCCAGATTCGCATTTGGGAGGGAATATGCTTTTGGGGTTCAAATGGAACGCTTAGGAACGCATATGGCAACATGGGGGCCATGCCCCAGATTCGCATTTGGGAGGGGATATGCTTTTGGGGTTCAAATGGAACGCTTAGGAACGCATATGGCAACATGGGGGCCATGCCCCAGATTCGCATTTGGGAGGGAATATGCTTTTGGGGTTCAAATGGAACGCTTAGGAACGCATATGGCAACATGGGGGCCATGCCCCAGATTCGCATTTGGGAGGGGATATGCTTTTGGGGTTCAAATGGAACGCTTAGGAACGCATATGGCAACATGGGGGCCATGCCCCAGATTCGCATTTGGGAGGGAATATGCTTTTGGGGTACATGCTGTGAGCCATGGGTGCCGAACGTGACATGTGTTGTGGCAGCATGACAGTGCATGGTTTGAGGTGTGTGCATGCTTGACATGGCCTGCATATTTGCTGTCTGTTGTGATTACTGGACATGGCATTGGACGCATCGTTATGAGTGAGTGATAGTTGTGTGCCAGCCAACGTATTGCAGTTGTCCCATCTCCTTGGTGTGCGTGCTGCCCTGTGCCATGTGCATCACTGCAGTGCTCGGGGGGGTGTGGCCCATGTTGTGTGTTGTTGCTCACAGTGTGTCGTGCGCTTAATTGACTTCTGGCACATGGTTGGTCATGGGCATGTATCTTAGCGTGACTGCTGTATGTGTGGCAGCTGTGCGGATGACATGCCTTTCATGAGACTGGGGCTGACGGATGGGATGGATGGTATGTTGTATGTGCATGGTGTGTCTGTGAGTTTGATGGGTTCAGTGGTGTTCGTGTGCATTTATGTTGTTCCGCTCTGTTGCGTCTAGTGTTGTTTGTCTTACATAGGCGTAGTTGTGGGGTGTGTGGTTGACAGGCAGTAGGGGCTACATGGACAGGACTTCAATGGTGTTTCGGTTGTGTGTGATGAGTTGCAAGGTGGCTGCCGTGTGGGACTATATTCAGTGTGGCTTGTGCATGCAGAGGTGGCTCCTTGGGTGTTGCTATGTCTGTGATGGGTCATGTGGGGTGTGAGTCTGTTGTTCATGTCCGTGTGCACATTGTTCACTTGTTCGTGACGGTGGGCGGTGCTGCGTGTTCGTCTGCTACGTGACATGTCCCATGTGTTGGTCGTGTTATGGTCCTCATGCCTCCAGTAATCCAGCCCTGTCCAGTTTCCCACCTGCAAGTTGTTCGTGCGTGCACTGTACTGGATGCCACATGGCTCTAAGCGGGGGTGCTCCATGTTGCAGGTCTGTGGGGGTGGGGGTGTTGTGGGTCGTGGGGGTGGCTGGACACCCACTGACACCGATTGCTGTGGACCGTGATGTCTGCCTTTCGGCTGTCGTTGTGCACTGCGGTGGCTGACACGTGGCTGTGGGGTGTGGGGGATGCTCCTCCTTGCTGTGCTGTGGGACTGGGGCCTGGTGTGTGTTGTACTTGGGCTGTCCACCGTCCCACCCACTGCACTTTGTGTTCCTGCCACTTACCTGTTACTTGTCGGTTAGTGCAGCTGTGGCGGACACATGGGTGTGGTGGGTGCTCGTTGTGGCGCTTCTGGCATATTTGGGGACCTGTTGGTGGTTACGTGGCTGGCTGAGTGTACACATGTCCCCACGCATCTTACAGTTGTTCGGTTTGGGCTGTGTGTGGTGGTGTCTGTTGCATGTGTGTGTGATGTGTTGTGTATTGTGTGCTGGACATGGGGGTGTTTGTCCCTGGGAGCTGTGGCATGGTAGTTGCGCATGTGAGTACATAGCGGTGTGCTGGTATACATTGGTTTGTACTTACCAGCCTCCACTCCCCCTGCTAATCCGGCGAGGATCTCCGGATGTATTACGACTCGCACCTTCTCCTCCCACGCTTTGAAGGTCTTAAAGAGCGCGGGATTCCCTCCGCCAGTGACGGCAGCCAGCTCTCTGTTTTTGCCCTCCTTCTTCTTGACCAGGCTCTTTACGTCATTCCAACGTTTGTTAATTTCTCCTCTGTTCCTGGGCAGGGTCCCGACTGCATTGACCTGGTCTACGATCCGGTTCCACATTCTGTTTCTGGTGGCTAGTGGTGTGTGCTGGACCATGTTCCCATAGATTTGTGGGTACACCTTGATGATCTCGTCGACCATGACCGTCAGCTCCATGGGCGTGAACTTGGGCATTCTTTGTGGTGCCATGGTGTTTGTGGTGCTGGTGCGGTGTGTGTTGTGTAATGTGCAGGGGGTTTGTGGTGCCGGTGTTTGGTGGTGGTGGTAGTGGTGGTGGTGTTTGGTGGTGGTGGTGGTGGTGGTTGTGATGTGTGCGTTTCTGTGGTGTGCTGCTGTCCTTGCTGTGTCACTGTGTCCTCTCCTCTCCTCTCTGGTTTGCAATGTAGCAAGGGGTTGTGGTCTGTGGGAGTGCTGCTTTTGTACTCACCTATGTGGGTGTGTCCTCATGGTCTGTTGTTTTCAGGTGTGTTGTGTCTGGGGTTCTGGCCTTTGTATTTTTTGTTTGTCCGGGGGGTGTTTTCGGGATGTGTACTGTGCTTGTGTATTTGTGCGTGCCTTGCTGTGTGGACTTGTTGGCCATGTTGTGTGCTATTGGTTTTGTGTGCGGATGGTTTCTGTGCAGGTACGTTGGCGCCATGGCTTCTGCCGTGTCGATTCTCATCGGCGTTGTTTGCGCTGGCGGGCGGTATATTTGTGGCTTTTCCGCGCTCATGTCGGTGCGATCGTAATTTCACGTGCGGTGTGTCGGCCGTGAGGGCGGGCGGTTTTGTGTTGTCGTGCGTGTTTCCGTCCGTGGCGGGCGGTTTGACTCCGACTCGGACGTTGGCGGGCGGTATTTTGTGTGCTTTTTCCGCCGATGGCGGTTTTCGGTTTGTGTAATCGTAATGGCGTGGTCGGTGTTCAGGCGGTGTGTGCGGGCGGATTTTTGCCGCTTCCATGCCTGGCGGATTTATTTACGCCGGGTATCGTAATGGGCCCCTTAGTAATGTGAAAAAATTCTCCCATATGACATGCATTTTTACTACTTAAAACCTTGTTCAGTTCTTTTATAATTGGTATCTCTGAAAATACTAACTCTATATTAGAATAATGGTACTCGAGCTTCCCCGTCACATAAAATAAGCTGGTTAAAACACTGCAAGACACACCATAGGTTAAAGGAAGGTGGTGATAAGTCACCCCTTCTGAGACAAACGAAGGCAATTGCATGCACACATAACAATCACTCACACTCATTGTATTCACATACATCAAAGACAATGCCATCCTCGACCCGTCCCAATCCGGATTCCGAAGCAACCACAGCACATAGACCGCCCTACTCGCTGCCACAGATGACATCCGCACCCTCCTGGACCAAGGCCACTCCGCAGCCCTCATCCTACTCGACCTATCAGCAGCCTTCGACACCGTCTCCCACTGCACACTCGTCGCCAGACTACACAACGCCGGCATACAAGGAACAGCCCTAGACTGGATCCGATCGTTCCTCACTGGAAGAAGCCAAAGAATCAGACTGCCACCCTTCCGCTCCGATTCCACGGAAATCACCTGCGGAGTCCCACAGGGATCATCGCTGAGCCCGACCCTCTTCAACATCTACATGGCCCCCCTCGCCGCCATCGTCCGACAACACGGCCTCAACATCGTCTCCTATGCTGACGACACCCAGCTCATCCTCTCCCTCACCAAAGACCCTGCCACCACCAGACTCAACTTCCAGAAAGGGATGCAGGAGGTCGCAGTCTGGATGACCAACAGCTGCCTTAAGCTCAATGCAGAGAAGACAGAAGTCCTCGTCCTCAGAACCACCCCTTCAGCATGGGACAGCACCTGATGGCCAACAGCCCTCGAAAGCCCACCGACCCCCTCCGCAGAGCCAGAGCAGGTGGAAGATCCTTCTCTCACATTGCGGCCAAAACCTGGAACGAGCTCCCAGCAGACATCAGACTCGCCCCCTCCCTGAACACCTTCAGGAAGGCCCTCAAGACCTTGCTCTTCGGCTAACGGATCTGTGAACCCCCCCACCCCTCCCTCAGCACCTTGAGACCCTCACAGGTGAGTAGCGTGCTTAATAACCCCTGATTGATTGATACAGCAATTTAGTAAACACATTTAACAAGAAATCACTAATTGATTTATCATGATGGAGAATGCTTCCATCTATTTGTTCTATGTTAGTATTAGGGGTTTCTTTAGTAACATCACTCACTCTTTCACTTATTACATCATTAATACTGTTTCTATTATTTGTTACCATTAGAATAGGTACAATGACAGGTAGTATTATCCACATAAATGTCAGTATAAAGACACTACATAACCAAGATTTAATACATCTACGTTTTAGACTAGATTTTGGATGTTCAGTCACTTTTGCTTCAGCCATTTCTGTATTCTACTAGAAAAATATAAAAAATATAAATCTATAGAAACTCTAAACTTTACTAAAAATAATTTTTCAGAAAAGTAGTGTAATCCTACACTTTATGGCTTTCTTCTTTACCCCTTTCTTTTATTTTATTTTCTTTAAATCTTCTGAGTCCTTTTAATTCATTTCATCTGGCAACGTTGCACCTTAATTCTTCACGGTTCATTTAAGGTGGTTTCAATTTGTTTTCATCCACTTGCTCAGTGTCAGCACTGTCTTTTTCTTCACTCGGATCTGAGCTTTCAATTTCTTCCAAGATAACATAAGTCCATTCTGGTGCTGAATATTTTCTGCTTGGAATTCTTACTCTCTTTGTTTTTCGTACTGACTCTTCTTCTGACTCTTCTTGTTCTGTTTGACTTGTGACTTCATTTATTTGCTCTGGTCTTCTCTTTGACTTTCTCCTCACAAGAGTGTATTTCAGTCTTTTCACTCCATTTGGCCAAATGTCACCCTTTCTTGGCCTTTTGACTTGGACTACTTTTTCACCTTCTCCATCTGGTTCACAGGTTCTCTTATTTGGCCTTTCTTCTATCTGCTCTCCTTCTTGACTTTCAGTATCTTCTCTTTCTTCTGGTTCAACAGCAGTCTTATGAGACCCAGTATCTTGTGCCCACTCTACTTGACTTGTGATTGGCTGTTCATCATCTGTTTGTTCTTCAGAATCTGTTATTCTAGATTCTTCAGCTTCACACACTTCAGCCTCTGGTCTTTGGCTTTTGGTTACCAGTTGCTGCTCTTCTTGTCTTTCAAGTGGACTTGAGACTCGTCTGGTGTGGCTGGCATGGATCCAATTTGGCAAACCACCACACTTCACCGCTGTTGTCGTCACCAAAATCACCTGGTAAGGTCCATTCCACCTGGGTTCTAAACACGATTTCCTCACGTGTTTATTGACGAGAACCCACTCACCAGGACTCAGATCATGAGCTTGATTCGGCTGTGTCGTAGTGGCATCTTCTCCAACCTGGCGAGACACAGAACGCACCAGATCAGCCAATCCTCTGCAATAATCAAGCACTAGATCATCAGATATATTCATCAGTTTGTTCGCTGGTATAAATGCTTGTCTCATTGCTCTTCCCATCAGGACTTCATGTGGACTCAAACCCGTCTTTTTGTCAGGAATGCTTCTAAGACTCATCAATACAAGGGATAAAGCATCAGGCCATCTCAGTGTTGTGGATGCACACACCATTCCTAACCTAGATTTTATTGTGCCATTTATCTGTTCAACCAGTCCAGATGCTTCGGGTCGATAGGCACAATGCAGCTTCTGTTCAATTTGTAACGCTGCACAAATCATCCGAATTATCTCATTATTAAATTGGGTTCCTCTATCTGTTTCTAAAGTGACTGGAAATCCAAATCTAGGTATTAGCTCTCTTAGGAGCAGCTTTGCGACAGTTAGACTGTCATTCCTTCTCGTTGGATAGGCTTCCACCCAGCGAGAAAACAAGCAGACAACAACCAACACATATTTCAGCCCATTACAAGGGGGGAGCTCTATGAAGTCTAACTGAAGCCGGGTGAATGGGCCTGCTGCTTTTCCAATTCGTCCCCAACTAACAATTGTCTTCCTGCCTGGATTCTGTTGCTGGCAGGTGACGCACCTCTGGCAAAGACTCTCTGCAATGACCCTGAACTTTGGGTTATACCACGATTGCTTGAAGAGCCTGATCATTGCATCTCTTCCAACATGTGCAATTCCATGGTATATCCTTGCCATATGGGATAGTAAACTATCTGGCATGACTGGTCTTTCGTCTATGTACACCCACACTTCGTTCTCAGCTCTCTTCCTGCAGCCTGAATTTTTCCAGATTTCTTTTTCCTCATCACTTGCCTCTTCCTGAAACTGCCTAATCTTATCCCAAGTTTCAAAAGAAGAAGAAAACATAAGATGGCAATTGGTATTTTCTTTTTTAATCCCTCTGTTTAGGGCAATTAAATTTCGTGCACAGAAACGCGCTACTTGATCTGCGTATCTGTTGCCCCTCGTCACATAGTCATCTCCTGACTTATGTGCGGAACATTTGACCACTGCAATTCTTTTGGGTAATTGTAAAGCATCCAATAGATCTTTTACAGTTTTGCTGTTTCTTATAGGGGAACCTGAAGAGGTCAGAAATCCCCTGTGCATCTATAGCTGCCCAGAATCATGGACCACCCCGAATCCATATTGACTATCAGTAAATATGGTTACCCTCAGGCTTTTGGCAATTTTGCACGCTCTAATCAGAGCTATTAATTCAGCAACTTGAGCAGAGTTTACCCCTTTTAGACAGGATTCTTCTAGAACTCCCGCTATTTTGCCAACAGCATAGGCAGTGCACAATTCTCCCTTTTCATTTCTTAAACATGATCCATCCACAAACATCTCACAGTCTGATTCCTCTAATGGGACGTCCTCAATATCGGGCCTGGGTTTTGTGCACAACTCTGTCACATCCAAACAATCATGATCCGCCTCTTCTCTCACTTCCTCACAATATGAATTTGGCAAAAGAGTTGCCGGATTTACTGTAGTGCACCTTACCACAGTCACATTTTCAGCACCCAAGATCACTCTTTCATACTTAGTCAGCCGACTAGAGGTCATGTACTGCGTCCTGGTGCATGTCAAAAGAATCTCAACTGAATCTGGCACATACACCTTGACTGGATGTCCCATCACAATTGCTTCACTCTTTTCCAGACTCACACAAGTAGCAGCTACTGCTTTTAAACATTTTGGCAACGCTGCAGCCACTGAATCCAAAGTAGCAGAAAAATATGCTACTGGACGCCGTGCCATTCCATGTTTTTGAGTTAAAACTGAAAGTGCACACCCATCTCTTTCACAACAGTATAATGTAAAATCCTTTGCATAATCTGGCATTCCCAATGCAGGTGCTCGACAAAGACTGTTTCGCAGTTTAGTAAAAGCTTCCATACTTTCATCATCCAACACAATCGGATCTTTCACATCTTTTCGTGTCAACCTTTGTAAAGGTTTTGCAATCAGTGAGAAACCACTGATCCACTACCTACAATATCTAACCATTCCCAAAAACATTCGGACTTCTTTCTGAGTGGTAGGTGGGCTCATCTGTTTAATCACACTAATTCTTTCTGGTGTCACCTTTCTGACTCCCTTTTCTATTTTGTATCCTAGGTATTGGACTTCCTGTTTACAAAATTGCAATTTTGCTGATGACACTTTGTGTCCCCATTCTGCCAAATGGTTCAGCAAGGCAATGGTGTCTGTCACACATGCCTCTCGGGTCTTTGACGCCACAAGTAGGTCATCAATGTACTGAACCAAAACTGAATTTCCTGGCATGACTAAGGTCTCCAGATACCTTTTCAGAATCTGATTAAAGATTGAAGGACTCTCGGTGTACCCTTGAGGAACTCGGCACCTGCCAAAACACGGTCTCCGAACCGGAAGGCAAAAAGATATTGGCTTTCCGGATGTAAAGGAATCGAAAAAAATGCTTGCCACAAATCAATCACTGTGTACCATTCAGAATCACATGGGATTTGGTAAAGGATAACTGCTGGATTTGGTACTACTGGACAACAGGGTACTACAATTTTATTGATTTTTCTCAAATCCTGCACTATTCTATATTTTCCACTGGGCTTTTTAATTCCTATAATAGGCGAATTACAAGGACTACTCATTATTTCTTTTAGAATTCCCTGTTCAATCATTTGGTCAATCACAGGAGTGAGTCCTGCAATTACTCCTGGATTCATTTTGTACTGAGGTGTATTTGGATATACAGCACCCTAGTTTACTGTGACCTGAATCGGATCTACATTTGTCATTAGGCTAATTTCCTTTCCCGTAAAATCACATACATCCGACCTCACTGTACTTTTTAATTCGTCAGGCAGACTCTCTTCTGTAAGAAGTGAAAACAACTCATCCACTTCTGTCCCTTGCTTCGCTAACATCATTTTGAATTCAATATCCTCATCAGGTGTCTGAAATGCAATATCATCCGGCGTACAATAGATGGTACACTTCATCTTACACAATAAATCTCTTCCCAAGAGATTTACTGGACTCGAGTCACATACCATGAAACGATGCATGTCTCTGAAACTCCCAATATGAACTTCTATTGGATTTGTGACTGGTGTTCTAATTTGCTTATTTGAGACTCCTACAACTTGGATAGTTTCTACCGAGAGGGGTAGGTTTGGAATTTCTGCTGCTCTCACAGTAGAACGGGTAGCACCAGTGTCCACTAGGAATGTAATATCATTACCTTCCACTTTTCCGTCAACAAATGGACCTGACTGATCTACCGCTAAAGATGCGCCAAGAACGCACTCTTCCTCCCCCCTCAGGCACCGTCATTGAGATGAGTCCGAATCACTCTCATTGCACTGCAACCAGTATTGCGAAACCATTTGCACATTTTGATTCTTACCAACTTGGTCACCTCCGTGAAATCCAGTGTTCGCACTGTACCTCTGCACTTGAGCATTCACATTATTGGGCATAGGAGCTTGTGGCACCTGTAACTGTGGTGCAACTACCTGCTGCTGCTGATTCACACCCACCTCATTCTGCATCTGTGGATTCAAATTTTGATTTACCCCATTATTCTTTTGAGCGGATCTCCACTCATTCTTCCAATGTCCATACTTTCCGCACGCATGACAAGGAAATTTCTTCCTAGCCTCTTCTTTACTAATTTTTCCTCTACCTCTACCTCCACTGACCATTTTGATTCTGACCATTCATCTGGTAACCTGTTTGATAATTATTATTTACTTCTTGCTGCTCTGCTACCTTCACTTGTGCCCACATCATTTTCTCTTTTAACTTTTCATGTCTTGATTCAATGTCATCACTACAATATTTTGCATACCTTAAGATTTCGTCAATTGTTTTGCTCTGCCAACAAATCAAATGCTTCAGAATCATGTTACTAATATCCGGTTTCAATCCACCCACAAAACGATACACAAAATGTCCCATATCTTTGTCTCCAATGTTCTCAAACCCGCTGTATTGTTTAAATACCTGCAACAACCTTTCATAATAAGCATGCACTGACTCTTTTGGTTTGGAGCCGGGTCTGGTGGCTCAGTGGACTAATGCGTCCACTGCAGGGGCCTGTGTTCGACCTCATGGTCACAGGTTCAAATCACAAGTGGTCCACTCAGCCTTTCATCCATCTGAGGTCGATAAAATGAGTACCATTGAGTTGGGTAACAACAAAACATCTGTTATTCAGCGCCAAGATACCCAAGGGTGAACGTGCGCTTTACAAATACACATGTTATGTTATGTTATGTTGGGTTGTTCTGTCTATCTTAACCCAATCTGTTTCTTTAGGGGAAATTTTCCCTTTCAAGAAAGTGATCACCTGATTGTACTTTTTCATCACCTCATCGGATGGTGCACCTGTTTTAGGATCTCTAGGATATTCTTCTTTTGGCCAGTCGACAGTGATTTTACATTCTGTCCACAAATCAGCTGGAACGACAATCTCAAACAAACCATCTAAATCTTTTAACAAAACTTTTGAAACTTTCACAAACCTCTCTACCTGTTTATATTACTCAACTGGTTTTTCTCTTAACCTGGGAAAATCATTCGTAAAGGATAATATATCCTGTCTTGTCCAAGGAACGTGAACATATCCACCCCCTGGAACTTCTCTCATCGGACACACCCTTTCAACTTGTTCTGTCTCTCTTAACGGAAACATTGATGTCTCCATTCCAGTTGTCCCTTCTTTCTTCTTCGTCCATCTACCTTTCTATCGTCCAACATCTCCCCATTTTTTCAGAATATTCATCAACTCTTTTATTTGCAATCTTTTCCCAGACGCATTCAAACTCTCCAAATCATTTTCAGTAAAAGCCAGTCTGTATGATTTCTGCAACACCTTTGACTTCTCTATGTCCATTCCATATTCACTAGCAGCCTCTGCTATTTTCTCATGAAGATTTCTCGCTCTCCAAGTAATACTTTTACACAAAAACAACAGCTCTTCATCTCGGTAAGTCCCTAATCTGTCTGGACTTATTGTACCAATAATCATCTCTTCCAAATCCACCTTCAATTGGCTCACATTTATACTCTGTGCTTGAGGTTTTCGCTTATCCATTCCCTTTATCCAATCATTTGATTCCTCTGGAGAAGGACCTGCTGAACTCTCTGTCACTGAAATAACATTCGGCCCTATTCTCCTTGGATCAATTTGTGTACTTCTTCCAGGGGTTTCTGTTATCATCTCACAAACCAGAAGATCTAACAAAGTAGTATTAGTGTCAGCCTGTCCATTCTCATTCACTATCGTCACCATTCCACTCCTGTCGCTACTTCTTGGAACTGTCAATGTATGAACTCTTGATACATTCTGTTTTTCCCCATACAATGGAACTACAGGACCAATTGTTACCAGTACCGTCAATGCTTCTGCATTTAGACTTAACTGGTTTATTTTCTGGATCTGTTCTGCTCTTGCCTTATTTAATAAGTCCAATTCTTTTTCTCGTACTACCCTAGCTATTTCCGTAACCTGTGGGGTTAATGGAGTTCTCATTTGTGGTGCACTCGGAGTTATTTCATCTGAATTTTCTTGGTATGGCGGAGGTCTTTTGGTCATAATATCCTCCAACAACTCATCATCAGAATCGTTTAGATCATCTCTTAAACTTGAAGTTTCTATATTTTTCTTTTTCTCTTTACATTTGCCTCCTGTCTGATCTTCAGCAACCAAAACTGGGTACAAACCTTCGGTTACCACAGCTCTCCTCCATCTTTTCATTGTATCCTCTCTTCTCTCAAAAGGGTACCTAGGCCCAAAACCTCTGTATCTCCTACCACCTCGATATCTCTCCCTTTCATATGCTTCTACCTCCCATTCCTCTAACGCTTCATACTGTGTAGGTCTGGGATTTGGCTCTAATGAACTCATTCGATTCCTCAAATTCTGCAAAATCCTCATATTAACCGAACCATGCTGTGGGAAAGCTATAACACCATCATCCTTTGTATATTCTACCCAATTCTCTAACCATGTACACGTATGGTATCCTCGCTCCAACATCATATAAGCAGCTGGCGTTCCCGGAGGTGGAACAAGAACGCCCTCTCTAGTCACTCTTGGTTTATCTTTCTTAAAGAAATTCTTTATTTTCTTTAACAACTTCATTTTTCTGACTCTTTACGCAAATGTACCTCAACAAAATGCACAAGGAAAACCTTTCCGTTTTCTGCCTTTTCAATTTCTCAGTTCTCGTCCAATATCAGCGCGACTCACAACAACCGTTCAATCACGGCTCTCTACGTGTCTACTATTTCAACCAATACCAGTGCGGCTCACACCAACCAGCCAATCAGAGCTTACTTCACGCTCGCTGTCTGACCAATGCCAGCGCGGCCTTTTTGTGACGTCAGTATTACTCCTTCTACTGACCCTCCCTTTACAAAATAATACGGCAATGTATTTCTAACTCTTCTTAATCAAAATTTTTGTTAGTAACAACATAAAACAATGCTACCTTGTCTGTTCCTCTAAATAAAGAGATAGTTCTTCACTTCAAACGAGAAATTTCTTTACTTCAAGTAAAACAACGACCAGCACTATTTTACACCCAAACAAGCTACAGGTGGACTTGGTACTCCTCTAGGGATGAGGCCAAAGTTTCACAAGAGGACTTTTTCGTGTAAAAGAGGTCTTGGTACTCCCCTGGGGATAAGGCCAGAGTTTCAGAAGTGGACCCTTCACTATTTCAGACACTCTACTTTCATACGAAATTGTCCCTAAATATAACACCTACAGCCTTCCGCCGTACAGTATTGTAACAACAGACAAAGTACTTCTGCAGTATGATTTCTTTATCCACACTCTTCTTCTGCCTACTTCTGGCTAAATTCCTCAGGTAACTCCGTACCTGTACTTTTAGACAACATAGAACAAGACACTAACTTTTCATGTTAAGAACATATAATCAATAATCAATAATTATTACCAAACTAATCAATAATTAAACCGTTCTCTGCTACCAGAAAACTCATCCAGCGCGACAATCAGGGATCGATACTCATCAATAATTCATACAATGGCCCATACACATTCACCCAAGTCCCTGATGCCATGGGGGTCAAGTTTTAATGACGTGAGTTTTGGTTCCTTCATTGATTCATGTTTGATAAGTCTAAATACATAACTAGACCTGTATATCAACTCTCTTTCCTCTCGGTCGATAGACCAATTAGTTGAGTAGTTGATGGTAATAATAGAGCTAACTGACTACCTAATCAGCTAAATAATCACAGACTTTCGGTAAATTTAATAAAGTTTTATCTCAAATAATAATAATAATAAGTGGTTGATGCTCATCGCATACGGTTACAATGCAAACAAAGAATCTCACATAAGGGAGATAATAATCAATCAGCAATGCAAACAGTGTCAGACCTCATCAACAATTAACAATATGCATATGAGGGAGTGGATAGATGAAGAGACATAGGTTTCAGCAAAATAATGCGAAACAATATACATATGACAGAGTGGCTAGATGAAGAGACATAAGTTTCAGAGACAAAAATACATTTGTAATTCATTTATGCAGGGTATGAGTCAGAGAAATAATACAAAAGCAAAGGATCTGTGAAATACCACCCCATTGGCTGAGGGGATAGTGGGGGTTCCCCCGAACTAGAGCCAGGGAACAAAGATTTCAGAGACAGGAACGGAACAGGGACAGGAACAGCTAGGCCTCTCTGCAAACCGACGATCAGCGACGCATCACCCCTCTCGATAAGCTAGGAAACAAGAGCGCACGCACCTTCTCTAACCACACCCCCAAAGGCACCCCAGTTATACCCTAAAACCTACATGTCCGTCCCACATCAGTTGAAATATTTCACGAAACTCGACAGTTCATTGGTGGACTTGGGAGGTGGTCTGTCACACCACTGTGATTTCATTCATTAATTGTTCATGAACATAATTCTACATCCTTTCCCATTACATAATAACTGACTCGTTCACACGATTTATTATATGATACATTTCAACAATTTTGCACATCTTTTTTCAACAATGTCCGCAGAAGCAGTCTTTAGTCCCACGGTTAGTCACATCCTTTGGCAGACGAACAATGCATTCAGTGCTGGATATCCTTGAACTTCTTATCCCTTCCTTACAGCACTCAGCACTTCTGGCTGCTCTGTCATGACATTTTCGCTCTCACTCCAGCCCCTCCTCTATCCAGCTAACTTAAGAATAATGGAGGCCCATTTCAGCTCACTACGGCAAATAGAACATAAGCATTCATTAATTACATAGAAATGCACTTTTCACTGTTTACCACCCACCTTTGCACTATCCCCTGTTACATGTTTTCCTAGCAGAAGCTTAAGGCAAAATCAGCATTATTCATTATTTTTAAAGCAAGATGCAAGATGCAAAATATAAAATGCAGCTTAAACATGCATTAATTCTGTTTCTTTTGAAACGCATTTTAGTATGCGGCCTAGTTCTTTCATGCATTAGTTCACATTAGTGCACACATGCGTAAAGCGGTTTCCCTCGTGCTCATGTAATGTGTATGTTAAACTGTCACTGCACACTGTTAGTACGTATTATGGTGGTGTTAATTTGAGCAGGTTTCATTTTTGCGAAACCCTGCTCCATCAGTAGTAAAAGGAGGTATGGGATGAGTCAAAGGAGGGATAGCGGAGGGAAGAGGCTAGAAAAGGTTAGTGGGAGATCACAGTAGTACAGTAATGTTTGGGATGAGTTAGAGTGGCGGTAGAGGACATATTTAGAGCGGTATATGATGAGTAGTGCATTGGAGAGAATTGAAGGCCTTTTTTGTTTTTATTTATACTGTACTAGTAAAGTAATAAATATATAAATACCTAACTGCATAGAAAGGTATACACGTATATAAAAAATAATAAAGAGATATAAAGTTGTATTATATAAAGTACCATTTGTGCATGTATGGATAGATAGTTTGAAACTGATACTTTCAAGTGTTGCTCTGCATAAAGTTTATTTATTGTTTATTTGTATTCATTTCTTTGGGGGGAAATTTTATGAATAGTTTTGATTATTTATTTATATTTATTTTATATTTTCCCCAATATTTCAGCACTTATAGATACAATTGTTATAATAATATTTACGCATTGTGATAGATAAAATAAAAATAAAACAGAGACCCATAAGCATCTAATCAAATGACTAATATAACTTATCACACATTGTGATAAATCAAATAAATAAAACAGAGACCCATAAGCATATAATAAAATAACTCATATGTAAACTATGCAATGACCTATGTACATTTTAAGTTTAAACCATGAGTAATATATGCATTTGTTAAGCAGATCTATAAGAATACCTATATATATAAAACCATAAATAGTACATATATACATTTGTACATAGAGATGCACATATCTAAATGTATGAAAATACTAAAGGGGCATCTGTTCCTATGCTAGTGTGTATCAGGATGGATTTTTAGCAAAGAGGAGGGGTCTTCCTTAAGAGGAAGTGGTGCCCTCACACACCTGTGAGGGTGTCATGTTTCAAGCTTCGGGGTTAGCTCCTCGTTGAGTCGGCCCTGCAATACCCCATGTGCCCCACGAGAGGGCTCTTTGGCGGAGATCTTATTGCAAAAGAGCCGCGATGATAAGTGCGGGTGTGTGGAATAGGTGAAGTAGTGAATTAAAACTACCTAAGGGGTGCCAAAAGGTACATTTAATCTGGAGTCCCGTTGGTAGGGATAAAAGATGCGTGTAGATCATTTGCTTCTAATTATGAAGAGAGGCAATTTATCAACGAGTATAGGTCGACATGTTTCACGCCTCAGGATTCCAGGAGGAATCTATGGTGTTTCTTCAGGACCAGAAAGTGAAAATTAGTATCCATACCCTTAATCAGGGTTAGGTGGGGGGTTAGGTATCAGATAATTACCATAAAAAAGTATGGAAGTAAGTCAAACAAGTACCTACTATAGAATGAAACTAATGAGGTCTCTAAATCCAACCTGAAAGAAAAAAGTAAATGGTCTTCTGATGTTCTGATATTGTACGCTCCCTGGGGGGGGATCCACAGGCAGTACATGATGGCATTGATGGCATTGATATATGCATGCTAGGAGTGCAATGCAAAGCTCCTGTGGTGCATTGTGTTACACATCCCAAGTTTTCAGGTGAGTGACTTTTTGAAAAATAATAATGAAAACATGGCATTCGACAGACATACAAACACAATAACATTTAGAAAGTGAACCAAGGTAAGGGTAGGGATATAGTCTAAACCTACAGTCAGGAATTTTGGGTCAATAGCAGAGGACGTGCCAGTGTTGGGGCAAAAATCACGGTGTGCAACGTGGTGACCTACCCTGCCTTCTGCTTGCCCAGAGGTGATTGTAGCCCGAGCAGAGCGTGGTTAAGTACACTGCAAGGTAACCAACTGGAAGCAGTCTCGTAGTTCCTAGACGTGACTGTCAGCATGTAGCGGCGGTCACGTGAGTATGTATACGACAAACTGAGAGATTGCAGGATAGCAGGGATGGCCATCTTGGCATGTGTTAGATTGAATTGACAAATCACTATGCGGGCTTCCCCAACACTCACACTCCTTGTTCTGTGTGCCACTGGCTGAGGAACCATTTACCTTTCCAAACAATAGGCTTGATGAGACCTTACCAGCCATCCCTGTCTCATTAGTTGGGCCCCGGGGGTTGGGGTCCCCTTGGCCGAGAATAGCCCAGGAGGGGAGCCACTCGCCCCCGTCCCTTGAAAAGAAAAAAAAGAAATGGCCATGCCCTGGGAGATGAGGTCCCCGTGGCCAAAATCTGCCTGGGGAGGGGGGCTGCACGGCCCCCTCTCCTTTATAAGTAAAAATAAAAGGAAAGGCCTTGCCCCGGGGGATGGGGACCAGGGGCCGAAATCGACCTCCCTCACTTTTTATTTTAATTAAAAAAAGGCTCAAGCCCCGGGGGATGGGGTCTCCGGGGCCCAAAGGGGTCAAGGGAAGGGGGCCACACTGCCCCTCTTCTTAAATGAAAAAAAAACAAAGCTGGCAACTCGCCGAGGCCCCACCCCCTGTCTCCCCTACTTTGAAAACACACCTCCTGGCGCGCTCTTGGTTGGGGGATGAAGCCCCTTGCCTCTTGAGTGTCCCTGGGGGTCAACTAGCCCACCTGTTACCTCCAGTTAACCCCACACAGTGGGATTGCTGAGAGGTGGTTGGAGGCCACGCCCCTTTTTCCACCACTCTGCAAACGCACCTGGCAGGGCTCTGCTAGTGGGGCGATTAGGTCCCTTTGCGTCCTGAGGGCCTCAGGACTAAAGTGGACTACATCCTCCAAGCAGCAGTGCGCCAGGAGGCACCTTTGCAGAGTGGTGGAGAAAGGGGGCATGGCTTCTGACCACCTCTCAGCAATCCAGCTGTGTGGTGCCTACTAGAGGTAACAGGAGGGCTAGTTGGCCCCCAGGGACCCTCAAGTGGCAAGGGGACTTCATCCCCCAACCAAGAGCGCACCAGAAGGCACGTTTTCAGAGTAGTGGACAAAGGGGGCGTGGCCTGTGACCACTTCTCAGCAATCCCACTGTGTGGGGCTTACTGGAGGTAACAGGTAGGCTAGTTGGCCCCTAAGGACTCCCAGCAGTGAAGGGGACTTCATCCCCCAACCAAGAGCACGCCAGGAGGCACTTTTGCAGACTGGTGGAGAAAGGGGGCATGGCCTGAATCAGAACTCAGCAATCCTGCTGTGTGAGACTTACTGGAGGTAACAGAAGGGGTAGTTGTCCCACAAGGATGTCCTTGGGCCAACTACCCCTCTTGTTACCTTCAGGAAGTCCCACACAGTGGGATTGCTAAGAGGTCTTCAGAGGCCATGCCCCCTTTCTCCACCACTCTGCAAACGCGCCTCCTGGCACACTACTGGTTGTGGGATGTCTACTTTACTCCAGAGGGACCTTGGGGGCCAAGAAGCCCTCCTGGTAGCTCCTGTAAGTCCTACGCAGCAGAATTACTGAGAGCTGGTTGGAGGCTCACCCGCTTTTCTCCACCACTCTGCAAATGTGGCTGCTAGTTAAAAAAAACTTAGAAATTCACTGAAAAAACCACAGGTTACAGGAACGGTATTGTTAGGCTGACATTTCACTTGTACAAAACCTGTGAAATTCAGCCGTTATAGTTAGCTGAGCTAACTATAACTCGCACCCCTGCAATGCACTGCTGATGACGTCACATATTACATCAATCATGATATGGTCAGTGACATCACTGATGACATCACTGATGACATCTCAAATGACATCACTGATGACATTACTGATGATATCATCCACATAATCTCTGATGCACCTACTCCCACCCCAATATAATCTTTCATACACCCACTCCAAATTTCAGACTACCATTCTCGAAACCTTAGACACACCAATACCAATAAGTACATACCCAGTCACTGATTCATAGGTCTACACACATCCACTCACTCAACCAAACAGCCACTCATATACCCAGTCACTCACCAATACAGCCACTGATATATCCACTCATACACCCATACAAACACTCACACACCGCCACTCACCCATAGAGCTACTCACACACCTAGTCAATCACCCAAAGAGTCAATCACACTGCCACTTACTCACCGATACATTTATACACATACCACCTCACTTATTCATACAGATACTACCACATACTTACTCTCTTATACAATCACTGACACAAGCATACACTCATCTATACAGCCACTGTCACAATCACTCACTAACACATACAGTCTCTTATATACTCCAACACACACATATACTGCCTTTCACATATGCAGTTACTCACCCATATACCACTGATACATCCATTCACTCACCGACACCACCATACGCACACTCACTCACCCATACAGCCCCTCGCAGATGCACTCATGAACCCCTCCACAGCCAGTGATTCACCCACTCAGACATCCATGCAGGGAGTAACACACCCTCACCCACCCACGCAGACACTTAGGTACCCATACAGGTACTCAGACAACCAATCAATAACCTATATAGACACTAATGTAGCTACTCACCAGCCCATGCAGCCACTTACACACCAACTGACAGACTGATATAGACATTCACACAGATTAGTCACTCACCCATACATTCACTAAGACACATATAATCACTCACTTTTATCAGTCAGTCACGTACCCCCTGAATCATCCATACAGACACTCATACACTCACTCATTCTTCCATACACCTTGGCGTATATATATAACATTCTTAAACATCACTGGATGATGTCATCAGTGATGTCATTTGAGATGTCATGCATGATGTCACTGACCATGTCATGAGTGATGTAATATATGACGTCACAAGCAGTGCATTGCGGGGGGCGTGAGTAATAGTTAGCTCAGCTAACTATAACAGCTGAATTTCACAGGTTTTGGACAAGTGAAATGTCAGCGTAACTATAACGTTCCTGTAACCTGTGTTTTTTCCGTGAATAATATATATCAGTGCCATCATGTACCCCAAGTGGATCCCCCCAGGGAGGGTACAATATCAGAACATCAAAAGACCATTTACTTTTTTCTTTCAGGTTGGATTTAGAGACCTCATTAGGTTCATTCTAAAGTAGGTACTTGTTTGACTTACTTCCATACTTTTTATGGTAATTTCTGGCACCTACCGATGTAGCACCCAATGTACCAGATGCCTCCACAACCACATTTCCCTATGTTCCAACAACAATTTCCTCAACCCCCTTTTTTCAGCAGAGGTTGGGGCAGAGGAAGAGGCAGAAGAAGAGGAAACAACAAGAGAGTAAAGTAGCAAGAACCGGAACCTCAGATGCGACTCAGAAGCCACACAACGACGACAAAAAACAAGCGGTCAACTTATCCTCCCACATCCATATCAGAGATGAGACTACAGTCCTAGAAAAAGGCCTAGGTTTTGTCCCCACTCCAAAGGAAGACCATTTCTGATTAAATACTGAATTGCAACAATTATTTCGCAAAATTTGTCTACGGGCCTCCTTTCAAGACAAACCCTTCAAGGACCCAGAAGATTGTGGCCTACGCATTCTATTTAGATTTACTACAGCATTGATGTCCAGTGAGATTACTACTAATGAAAAAGCAGTATTCCAAGATGTGGGTAAGATTACCCCCTGTGTTCCTTTAAATAACCTATCCATTTGGGAGAAAAACATCATACTCAATATTAAGGAGGACACCTCTGTTATACTAAAACCAGCTGACAAGGGTGGAGCAATTGTGCTCCAAGACATCCTGATTTATGACGAAGAGTGCCTGCAACAATTCTCCAACATCCAATACTACTGTCCTATTGTCATAGACCCGACAACCAGGTTGACAACCAAGATCAAACACCAAGCTAGTACAGCAGAGACAGAAGGCTGGATATCCAAGAACAAGGCAGACTTCCTGGTAAACTCCAGACCAAAAACTCCATATTTCTACATGTTGCCTAAGATCCACAAAGAGACCCAACCACCACCTGGGAGACCGATTGTATCCAGCATCAACTCCCTCCTTGAGCAAATTTTGTGACAACTTCCTTAGACCGATTGTGATGAAAACACCAACATATTTGAAAGACACCACGGATGTACTCAATCTACTACAGAACCTCACCCCGCAGGATAAAGTTGATCTACTAGTTACACTCGATGTTGAAGCACTATATTCAAACATACCACAAGATGCTACCATCACAGTGATGGAAACCACCTTGATGACAGAAACTCTCTGGAAATCAGTCACTCCTATCAGTTTCATTGTGGACTGTGCTTACATAGCCCTGAAGGAGAATTTCTTCAAATATAAGGATCAATTGTGCCATCAAATACAAGGTACTTTGATCAGCAGCACTTTTGCGCAGAGCATAGCCTGTCTCTATATGGTGGCCTATGAGGACAAACACATTCTCACAGATGTCCATACAGGACTAATATCATCACATTGCGACGGTTCATTGACGACATCCTGATTCTGTGACATGGAGATACGACCACGTGTGCTGAATTCTGCATATGGATTAATACTCTTAACCCATTTTTTAAATTTACCAGCACGGTGTCAGAGCATTCAGTACCATTCCTGGACCTATTGAGAAGCCGGAAAACTACGAACTACAAGAAGCCTACAGATCGGAACAGGCTCCTTCTTTATGGCAGTCACCACCCAAAAGCCCTGTGAGACAATCTAACGGTGGGCCAATTCCTTTGATTACTGCAGAAATACCCTGAGGGAATATGACTTGCAGGCCAAGGAGTTGAGTACCAACCTGACAGCACGCCATCGAGGATAATCAACTAAGCGTACAAGATGGCAAGGAACAACCACCATGAACCCTTGCTGGAGATGAAAGTGAAGGAACCTGCCAACACCCTCACCTGTGTCACAACCTTCACTCTTTCCTTCAATCTAGTTCAGAAAATCATTAAAAAACACTGGCCAGTTCTCAAGATGGGGACCTTAGACATTGCCGATCCCTTATTTGCGTACAAATGCACAAGTAATCTGAGAGATCTCCAGGTTCACTCACGCCCTCTACCTCCCCCTAGGGAGTCCCAGCAGACATTGTTGGGACTACCACCAGTCACTGGTAACTACCTATGTGGGGCTTGTACATGCCTTTACGCAGACTACAAAAAATATTGATCTGGGGAAAACTCGTCTTTGGGAACAAAAGAATCATACCAATTGCAACACCAAGAACTGTATTTATCTTATCACCTGCATACTACGCTATGTCGGGATTACCACCAGGATGATAAAACCAGGATCACAGAACATCGCAGTAACATATGCTGTAAAAGAGCAACCACAAAAATGTTGGCCCATTTTCTAGAGGTGAACCACACAGCTAAAACCATTAAGTGGACAATCTTTGAGGTCAATGACAGATGGAGCACCAAATCACTGTTCAATAGAGAACAATGTTGGGTCTTAAGATGCGCAGCCATGGTCTGAATGATGACATACCCTGGACAGAATGCTCCAGATAACAAACAGCTTTTCTAAGAGCATAACTAGATTACCAGTACACAGCCATCAGTTGAACTTCACACACCCTTGAAGAAGTCTCCATACTCAATGGATGCCTAGATAGACCAGAGAATGCCACCTGGACATAATTGTGTTTTTTATGGCATCCCAATACCTAGTGCCTCATCACTTGGACTCTTTCTAAAATACCATGTTTGAATATAGTATTTTATTTAGATACCACAACCTTCCCACATGATTACCTCATCCATACTGTCTGGTGGACAGTATTCTGGGCCATGAGGTCTGTGTTCTGGGTTTACCTGTTTCCTGCGCCGACCCTCACTGGCCACTATGATCCCCTCAGACTCCCTCTCATACCAACTGAGGACCGAGTTTCGGAAGCCACGTACTCAGGTTCCTAAGTGAGCCTATTTCCTGCTCCTACTGTTGCTGGCTACTATGATTAATTACTACATATACATAGATAGTACCTGTTTTTCCTCTTTCACCTCTACACTCAAACTCGTTGTCCTGCGTGCCACTGGCAGAGGAACCATTTACCTTTCCAAACAATAGGCTTGACGGGACCTAAAGAGCCATCCCTGTCTCATTAGCAATCCCTATTCAGTGTTGGGGAAGCCCGCACAGTGATTTGTCAATTCAATCTAACACATGTCAAGATGGCCGTCCCCGCCATCCTGCAATATCTCAGTTTGTCGTATACGTACTCATGTGACCGCCGTTACATGCTGACGGTCTCGTCTAGGTACTACAAGACTGCCTCCAGCTGGTTACCTCACGGTGTACTTAACCATGCTCTGCCAGGGCTACAATCACCTCCGGGTGAGCAGAAGGCAAAGTAGGTCGCCAGGTTGCACACCGTGACTACCCACGTAAGTGCTATGGATTCTGAGCGGCTCATTCTAACTCCACAAGAATGCCCGCCTCATCTTTTGATTTTTGGCTTAATGTTTCCTCTTTAGAATTTTAGGCGTAGCACTGACGCGGTCCTCTGCTATTGACCCAAGTTGCACAAAATTCCTGACTGTAGGATAAGACTATATCCCTACCCTTAACTTGGTTCCTTTTCTAAATGTCATTGTGTTTGTATGTCTGTCAAATGCCCTGTTTTCATTAACATTTTTCAAAAGTCACTCACCTGAATACTTAGGATGTGTGACACAATGCACCACAGGAGCTTTGCATTGCACTCCTAGCATGCTTTGATTTATATATTACATATCAATGCCATTATGTACCCCCTGTCTATCCCCCTCAGGCAGCGTACAATATCAAAACATCAGAAGACCATTTACTTTTATCTTTCAGGTTGGATTTAGAGACCTCATTAGGTTCATTCTAAAGTAGGTACTTGTTTGCCTTACTTCCATACTTTTTATGGCAATTATCTGATACCAACACCCTCCCACCTAACCCTGATTAAGGGTAGGGATACTAATTCTCACTTTCTGGTCCTGAAGAAATGCCATGGATCCCTCCTGGATGCCTGAGGTGTTAAACATGACGAACTATACACGTTGATAGATTGCCTCTCTTCATAATTAGAAGTAAACAATCTACACATATCTTTTATTCTTACCCAGGGACCCCGGATTAAATGTATTTTTTTGGTACCCCTTAGGTAGTTTTAATTCACTACTTCACCTATCTCACACACCCGCACTCATCATCGTGGCTTTTTTACAAAAAGCTCTCCCCCAAAGAGCCCTCTTGCCGGGTCCGTGGGGTATTGCAGCACCGACCCCACGAGGAACTAAGCCCGATGATTAAGCATGACATCCTCTCAGGTTTGTGAGGGCACCACTTCCTAATAAGGAAGATACCCTCCTCTTTGCTAACAAATCCATTCTGATACACACTACCATAGGAACAGATACACCTTTAGGGGCAGATTTACAAGCCCCCTGCGCCACCAGTACGTCACTTTTCGTGACGTACTGGTGGCGCAGGGGGCTCCTCGATATTTACAAGGAGAGGAAAAGCCACCATGCGTGACTTTTCCTCTCCTTGTAAATACCGTCCCTTCACACGCAGCACTTTGCGGTGAAGGGGCGTTCCATGGGTGTTGCTGTGGGTGTTCCCACGCAACACCCATGGAACAAGACACATCTCCAGAATTACGAGAAAACGTAACTCTGGAGATGCGTCTGAGCTACGCCACCCTAGAGGTGGCGTAGCGAGACGCACCGAGGAGAAATGTTTTCATTTCTCCTCGTTTTTCCTCTTTCAATGCGTGCTGCATTCTGCAGCACGCATTGAAAGAGGAAAAGCCTGTACTGATTGTTTTTGTGCAGAAAGGTGCCCCTTCCTGCACAGAAACAATCTCCCCATGGCGCAGGCATCCTTGCACCATGGTGCAAGGGTGCCTGCGCCGGCGCTTGGCAGCTGTTTGTGCGCCAGCTCAGGGGAGAGCACAGGAATGCGACATATTCTTGTAAATATGTCGCATTCCTGTGCTCTGAAAGTGCCGCAGCGTGGCGCAGCCAAAGGGCTTGCAGCGCCACGCTGCGGCACTTTCTTGTAGATCTGCCCCTTAGTGTTTTCATACTTGTTCTTGGGAGCAAGGGTTTTAGACCCTTTATTAGCTCCCTGTCCCTCCTCTTTATGTGACTGAACATATCTAAATGTATACATATAATCAAATTATACATGTTTACATACAAAGGCATATCCTGTACATTTGTGTTTTGAGCATGGTAGTCATGTAGGAAAGAGTCAACTCTTGAATAGTCTTCTGAAGATAAGATAGGTGCCTGTGGATCTTTTGTTTGGGGGTAATGAATTCCACAGTTTGACTGCTTGGACAGAGAAAGATGTACCACCCATTGTTTTTTTTTTGTATGTGGGGGTTTTGAGGCGAGGTTCCAATCTGGAGCAGAGGTTCCTTTGTTCTATGTATTTGGTGATTTTATTCCTGAAGAAAAGTAGTCCTGTTCTATGTATTGCTTTGGCGGAGCTACACAGATGTAGAAGGTGGAACTTCTGGCAACCGGTAACCAACGTAGGGTACTCGAGGCAGGGACGATGTGGGCTTGTGGCTTTACATGTAGGAGTAGTCTGGCAGCAGAGTTCTGAATTCATTGTAGTCTTTTCACAATTGATAAAGATGATCTGTGGTCAAGGCCATTGGCATAATCAGGTTTAGACAGTACAAGAGAGATAGTAGCTTGGACCTTGTGTAGAAATCCTAGGTGGGGGAAGAAGCATTGCAGAATTTTCATAGTAATGAAGCTTGATCGTGCTAACTTATCCACTTTGGCATTAATTGATAGCTTGGAGTCCATGGTAATTCCAAGGTTTCTTACTTACTGAAAGATACTTTAGGAGGTGATCCCCGGTCGTCAGGCCAGGCACAGAGCGGGTCATCATTTTTCCAACCGCCACATGTGAGTATTTAATTTTTGGATGCGTTCAATTTGAGATGTCTCCATGTTATCCACTGATCAACGGCACTGAGGTAACTGAAGATTTTTGAGTTTCCGATGTCTTTGGAGCTTTCCAGTTTAAGAAGTATTTGTTTGTCATCTGAGTAGTTATAGCATGTGAGCTGAAATTCATTGATCATTGCCACTAATTACTTCATGTAGATTTTGAAAAGCACGGGTAAGATGATAGAGCCTAGAGGGACCGCTGCTTTTGTGAAGTATGGTTTGGATGAGAACGGGAGCATGGATGAAATATGTTCTTGTTTTGAAGGTAGGATGTGATCCAGTCGAGAACAGTCCCCTCTAGGCCAGCTTAAAAGAGTCTTTGGATAAGAGTGTCATGATGAACTGTGTCGAAGGCAGCTGAAAGGTCCAAGAGAAGTAGTGCAGCAACCCTGTTTTGGTCTACTGCGTTTTTATGGTCATCCCAGATGGCTATTAGGGCAGATTTTGTGCCTCTTCTTGGCAGTCTGAAAGTATGGAGTTATTTTCAATGAATTGTGACATCTGGGTGAATACTGCTCTTTCTATAATTTTTCCCAGAAAAGGTCCATTTGTATTTGGTATGTAGTTGTTTGGGTCATGTGGGTCCAGGTTTGTTTTCTTTAATATTGCGCGTATGTATCTTCTGACTGGTGTGGCAGCAGAGGTAGTTAAAAGGATGTTCTTGAAGATTTGTGGTGGACAAGGGTCAAAATGGCAGCTGGCTGGCCTGCTTGCTTCGACAAGATCCATAAATTCAGTTTCTGAAGCTGTTTGAAGCAATGTAGAGGCTGAGTCAGCATACCTTTGGAGGGGGATTGTTGGGAATGGGTTGGTGCTGTTGATTTTCCTTTGTTTTAAATAGGAGTCCAACATGTCTGCTTTTGTTATGTAATGATTTGCCAGTTTGTCAGTAAATTTGTGAGAAATGGGGTGAGTTCCTTCTGTGCATTTATGTTTACGAAATTCAGTGAGAATTGTCTTTATTTGCACATTTAGCATTTTGAATTTTGTTTGAATAGTATACTTTTTTAGCTTTTTTGAAAGTTGTCTTGTATATTCTGTTAATTTTGTGTAGGTAGAGTTTGTATTGATTGTTATTTATTTGGAGCCAGGTGTGTTGCAGCTTTGCAATTTGTTGTTTTATCTTTTTTAGTTCTGCACCCATCCAAGGTGCCTGTTTTCTTTTGTCCTGTTTTGTTGTTCTTAGTGGTATTAGATAGCAAAAGCTTCCTGGAGCCACTCATAAGGTTTATGAACTGAATTTATTGTATCAAAAACCCTCCTGTATGTTAATTGTGATTCTAAGTATTCAAAATTGAGTTTGCTCCACAGTCGATGTGTGGTTGCATGAAAGGTGGCGTTAGGTGTGGTGATTTGTGGTGTTTTGTGTTGGGAAGCTATCTGATGCTGGCCTGAGTGACCATGTGACTGGAGTAATCCTTTGAAAGGTAACTAGTTCTGGATTTGCAAAAATGACATCTAGGATGTGTCCAGTGATAAATGTGGGTTTGTGGATGATTTGATGTAGGTTCGGTGTACTGAAGCTAGTGATGATAGTTCTAGGATGGGGCATATTGGGTTTGTCAAACCACATTTTAGGTCACCAAGGATGCATAGGTTGGAGTGAAGTGTCATAAGGTATGAAACTGTGTCTAGAAATGTGCCATTGCTAGGGTGGTCTGTAAAGAAGGAGAAAGTTACAGGAGGAAGTTAGCGTTGGGTTGCATCTGGTGATGAGTGCCTCACAACCTTGTATGATATTGTCATCGGCTTTAGTAAGATTTATTGTTACCTTGAATATAATAGCTTGTCCACCTCCTCTTTTGCCTATGCAATTTTGCACTTCTGTTTGATAGCCTGGAGCAACGGCTTCATGCAACACTGGAGACATGTCATCTCCCAACCATGATTCAGTTATGAAGAGTAAGTCGGGAGTTGTGTTCGTGAGAAGGTCGTAGATGTGTTTGTTTTTAGAGAGTGATCAAGCATTTATTAGTAGGCAATCTAGAGATTGTGTTTTGGTGGTGGTGTGACTTTGTTTTCTAGAAGAGTGAGTAGTATTCTTTGAACTTGTAAATTGTGTGTTATTAGTGTTGGTATTAACTCTATCCGGATAGCAATAGTGTTGTTTTTAATATCATAATCCTCGCCCAGCAGGCTTACAAGGCATTTTGTTTGGTCTGTGTGTGTAGGTGGTGGAGATAGTGGTTGAGAGTGATTTGGTAGGCTGTTTTGTTTTTGTAGAGTAGTCTTGTATAATAGGCAAAAGACAATAATTCTAATTGGTTCACTTTCACCTCATACTTCAGCATGATTAAGATTAAACATTGCAAATATAGTCAGATAGTTACCTTCATCATTAATGCATAATTTCAGCAATATTATACAATCGTTGACAGTGAAACCCTATGAGAACTAGCACCTAACCTGCTATCACCAGATTTGTATAAGGGATGGGACATATCCCAGAGTTGTGTGCACACGCTATAAGCACCCACTGTCGCGGTGCAGTCCAAACAACTGGACTTTACACTGTCAAACAAAAACAAAGCAAGTGGTGCACCACTTTACAAGTAATATCATACAAATGTGAAAACTATGTCCAGAGTTGTTCTTTACATTGTCCTTTATTATTTTCATTAAACATCAACAACTTTTTCATGTCGATCAGCCAACGCGTTTCGTCCAAAGAGATTGGACTTCTTCAGGGCTGTAGAATAACAAATATATACCTATATATCAGTACAAAAAACATTTTAAAACATTTACAAAACGCACAATATACAATACATGAAAAGAGAACAGATACAATATGACAGGACTGACTTTGTGTAAATACATACTCTTAAGAATCAGATGTGACATAAAAAACCTATTCCACATGAAACCTTCAACAAAGATGACATAACATCCAATGATAATAATAATCCACCAGGACAGCACTTCAGGTGAAAGAACATATAGACACTTAAAGCCCGAGAGCCTGTCAAGGCACATAAAATTTGACACTATGTTATTCAAAATCCCAAATTCTGGTTTACATACATAGTTTATAGGAGAATGTCCCCAAAAGGCCTAAATAGAATTTATTCTGAAAGAAATAGACGAAGAACAAAGAACAAAGAGAGACGAAAAAATATAAGAATAATAAGAGAAAAAATACAAGTACCAAGCTTCAGGGAGGAAAGTAAAGTCTATCCCTCAAGAACTGGAGTCATTAGTTCCAATAGCGGGTTTGGATAAGAACAAATAATCAAAGAATGATCAAAAAGAATAAAAATCAATTGCACATGAAAGTCCTTATGATAAGAGGAACCATGTTGGTATACCTGCAGAACATATGTTAAGTCAAAGCGCAGGTTACTATATTTAATATTAATACTATATTAGTACAAATAGAATAGACGGAGGGGGAGGAAGAGAAGTCCAAGGAGCTGTTTCAAAAAGAGAATGTGGCCAGCTTATATACATGCATCAAAAAGGAGTTTGGTGTCGGGGCCCTAGAATTTTTTCTGGGACAAAGAACCGCTGACCACTACTTGCATAATGAGGTGTTATTGGAAATGACAGATATCATACTTTCCAAGAATTTTTTCTTACATGATGACCAATGGTACCATCAAGCACAGGGCACCGCGATGGGCTCCAGGTTTGCTCCCACTTATGCTGGACTCTTTATGGGTTGGTATGAGTGGGAGCATGCCTGGGGACGCCAGGCTGCCAACTGGACAGAACATGTTATATTCTGGGGCAGGTACATCGATGATGTTATTATGCTTTGGGATGGACCTGTCACCAAACTCTTGGAATATCATATGTTTTTGAATGATAACCCCTACAACGTATGTCTTACTATCAATTACAGTAGGGACCATATTGAATTCTTGGACATTGATTTCTATGTTCATGACAATTGCATACAAAGCACCATCTACCGAAAGACGACTGCTTGTAACAGCACTTTACACTCTCAGAGTGCACACCCCAAACATGTGGTCAATAATATTCCTTACGGGGAGATGGTGCGTGTAGGAAGGAATTGTAGTTCCAATGACACATTTACTGAGAATATCCAGAAGACAAAACATCGTTTCTTGGCGAGGGGTTACCTTTTAGGAACCCTAAATAGGGCTGAAAACCGGAACCGGATTGCCAAAGTGACCAGAGAACCTACTTTGACAGTCAACCCACATAACAAAAAAACTAAGCTCACCCCAGTTTCCTTCACTACACAATATAACATCCGAAGTGATAAGGTGTATAATGTTCTGAGGAAACATTGGCATCTCCTCATGGACATACCCAGCTTAAAGGAGATCATCCACCTAGAACTAGAGTGACATACAGAAGAGGAAAAAACTTGAGAAATTGGCTCTGCCCCAGTTACATTACCACACCGAAGGTAGAAACCTGGTTATCTCATTCGATAAAGGGTTTCTACACCTGTAAGGACTGTAATGTATGCAGATCTGGGAGGGATAAAACAAAGACATTCGGCTTTAACACCAATAGGGTATATAATATCAACCATCTGATCAACTGCAAAACAAAATATGTTATTTATATTTTGGGTAGCCCTTGTAATAAAATCTACGTGGGCAGCACAATCAGGCCACTGAAAATGAGGATCCAGGAACATATACGTGCAATCAGAAATGGAGATCTTAAATACCCTCTCACTTTCCATATGCAGGAAAATCACACAACCTGCAATGACATCTGGTTCATGGGAATTGACCACATTCCGGCTAACCCCAGAGGGGGGGACAGGGAACTGTCCCTAATGCAGAAGGAGGCAGGCTGGATATGTAAATTGCGTAGTGTGGAATATGGTCACAATAGTGATGATAAGTTACACTATTACCTGTAAATGCTATGACCATGATTGTTTCCCTCTGGGATATCTTCCTCGCAATGCATGAATTTAAGAGAGGTTACATCGGCCTTCACACGTATAAAAAAGTTTCTATTCATGAAATCTCTTGTATATTGAAATATTTTCTGAATAAGTCTCTAAAATATGTAACATTGATTTCCTGTCACAATGGTCCCTACTAACGTAGATCATAGTAGACAAAGGACTTTTTAGCTTGTACGTGCTTGTTAGAACTGGGGGTCTCTAGTTGGCTGAGGTAGGTACCTTAGTCCAAATAGGGACCCTTGCTTCTAGTCAGGGAAAGGAGGGACACACTCTTAGATAACCCCTGCTCACCCACTGGTAGCTTGGCACGAGCAGCCAGGCTTATCTCCAAGGCAATGTGTAAAGTATTTGCAACCACACTCCCAGTAACACAGTGATAACACCACAAATGGACACCACACTGATTTTGTAAAAATAGCGGTATCTTTATCAAAAGAAATACGATGAGACCAAACGATAGAAATCCAACATATGCGTATTTGTAATATTTCACTTTGCCGGTTATTAGGCCAACAATCACTTGTAGGTTCTTGCGGTATTAATGAGCAGTTCACGATGATCTAATGCAGTCCTAATGCAATGCTATGCAGTTCGTAATGCAGTTCGTAATGTAGAAATAAGACAGTCCTTAATGCAAGTACTAATGCAGTTCATAACGCAGGAATAATGCAGTTTGTAATGCAAGAATAATGCGGTTCGTAATGCAAGAATAATCCAGTTCGTAATGCAAGAATAATGCAGTTCGTAATGCAAAAATAATGCAGTTCGTAATGCAAGGAATAATGCAGTTCGTAATGCAAGAATAATGCAGTTCGTAATGCAAGGAATAATGCAGTTCGTGATGCAAGAATAATGCAGTTCGTAATGCAAGGAATAATGCAGTTCGTGATGCAAGAATAATGCGGTTCGTAATGCAAGAATAATGCAGTTTGTAATTTAAGAATAATGCAATAAGCCAATCTGCGCCATCAGCTCGGGCACCACTAGGCCCCAACAACAGAGACAACGGTCGTAATCTTAAAGGGGCGGCCCTGGTACTGCTGGGCAGGTACGGGCCGCACAGGGACTCAGCGCGTCTAACGCGGTGCAGCGGGAGAGAGATCGGAGCACTCCTGTACTCCTCCTGCACGCCTCCCCAGGCCACACACGCTTGCGGCTCCCGACCGGAGTCTAAGCCTTACCTGGGGGGTGCGCTGCTTCGCTCTCTTTCTCTCCCCGCTCGTCGGAAATCCTGCTGGGCGGCCCGATGACGTTGCAGCTCCGTGGCTAGGCAACGCTGTAGCCGGACGGGTTAGGGGGCTGCCTTCTCCTTCGTTGACGATCTTGGGCAGATTCCTCTTGGCGAACAACGATCGCGATCCCTTTCACCTTGCAGCTTCCTTAGCTTCAAGAAATCCTTTAGCACGTTGCCCCTCGGGCCGGCGGTGGCGATCCTTACTCACAGCCTCAGTTACGATGACGGCTTGGGCCACAAACGGCAATGCAGCAGCGTGGACGATGTTTCACGCTGCGGGGGCAATGCGGTCACGGGGCACCTCGTAAATGGCACCACAGACCACAAGGCAGTCTCAGGCGTGCAAAAGCACACGCACCAAGCGTCGCTGAGACACAGTTGGAAGCTTTGATGTTCCTGAGTTTCCAGAACAGGGGACCAGCACTCCTCGGGCCCTTGGAGACAAGTTACTTCAGGACACAGCACACAGCAAAGTCCTTTCAAGCAGGGGGACACATCACACAGCAAAGTCCCTTGTCCTCTCCTTAGTCAAATCAGCAAACTGCAGGCCAGCCCCAGAACACACAGCAAGGGCAGTCCTTCTCTTCAGTCTCTTCAGCTGTTCTTCTTTGGCAGAGGTTCCTCTTGATCACGAAGTAGTTTCAATCCTTTTTCAGTCTTGAGTTCAGTCTTGAGTTCAGGGGTTTCAGCTCTCACATTTATACCCCTAAATGCCTTTGAAGTCTTTGTGTTCAGGGGGCTCTGAGCCCGGTCCAAACCAGTTCTGGGTGTCTTCCTGGCAGTGCACACCCTCTTCCTTTGATAGTGAGGGTCTGGGCCTCAGACGCTCTGCAGAAGGTGGAGCCATCCCTTTGTGGCAGCAGCACAGTTCTCCTCACATCCAGGGGGCTACTCCTCCCATCACACCAAATGCAGACCAACCTGTTGCTGTCCCACCTACTCCTCCCTGGTGTCAGGACACCTCCTCAGACCCTGTCACATCCAAACCCAGACAGTCAATACACAACCAGGCAGAGGCACGCAGGATGGTTAGGACAAGAAACCAGCCACTTATAAAAGCGTGGTTTCTAAACACACAATTTAAAAACCATCTTCATAAAAAGATGTGTTATTAAATTCTGAGTTCAGGCACACTAAACTCCATCTCTCCATCTTATGCCGATGGGAAGATATGCTGGAAACATGTGACACAGCATTCCCCATTTTGTCCTATGGGCAAGATGGCCTTGCAACAGTGAAAAACGAAATTGGCAGTATTTCACTGTCAGGACATGGTACACACCTCAGTACATGTCCTACCTTTCACATACACTGCACCCTGCCCAGGGGGGTACCTTGGGCCTACTATAGGGGTATCTGATGTGCATACACAAGGGAAGGGAAAGGCCTGGCAAGTGGGTGCACTTGTCAGGACAACAAGGCAGTTAACAAACTGAGCGCAGGCACTGCAGTGGCAGGCCTGAGATCTCTCTTTAGGGCTACTTATGTGGGTGGCACAATTAGTGCTGCAGGCCCACTAGTAGCATTTGCATTACCAGCCCTGGCACACATAGTGCACTTTACTAGGGACTTTACTAGTAAGACAAACATACCAGTTATGGACAACCAATTACCATAACACTTTATACAGGGAGCATATGCACTTTAGCACTGATCAGCAGTAGTAAAGTGCCCAGAGTCCTAAAACCAACAAAAACAGGTCAGAAACAATACAGGAGGAAGGCAAAAAGTTCAGGGATGACCCTGCAAAAAGGGCCAAGTCCAACACAACCCCCATCCAGCCAAAACACAGGGTAGACCGATCACTACCTTGATGGGCTTCCCTGCTTTGGGTGATAGAACACGGACCCTGGCCCGCAACTGCAGGGGCATATTCCAGTTCTACGCCAATCTGAACCCAGTTGGATCCCTCTGTCCATACTCTCAGGGCCCCCTAAGCTAGCCCAGGGGGGACCCATCTCCTCACCTGGGGACCCCATCTGTGCAGCGCCTAAACTTACTTTGCTCACAGATGTGTCCACACTGGTAGACAGTACCCACATTTATTTATTTATTTTATTATTTATTTTTATGTTTTATAGAGCGCGAACTTGACCCGTTAGGGTATCGGAGCGCTTTACAGAATCCTAGGGTTGTACAAAAGGCATGGATTCATAAGAGTATACAATCGATTGGGAGGGGGCGGGGTGCTGGATACATAAGGGATAGAAGGATACATAAGTACAGTTTACATTACAGTTACTCAAGACAAGGCCCCAGGTTTCTTGGTGGGGTGACTAGGTCATCCGAGGGAGGCAATAGCCGGAAGTTGATCAGGGTCTCTGTGGTGGTTGAAGGTAAAAGTTTAAACGAGGAATTTACCCATAAGGAAGGTTTTGGCCTCCTTTTTGAAGCGTGCCAGAGAGGGGATTCTTCTTATGGTGGGTGGGAGAGAGTTCCATATTCTTGGCGCGGCCCCAGCGAAAGCCCGATTGTAAGTTTTTTTTTCCCGAAAACGTGCAGGCTGGAGCAAGAGGTCTCTGGCGGACCGGGAGTTTCTGATTCCTCCGGATACCACAAGTTTCTGTGCAAGATATGCAGGGGAGTTTGAGTATAAAGCCTTGTGTGTGATGCATGCCAGCTTAAGCTGTATCCTGGCCTCGAGAGGAAGCCAGTTCAGCGCTTTCAGGTGTGGAGAAATGTGATCGAATTTCCTTGTGCCGGTAAGTAGTCTAGCGGCCGCGTTGAGGCAGGCTTTTAAAGGTGCCAGGGAGATCTTGGGTAGACCCGAGAGGGTAGAACAGCCATATTCCAGTCTAGAGATGACTAGTGCTTGGACTGCCATTTTTAGGTCGGGAGCGTCAAGGAAGGGTTTCAGTTTCCAAAGGTAGCTCAGGTGGAATCTGGCTGATTTGGCCATCGAGTTGATGTGGTCCCGCATGTTCAAGTTGCAGTCAAGGGTTATTCCCAGTGATTTGGCCGAGTCCACAATGGTCGGTGGGCAATTTAAGGCTTTGATGGCCTTAATCCATATCTGAATCGCAGGGTTGGTTTTAGGAGGGGAAATTAGGAGAAATTCTGTTTTCTTTGCGTTGAGTTTGAGTTGATTGAAGGCGAGCCATTGGACGGTCAGCTTCAGGGCCTCATTCAGGGAGAATCTCCTCGAGGGATGAGATTTTGATGTAGATCTGAGTGTTGTCTGCGTACATTTGGTAGAAGATATTTGCAGTGCGTAGGACTTCGGCAAGCGGTTCTAGGTAAAGGTTGAAGTGGGTGGGGGACAGTGTTGATCCTTGAGGGACTCCAATCGTGACCGGAGAGGGAGCAGACAGGTTGCTGTTAATTAGGAATCTCTGTGATCGGTTTTGGAGGAAGGATCTAAACCATTCTAGGACAGAGCCATCCAATCCCATCCTGAGTTTGAGGCGTTTAAGTGGCTTTCCATGGTTGACCGTGTCGAAGGCCGAGGATAGATCTAGGAGGATTAGGAGACATGTTTTGCCTTGGTCAAGGGCTTGGAGGGCATCATCAACGATGTGGAGCATGGTGGTTTCAGTGCTGTGTCCAGGTCTGAATCCGGATTGGAAGTCATCGAGTAGGTGGAAGTTGTTGATGTGTTGACTTAGCTGCAGTTGCACACACTTCTCCAACACTTTAGCTAAGAGAGGGATGTTGGAAATAGGTCTGAAGTTGTTAGGGGAGGCTGGATCCAGCTACGGCTTTTTCAAAATGGGGAGGACTTGGCTGGCTTTCAGAGAGTCAGGAATCGATCCCTGCCGGAGAGAGGCGTTAATTATTGCAGTCCAGCTAGGAATAATGGATTGGGCGGCGGCAGCTAGGCAGTTGGAGGGGAGCGGGTCGTTAAAATGGTTATTCGGGTTTAAGGTAGATAGGATTTTAGAGACGGAGTCTTCGTCGTAGAGTGTGAAGTTGGTCCAGTGTGCTTGATTCTTAGGTGAAGCCTGTCGGGGCGGCGTGGAAGGAGGAGGCAGGTCAGTAGGGGGTAGAGAGTATGAGGCGGAACTAAGTTCGTTACCTAAGGCTTTGATTTTGTCCACAAAAAAAGAGAAGAATTCCTCAGAAGATATTAGAGACTTGGGGTTTTCTTTCGATGTTTTGGCCAGTTTGTTGGATTGGTGTTTGACCAGTTCAAAGAGTTTACGGGGTCTGTTCTTGGTGTTCCCCAGTTCCGATCTGAAGAATTCTTTTTTTGAGTTGAGGATGTTCCTGTTGTAGGTATTTCTGGCCTGGCGGAGAAGTTTTAGATGTGTGGCAGAGGGGTGCTGTCTCCAGATTCTTTCGGCTTGCCGGAGGGATCTTCTCTCATTGTTGAGGGATCCAGTGAACCAGGGGTTTCTATCTTTGATTTGGGTTCTTTTTAGTTTTAGTGGGGCTAGGTCATCCAGAATGTTTGATATAGTCGCAGAGTAGTGATCGTTGAGGTCATTGACCGTTGTGATATGCGAGGGGGGGGAGGTCAGATTTGCACCGAGCCTCCAGTTCTCTGAGGTCCAGGTTCTTGGTGTCTCTGACCCAGCGTTTAGGAATCACCGGCTGCGGTGCCCTAGTCTTGTGGGTGCCAGGTAGTAGGAAGGCGATGGCGTGGTGGTCAGACCAGTCACATGGGTCTATAGAGATAAGCTTGACTGTTGATTCCTTAGAGATGATCCAGTCAAGAGTGGCCCCTTTCGAGTGAGTTGGGAGTGAGCAAGATTGGGTCAGGGCTTGATCAGCCAGGAGGTCTTTGATGGCGTTGACATGAGGATCCTTGGGATCATTCCAGCGCAGGTTGAAATCGCCAAGGAAAATGTCTTTAGCGTTGGAGGAACTCTTAGCTGTGAAAATTTCTATGAGGTGGTCAGTGAAGGAGTCATTCATGCCTGGGGGGTGGTAAAAGATGTGCAGGTTGCCCAGTAGGGTAGAGTTGCTGCAAATGGAGAGGGCGAGGTATTCGCAGGAGTCGGTGGTATCCGCCAGAAGTTCTGTGACAAGAAGGTTAGAGCAATAGATGCAGGTGATGCCTCCTCCTTTCTTGCTAGGTTGCCTGTCCAGCCTTGCAATGTTATAGTTGGGAGGGACTAAGAGGTCCAGGCATGGGGATGAGGATTCGTTGAGCCAGATTCTGTTAGAATTGCTAAGTCGAAATTTTTGTTCAGGATGAGAGCAGCAATATCGGCGGCGTGCTTAACTGCCGATCGGTCACACCTCAAGGGTGGACTGGGCCACACCACACAGGTGTGACTCCAGTCCCCCTCCCAGGGGCAACTCTGTCCACCAGGACAACCAGCCACAGTGGCAACTGACAGCTGTCAGTGATGAGAGCCAGGCCTCATGCCTTTCAGGCCTCTCTAACCTCTGTGGCATCAGAAAGCAGGGGGCAGTAGCCCCAGGTGCCTGGCACCTTTTCTCCAATCCCCCTTCTGCCAAGTCAGGTATGGCATCCTGACACTGGCCCACCAGCCCAGGGTCTGTACCCTCCGGCTGGACAAGAGACTGGGGTGGGCTCTCCCACACCCTGCCTTCCTCTCTGGACCCAGGCACCCTCCCCACTGGAGCGGTGCTACCAGACACCAGAACTGGTGGGAGGCTGGTTACAGCAGTCCCCCTCAGTTCACCTGACACTTTGGGATCCCCCTCAGGAAGTGGCCTCCCGGTACAGACTAGGCTCCCCTCCTGGTGTTCCCTTATGGAACCAACCAGGTCCTGGGACTGGGGATCGGGCACCTTGGGACACAGCCCCCTCCCACTCCTTCTCCTCTGAAACAGGACGTGGGACCCTACACCCCTCCCACTACATTGGGACATATCTGGGCTACCACAAACCTCCCCTACCTCACTTGGTTGGGGAAAACCTGAACCACCCCCTTCTGGGTCACTCCCAAAAGCTTCCTCAGACCCTCTGGAATCCACCCAAAGATCTGCCTCCTGCGCAAGCTCCCTGGAATCAGAGAACTCGCACCCCACCGGCTGTTGGCATAGCTCTGGAAAACAGGGACTTAAAATATGCTCTCCAACAAATGAATCACACAGCCCCCCACAGTTGTTAACCAAGCTATCCTTTGCCTCACCTTCCAGTGCCTCACACAAGTACCCCACACCACTCTCCTGAGATTGGCAAGACAGGGTCTGACTGTCTCCGTCACTCAACCTACACTCTTCTGGGCGGTCTCCACACTCACACACCAAGGTTTCTACCATGGGGGAACCCCTCTCCCTGCACCTCTCATCTAGGGTCAGTAGGGTGTCCCTCCCACCACTAGGAATATGATCCCCTGTGTCAGTTCCCCAATCTACTTCAGGGACACTGCACACCACTGGAGCTACCTCATAAACCTGAATCCCCTGGTGTATGTTAGCCCCCTCCCTCAAGTCAGGCGCCACATCTCTGGGTGTATGTACTTTTCTCTCAGCACTAGACACTACATTTTTGCTGCCACCATCTGAGCTGGACTCCACCTCCAACCCAGCAGAGCTCACTTCCTGAGCTACACACATCTCTTTTGGCTTGGCTGAGACACTAATGGCCTCGAGCCTTTCGAGCTCCAAATCAAGCTCCCTCATTCTTAACTTATGTGCCAAAAGCAATCTCTTTTCCTCCAAAGCGAGAGCGTTCTTGCTCTCCTCTGCTCGCTTTTCACTTTCAACGAGCAGCTTTTTCTCATCTGCTTGAGCCTTAAGTTTTAAAACCTCCAACTCATGCTCTCTGACCCTTTGGTTTTTCTCCAGCTCCTCTGGGGAAAAGCTCCTCCCTGAATGGTTACTACCAGCCCCTGAGGCTGGTCCTCCCACCGGCATATCCTGTGGACCAAATCCATTCCCTGGGTCATCCTCATCCACCTCAGCATCACCTGTCTCCTGAGCCTCTTTGGCTTCCCACCAGGCCATCAAGACCATTTGCAGCTCCTCCTTCTTGGCGCTACTTTTCATGGGACATCCCAAAGCTCTGCAGAATTGCCTCAATTGATCAACTTTGTAGGTAAGCAATGCCTTAATGTCGAATTCCAATTCTGCAACCTGACTGGCTACCTGACTCCTTTGAGACATGATGTGTGGCTTAAAGGTCGCTCAAAAATAGAACCAGAAAATCAAAAACACAATATGTGGTTGCGTCGTGCTCTGCGCTAAAACTAGTGTTGTACACCAATCACTGTGAGTTAATTGCAAATACAAGTTCAAATCCCACCGCTGCCACCAATGTTAGAACTGGGGGTCTCTAGTTGGCTGAGGTAGGTACCTTAGTCCAAATAGGGACCCTTGCTTCTAGTCAGGGAAAGGAGGAACACACTCTTAGTTAACCCCTGCTCACCCTCTGGTAGCTTGGCACGAGCTGCCAGGCTTATCTCCAAGGCAATATGTAAAGTATTTGCAACCACACTTCCAGTAACGCAGTGATAACACCAAAAATGGACACCACACTGATTTTGTAAAAATAGCGGTATCTTTATCAAAAGAAATACGATGAGACCAAACGATAGAAATCCAACATATGCGTATTTGTAATATTTCACTTTGCCGGTTATTAGGCCAACAATCACTTGTAGGTTCTTGCGGTATTAATGAGCAGTTCACGATGATCTAATGCAGTCCTAATGCAATGCTATGCAGTTCGTAATGCAGCTCGTAATGTAGAAATAAGACAGTCCTTAATGTAAGTACTAATGCAGTTCGAAACGCAGGAATAATGCAGTTCGTAATGCAAGAATAATGCGGTTAGTAATGCAAGAATAATGCAGTTCGTAATGCAAGAATAATGCCGTTCGTAATGCAAGAATAATGCAGTTCGTAATGCAAGAATAATGCAGCTCGTAATGCAAGGAATAATGCAGTTCGTAATGCAAGAATAATGCAGTTCGTAATGCAAGGAATAATGCAGTTTGTGATGCAAGAATAATGCGGTTCGTAATGCAAGAATAATGCAATAAGCCAATTTGCGCGATCAGCTTGGGCACCACTAGGCCCCAACAACAGAGACAACGGTCGTAAGCTTAAAGGGGCGGCCCCGGTACTGCTGGGCAGGTACGGGCCGCTTACCATATTGTTGGTTTACTTGTCCTTAGGTGTGGAACCATTTACTCCTTTGCTCTGGCCCACCGTTTTTGAGTGTGACCGGATGTTTTTGGTGCATGTGGACATAATTCTGGAAATCCGATATATACCACTTCGATCTGATATTGTGTACTCATCAAAAGTGAGTATCATGTTTGAGTTATTGATACCCCCATTTACTCGTCAATTATTTTAATACGTTTTTTTCTGAATATCTGAGACGTATTGTATAATCTTATCTATACAGACTGAACACGGGGCGATCCATTTGTCCAGTCCACGGCAATACTCGTAGTTTGATCTTTTTCCAATATTTACGGACATTTTGGCATTATACATCGAGGAGCGCTTCACCTATGGTGGGTATTTAGTATTCTCTTTTTGAAACAGCTCCTTGGACTTCTCTTCCTCCCCCTCCGTAGCTGTCTATTCTATTTGTACTAATATAGTATTAATATTAAATATAGTAACCTGCGCTTTGACTTAACATATGGTCTGCGGGTATACTAACATGGTTCCTCCTATCATAAGGACTTTCATGTGCAATTGATTTTTATTCTTTTTGATCATTCTTTGATTATTTGTTCTTATCCAAACCCGCTATTGGAACTAATGACTCCAATTCTTGAGGGATAGACTTTACTTTCCTCTCTGAAGCTTTGTACTTGTATTTTTTCTCTTATTATTCTTATATTTTTTCGTCTCTCTTTGTTCTCTGTTCTTCGTCTATTTCTTTCAGGATAAATTGTATTTAGGCGTTTTGGGGACATTCTCCTATAAACCATGTATGTACACCAGAATTTGAATTTTGAATAGCATAGTGTCAAATTTTATGTGCCTTGACAGGCTCTGGGGATTTAAGTGCCTATATGTTCTTTCACCTGAAGTGCTGTCCTGGTGGATTATTATTATCATTGGATGTTATGTCATCTTTGTTGAAGGTTTCATGTGGAATAGGTTTTTTATGTCACATCTGATTCTTAAGAGTATGTATTTACACAAAGCCAGTCCTGTCATATTGTATCTGTTCTCTTTTCATGTATTGTATATAGTGCGTTTTTTAAATGTTTTTTGTACTGATATATATGTATATATTTGTTATTCTACAGCCCTGAAGAAGTCCAATCTCTTTGGATGAAACGCGTTGGCTGATCGACTTGAAAAAGTTGTTGATGTTTAATGAAAATAATAAAGGACAATGTAAAGAACAACTCTGGACATAGTTTTCACATTTGTGTGATATTACTTGTAAAGTGGTGCACCACTTGCTTTGTTTTTGTTTGACATAATTTCAGCAATATTCAGTCTATTCAGATGGTTGTCCTCAGATTTCACTCATACAAAAACATTGAAATTCAGCACTTGAGCTAACTATTACTTATGCCCCTGCAAAGCACTGCTTATGATATTACATCACTCATGACATGGTCAGTGACATCACTGATGACATCTCAACTGACATCACTGATGACATCATCAAGTGAGTGCAAGTGCTTATGGGTGTCAACCACTTATATACCCATTCAGACATCCATACAGCCACTCACACACCAACTCACTTAACCAAACACCCACTCAAACAGCCACTCACTTGCCCATACAGTCACTTACACACCCAGTCACTCACACATATACCCATTTAGGCACCCACTCACTCATCCATACAGCCACTACACATCCACTTACTGACCCATAGAGCCACTCACACTGCTACTCACTCACCCATGCAGCCACTGACACACCCACTCCCTCACCAATACAGCCACTGACACAGCAACTCAGTCACCCACACAGCTACTCACACACCCACTTATACACCCATATAGCCACTGACACCCCTCACACACGGATACACAAAGCCCCCTCCCGATCTCATGCATGAGATCTGATTGGCTGCCAACACTTCAAACCAGGAAGTGTTGGCAGCCATCTTGTGACTTGAAATTGTAAGAAAAATAGAAACGGAGGCAGGGTAGAAACACCTTGACCCCCTAGGCCTGTTGAGGAGGTCCTACAGGGACACCCCCAGGGCCGAAGAAAGCATTTTTTCTTTTTACATTTTCGGCAGGAGTGCTGGCTCCCGTGCGTCATTTAATTAGGCCCCCGGGTGGGCCAGGTCCCGGGGGCATTATTAAAATAATGATGGGGGCCCGCGTGGGCCCCCCGCAGCCCTGTGGATCGCCACCTCCCCAGAGCTAATTGAGTCAAATGCGGGGGGCACGCGCCCCCACAGCCACTGGGATTGCCACCTCCTCAGGACACAAACACAAACATGAAGGGGGTCCATTGCGGACCCCCTACCCCGGGACCACCACCTCCCCGGGGCTTACTTAGTAGAGAGGGGGGCATCGCAGCCCCCCTCGTGGAGCCTTGCATGACCCTGGGGACCGCCACCCCCCAGAGTGGCTCCAGCAATGTCCCAGGTGCCCACCCCATGGACATTGCAGTTTGCTATGGCATGTTGGGACCACCGCTCCCGCCAAGCCATAGCAAACTCAGCTCTGCTTTCAGCAAGCGAGAGCACAAAATG
Source organism: Calotriton arnoldi (assembly GCA_963921515.1). Taxonomy (NCBI): domain Eukaryota; kingdom Metazoa; phylum Chordata; class Amphibia; order Caudata; family Salamandridae; genus Calotriton; species Calotriton arnoldi. Next base: position 4,261,436 of record CAWUFW010000428.1, read on the forward strand.
CTCTCGCTTGCTGAAAGCAGAGCAGTGTTTGTTTCCCTGCTCGCTTGGATTACTTTCACTATTAGATGAAGGCCTTTTAAAGTTGTATATAATGTTATAAAGCCTGATAATAAGGCACGACAATGATTAGACCCAGGTACCTATATTCTTTGGTCGACTCAATACAACTATTTTTTTTAAGCCAAGTCCCTCGCTTATTGATTTTTTGTTGATTACCACTGTTTTTGCTTTATTTAAATTCACTTCCAATTGATTAGGGACTGTGTAATCATATAATTAGTCAATAGGGTGCTAAAGTCCTACTTGGATCTTGCTTATAAGAGCTACATCATCTGAATACATCATGTTGGATATTAAGTTGTCACTGAGCTTTGGAAAACTTGAATTTGCAAACCCCAATTTGCTGGTAAGATTTGCTATATGCAAGTTAAAGAGCAAATGGGGCTAGCACACAGCCCTGTTTTAATCCAATGGAAGTTGGAATTTTACAGGAGATCCTCTGACCATCACCAATCTTTACTCGCATCCAGGTGTTATAGTATAGAAGTTTGATTGCTTTAAGCATCCCGCGGAAATGCCCTGTTTTTCAGTTCCTCCCATAATCTGTTTTTTGGCACTCAGCCAAAAGAGGATTTGAAGTCCACAAAACAAACATACGGGGAAGATTTTGCTGCCAGGGTTTTGTCAATAATTAATGACAGCGCTAACAGGTTTGTTGTGGTGCCCGTGATTTGGCTGAAGCCTGTTTGGGCAATTGGTATGATTTTTAATGACTTGGCTTATTATTTCAGGTCTTTCAGCAGAAGTGAAGCAAACATTTTGGATTATTATCTAAAAGTAATTAGGAGATAATTGCCCAGGGATGCCTTGTCACCTCCTTTGTAAGTTGGATGCACGATTGTACCTCTCCAGGAGTCCGGGATTGTGTCATTTAGAAGAACATAATTATACAGCAAGGCCAACTTTTCAGACCCAAACTCTGGGTTAGCCTTGCACAGGGCTTGAACTAAACCATTTGGACCAGGTGCAAATCATTGCAGCTCTGGGAGATGATGTCAGCGATTCGCCCAGGACTGTAGGACAAAGGTGGGGTATTGAAGATGAATTGAGTGTTTTCAAGTGTACCTTCCCCTCCGCATCATCTTTTTTACCCAAATACAAGGATTGTCAATATTCAGCCCACGTTGACTCCTCAATACTCGGGTTAGTTCCAGTTAGGGAGCCTCTTTCCATTTGGTTTACCATCTTCCAAAATAAGCTAGAATTTTTAGCTTTACTTGCAAGAAGGAGTTTAGCACAAAAATTATCTTTGTGCTGCTTCTTTGGGAGTCAGAGGTCATTCCTGTATTTTCTTATCGCCAATCAGAAATTATGCACTTGGCAATTACTGTATGGATTTTTCCTCCACCTTCTCAATGCCTGATTCACCTCCCTTTTGCTTGAGTGAACTGCCTTGCTTTGCCAAGGCTTAGGTTGACTTGAAATATCAATGTTTAGAGCTTTATTATACACGTTGTTGGTAAATGTATTCAAATGTTCTTTTGTGAACCCTTTCCAACCTTGTGAGAGATTCTCCTCATCCATTACCCAAGAATTTATCAATGCTCTGCTCTGTTGCTCAATCTCCTGAATTGATTGGTTTTTCCACTCTAACGTTTTATGATTTTCTTTGTCGAGAGACACTTAGACGTTGAAAGGAGAGCTAACGTGCTATGTAGCTGAAGCAACTGTGGAAAGTGATCACTTTTAGGGTGAGGAATTATTTGAAATCATCAATTATAGTTTTAGAAGCGGCTGCAATATGGCTGTAATGTGAGCCCAGGCAGGCAGTTGATCCCTTGCAGTTCTTCCAATAGCTACTCTAAATCCGCTTGAACTATTTCAAGTGCTTCTACAGTTTTTTCTTGCCACTTACTGGTTTAAATCGCTTGCAACTGTATATCCCAGACTATATCCTGCTCATTTACTTGTTCAGCTGCATAAGGGTTTCTAAACAGATCCATATTGAAGTTTCCGGATAGCAAGATGTGCGATTGACTGTGAGCTGATGGAAAATATAGCTTTATGCTTCTCCATGTGAGTTGAATGGATGTTATTGTTAACCAATATTAAAGAAAAAGAGAGCTCTTCCCTCCATGTTTCTACCTTATCTGCAAGTAGCCATGGATTTATAGTGCTAAGAAATGTGTATTTGACGTCTAGGCCAGAGCTAATAAATGCGGTCAGACCACCCCTAGGTAGTCCTAGTTTCTTCATTTTATAGGATGGCTTATTGAATTCTATAAATCCAATTAGTCATTGGCAATTGGGATCACGTTTCTTGTATCATTAAGATTTGGTGGCCTTCCAGGTGTCTCCTTACCTCTGGTTCAGTGATTTTATTCAACATGCCCCCCATGTTCCAAGAGGAGATGTTTAGCTCTTTAACTAATTTCTGGGGAATTAATGCCAGACTTACAGTGGTCTGTGGTTGTTCAGTTTGAGTCTCATATGGCCAAGGTGCCTGGAAGCCTACTCCAATCTGCTGACTCCAGTGAGTCGTTTATGGTTCGAAGTCTTAAAAAGTTGCTGTTGAACAGAGTTGCTTTTTACTGCATAAATGGATCTCCCAATTGGATTACGAAGTATTGAAAAAGTTGGGTTCATTTTATTGCAGGACGCTGGGAAGTAGAATTATCTTATTGGGTAGCAATAAGGGATGTCTTAGCTTGTGCTGGAATAATGAGATTATTCAAGTTTGTTAGTTTGTTGTCTATTCCAGCTACATAAAGGGCCAAAGTATTAAGCAAACCAACTTGCATGTCTATTTTATCTGAATGATACAATAAAGCTTCTACTGCAGCTCGCAGTGCATTCAACAAAACCAAGCAAATATCTGGGGGAAGTTGGGTTCTAGTTTCTTTATGTGTTGTGGACTTTGGAGTTTTATTGATGATCAATAACTTAGCTTGTTGTGATTAATGGGGGTGATTGGAAGAGAGGTTCTCAAGCAGCTTTCAAACTGACCAACCCTAAATAAGCCTACCCTATCATCTGGTGTATCTGAAATACTAATCTGTGACAGCCATCAAGAAGTGTTGGGAGCAGTCGTTGTATTTACCTGGGATAACAAGGTTGTATAATGTTGGGAACAAAACTGAGTCAATCGGCAGGTAGAATTCACACTAGAGTTGTGCACTCCGAGAGTGGATGGTACCACTGCATTTAGGGGGCTGTCAGTATTTGAGTGACCTGTTGAGTCTTTTCTCTCTATGAAGGAGACTGCTAAGGGAGTCGCTACAGATGGGACGGTTGGGTCTGTTTGCAGCCAACTGCTATGTGGCAAGAAGACACACTGCCACAAGGTGTTTTTTTTCACTTGTAAGGCCTTCCTGAGGTATGTCATTATAATCGACTATTGTTGATGAACACAACATTTGCTATTAAGTCATTAAGTTTTGATTTTTTTAGATACCCCTGTTGGTTTCTTTCCCTTTGATGTTGCCGTTACAAGGGATCACTGCTTACCGGTTCTCATACTATATTTAAGATAGAGCTTGGCCGCTGTGAACTTTTGGAAAGTCAAGAGCATTTGTGGGCCAGGCTCACTGCTCTATCTGGCCTTGACTGTTGGGACCGTTCTGCCCAAGCGCCTTTGATGATTATAAGATGGCTCTGGGTTGATGAACAGTGAAGCAGGAATCATGTCAACGCATGATCATTTGATTCCAAGGTGTAATGAATCCTCAAATGCTTTAAACATGTGGGCCTCATAGACCTCTTACTGGGCATCAAGACGTTCTCCGAGCTTCTGGGCTTACACTAGGCCACAGCATGCAGTTTGCTTGTTCCTTACATCTTGTTTGAACCACAAGCTGCTAGCAACAGAGAAGCCGCCAGCGCCCTACCAGCCCTTTGTGACCGTACTATCACAAAATCACCTAATTATCCCACAATGGGAATGCCTATGCACAACCTACTCCCGACTGCTTACTGAAAACACATGGCTGCCTACTCTACCCCTTGCTCCAGAGCCTACAGGGGGCAACTTAGGCACTGGAGAGCTTCGGTGCCTATGTGAATGCGCAGCTGGTCTAGGACTCGAGGACTGGCACAAGCACTCCGCCCACCTCCATGTCCTCGATGAATTTGACAGCAGTAGTGGACTATGATTGCAACCTTTTTATGAGCACCATAACATTTGAAGCTAAACGGCAAGAGAGTTTTTTTATGAAATCAAATGCAGGCTTCCACTTGAGTCTCTTGAATTTATTTTTTACCAAGCTGTAAATTGTTTAGCCCGGTCCGATAGTTGCCCCATCGACTGTTTTTCAGGTGGGTCCCCGCCCCTGCTCCTATCACACCCTGTTACCCACTACCCTCCACCCTGCCTCCCAGCCTCATCTCACCTTGCTCTGTTGGGTGGGCCCCTGGGGTCTTGTCTTATAGCGTAGTGTAGCATACAGTGGCTGGCGGGACGGTTGACAGTGAACAGGCGGTGGGCGGGCGCTCAGTGGTGGGCTGGTGGAGCAAAGGCCGTTAAGGCTGGGGTTCTCGCACATGCCCACAGTCAGCCCTCATGGCCCACAGGGAACTCCCCCCGCCAACAGCACAGCCACACAAGCCCACTCAGAGTCAGGAATCCAGGAAAACCAATGAGTTACGGAGAGCCATGGTTCACAGCAGGGTGGCAGTAATGGGAAATGATGACAGCTGCCGGCAAACTACAGTTGATTGCCCGTAGAGCACTTGGGAGCATTGGGGAGGAGCTGTACCAGGGAGTTGCTGGCTGAGCAGCCTACATAGCCCCTCCCACGGAGCTGAAACAGGAAAAAACCTTGAAACCTCATTTGTATAAAACATGCCTATTATGGACAAAGTTATGCGAACATTAGAGAAAAAAGTGTAGTTCCTTTCTCCAGGGGGGTGTATCCTCCAGATGTCAACCAAATCAAGGTCCTCTGTACCCTTGAAGAGTTCGGGAAGTGATTTACGTCCACCATATCCGATTGTTGTGCGGTAAAGAGTGGGTTCCATAGTAGCAATAAAGTCTCCACCCAAAATTAAGGTAAACTCCACCAAATCTGTGAGTATTTCAGAGGTCTGTCTAGAAGTGGGTTTTTTGATCCATAGTTCCATAGACACAGGCAACCCCTTCAATAGCACGTTAAGTACCAGCAGATGGCCAACATTGTCAATATTGGTTGAATCTGCCCAAAACGCCAAGCCTTTCTGTAAGAGTATGGCCACCATCTTCGTCTTTGTGGGTCCTCAGGAATGATATTGCAAGGGGAAAAAGGTGGGTATAGGGTCTGTGCACATCTTCTTTCTTAAGGTGAGTCTCTTGTAGAAAGGTCATGGCCATTTCCTAAAAGTGTAACCACTTCAACAGAGACTTTCTTTTTGGGGGTAAATTCAGTCCATGGACATTGAGTTTCAGGAAATTAACTAATGTCATTGGTATGTATGTCGTGACTTGTTGCTTCATACCCAACCCGTAAGGTGGGGCGCTGTCTACCTGAACCAAATACCAGGGTACTAAATATAATATTCAAGAGTGACCAAGTCATTGGGAATGAAGCTATAGCCATAAATCTGCTGTGAATGAAAAACAGTAAGCAAAATATAAACTTAACCTAAAGTAAGTAAAGTAAACAAGGTGAACAGGATGCACACAACTGATACAACAATGAGAACACAATTATGTGGTAAGTCCAATAGGTAAGGAGCAGCATCCGCACAATTTCCAGGGCCAGCAAATGTAACCGCTCTGATAGACATTAGGTATAACTATGCATTGAAGGAAGAACATTCCTTACCTATAAATGGATAAATCCATCCTCCAAATTCCCAAAACAAGCAAACAAATTCAGTGGAGCTGCTGAGGTCTCCTTAAAGTCAGTGCAAGTCAGAAGGAGAGATTCAACCATGGAAAGGAGGAGGAGAGGACCCACCCCCCAGTTGAATCAGTTAGAGACCCAAAGGAAATACCAAAACATATAGAATACCACTATACTAAGCTTGCAACGTTAATCCTCGTCAGCTGGGTCCTCATCACGTAGCCAGTCTCTCTGATCCCGTAGGCGTTGACTTGTCCTCTGTTGTTTGGGAGCACGCTACACTCACCTAGGAGTTTCGGTAGATGCCCCCACTGATACATCAGCTGGGGTTTTGGATGCCTCATTCTATTGAGTTGAAGAATAGTCTCAGCTTCCTCTGGAGTGTAGACCATGTGGCGTTTATTTAGAAATGAGACTAACAGTCTAAAAGGAAACCTCCAACAATATGGAATCTTTTGGTCATTAAGGTGCGTGATGGAGCAAAATTCTCTATGTTTTGCCAGAGTGTAGGCAGAAATGTCCTGGTCCTTTAAGATTAGTATAGCGTCTCCCTCAAAGAGCATTTTTTTTTGTTTTCTAGAGGCCAAAAAGATTTGCTATTTTTGTTCATAGAAATGGACTCTGGTGAGGACATTTTGGGGTCATCTTTTTTCACCTGAAGTCCAAATAAACTCTATGTGTCCTATCAAGCATAGTATCAGTCTCCTGAGGGACTCCCAGAAGCATACAAAAAACATTTTGTACTTGTGATGCAAGGGCAGAATCTGGAATAGTAGAGCTTTCTCCCCTGATACGGAGATTGTTATGTTGCATACGGTTTTCGCTGTTGTCCACTTTTCTCAGCAAAGTCACCTGAGTCCTTTCAAGGGAGGCAACCCTCTCAAAGATTGTGTACTGTTCCTGATCCTTCTCCAGCACAGAACTTACCAGTTGTTCTATGTACATCTCAAGTTTATGCACATGATGATCTCAGATGGATTTATTGATGTCTTGACGCAAGGGGGAGTGTTCCTTGTGAAATTTAGTAATCAGCACCTAAAAGTTCCCCTTAGTAACTGGCGTCACCATCTCCACAGAGAATAGAGGAGGCACATCAGAGCAGAAGTGATCAGCCGGCAGAGGTTTTTGGAGCCTTTGTTTGTTAAAGGCCTCTTTGATTGAGAGGCCTTTTGCCAGTTTAGTTTTACTTTAATCCATTGGAGAAAATCAATGGGCGAGGATATAGTTAGTTGAAGGGGAAGTGATGCTGTAAGCTTTACGAGAGAGACTCAGCACTTTTAGCAGGCAAGCGGAGCAAAATATTTTTAATAGAATAGCTCAAAACTAGAGTATCTCTTATCCTTCAGCGGAGGTCAGATTAAAATGGAGTAGATGGAACCACCTGTGGGAGCTCATCAGTCGTGTTGTTTGTCCTTCTGACACTGTCGCCATAAGGGGGGCCTGCAGGAGCATCCCCAGGGCCACCCCCGATGCTGAGACCACAGCACACAAACCGGAGGGCACCAAGCCTGAGACAAGCAAACCAAATCACATCGCCCCCAGAGCTTCAGCCGGGGGTCAGAGCTGGTTAACGGTAAGGGTGCAAGGCCACCGGGAGATGAGGAGCTGGATCCGATAACAGGATCATGGTGGAAATGAGAAGGAGCCCCCTTCTGTGTCACAGAAACCGTCTACTGGATGAAGGGGTACCCTGTCCACAACTTCATCAAAGGCTCCCCCCACTGTTCATGGCCCACTAGGGCTGTTCGTTCCTCTCTGCACTGGCTGCACTCAAAACCCGGGCAGTGACTATGCTGCGCCAGCAGGTCTCAATCCCCCACCTCTGACCTGAGGAGATCTACACACCATCTTGGATCCATGCGGACCTTGCAAACTGTACAGAACCATTGGGGCCGCAAGGCATGAGCACCGTCGGCAAATCTTTACTCACCTGAAACCTTTCATTTTCAGGGATGCTCTCCCTCCCTTGTGGGCCGTATTAGGTGGCCTGTCATTGCATTGAAAGCTGTCTTACCATACCTTTGGGTGAGAGTGTTGCAAAGGCACACGCATCCTGGTCCCTGCCCTGGCCACGCCCCTTCCAAGCAAATGGCTATAAAAATATGCAATTATTTCATGAATTTCTCATAAAATGCCAGCACGTCTTTCAAAGAGGGATTTGTGCCACTTGTTCTTTCCAGACGGATGGAAAAAGCAGTTACTACACAACTACAAAGTTTAATTGAGGATAACAATATATTAGCCCTAATACAAGCAGGTTGTAGAATGGGTTTCTCCACAGAACTGGTTACATAGTCAGCAATTGATGATAGTCAACCACAATGGGTCCAAAATACTCCTGGACCTATCAATGGCATTATATGCCATAGGTCATCCCACCTTGATCTCCAGACTTAAGTCAGTAGGAATCCATTAAAAACACTGGATTGGATTATCTCCTATCTCAATTTGACAACTTTGTTTCTTCATCCTCCAACGTCTTATTGGGCTCTGCCCTGCCCCCTCTTCTTTTTAATCTCTATCTTCTCCCCTTGGTGGAAACTCAGCAATACCTATGGATCATGTCATACATCTACACCAATGATACACCGCTGATTTTTAATCTATATGATCAGGCGGATCTCTTTGCTTCTGGGGTCAACTCTATCATGTCAACCATTATGAATTTGATGCAAAGAAACTTTCTAAAACTTCATCTTTCAAAGTCAGAATTCCCCCCAGTCTATAACAAAGTGAATATGTTGCAATTTCTGGCCCTTTGAACTTAGCCAGTGCCCCAATCTGGTAGAGAAAGTCAAATCTCCAAAGTTGTCAGTACATGTAACCTTCAAAATAAATTATTGAAGAGGATAATGCCTTTTCTATCCTATCTCAGAATATTACAGTGGCTAATGTAACATAACATAACATGACATGACATTACATAACATAACATAACATAACATAACGTAACATGTAGAACAGATGACCGGCTTATCACCTCCTTGAACAACAGTTTACAGGACCTATCTTATACATTACACAATGTATTTCTCATCCTATCTTATCTCTCCCAGACAAGAGTACATTTTTAAAGCTTATACCCGGCATGTTGTAGTTAATGATGCTATATATTAGTGTATCATTGCACTCACTGGCACAGTCAAAGATAATGGCCTTTAGGATTGGTGTGAATACAGTGCCTGTGTGAGCAGATGTGGTTTGGTGAGTATAGAAGCAGTTTGGCATATCAAACATATTCATTCAGTATGTCTTGGAAGATGGAATGCTAATACCAGACCTTATGGGGCTGCCTACCTAGAGGGTTGTCTAGCTCTCAGAACTCTCATACCATACACAATCAATGTAAGCAATAAACTCCAGGAATAGGAATGAATATTCACCCTAAGGTATACCCTACCCTCAAGCCCAAATCACAATTCCCAAACATGCTTTTACATATGCATCATTTCCCTTCCCTAGACCAACAGCAAATTTTGTATTCTTAGACAATTTATAAAATAATAATGATTTGTAGTTTAATAACTGTTTCCCCTTAGTGTAATCCTGCTCAATTAAAATGCCTCTGGCAAGAGATGCTGGGTTTTATATCAAAGTTTACAATTGTTCGAAACAGAGTTCATCTTAATGGCAAGGAGATGTGTGATGTCACTGAGAGATGCCATTGATTATCTAATATCTGAATCCACGTGTGTCAAGTTACTGTTGTTTTGCTCACTGTTATGGACGACAATTGTTTTTTATCTTCTGATTTATTAGCCATAACGCTGCATTCACAAACGTCTTGCACTCTATAGTCCTTATTACGAGTTTGGTGGTCTGACCATGGCGGTGAAACTCCCCTGTACAGCCCTATGGCAGCTGCTTTTCTCTGACTGCGACCCTGGCAGTCTGTAGTATAGAGTATATCAGTGAAGTCATTTCAGATTTTTTATCTTTATTTACTATGGACTTTTTAATTATTATGTTGCCATATATAGTAAACGTTTATGTGGGCAATAAGTGTAATAAACAATTGTCGAATAATAAGATGGACTTCAGCAAATCCCATTTGCTGACTGCTCAAATTCTCATTCTTTTTTATGCAGTGTAAATGGTGTAAAAAACATTTTGGGGCCGATTATGGTGTTGGTCGTAAAGCCTCCGACCGCTAGTCGGAGGCTTTCTGCCCGCCATCGGAGGCTTTATGACCGACTCGGTCGGTTAGCGGTCCGACCAACCGATTACTATGTCAGCGGTTGGAACGTAAACTGGCCAGTGTTTCCGACTCGGTTCCGACCAGCGCTCGGAGTCTTCCTGTTGGTCGAAACCGCACCGCAATACCCTATGGGCGGCGTTTCTGCTGTCGGAATTACGATGTCGGTTCCCCACAGCCTTTCTGTGCCGGCCTTTCTGACATGGAAAGGCTATCGGAAAGCGACTTTGGGGGCCCCTAGCTGGGCTTGCCTCCATGGCCTACGGTTGGTGGTCGAGGGGTACCTAGGGTACCCCCCTATGAATCCATGCACTGTGTGGCAGGCACCATGGGGTGCCTGCCACAAGGTGCAGGGTTTTAATCACACCCCCATTTCTCCATAGGAGCCTGTATTACGGCTGGTTTATGACCGTGACAGAAGCTCCCATAGAGAACAGTGGGAATCCGACCGAACAGTGTTCAGTCGCATTGTAATCAGGCGGTCGGAACCACCGACCTCAGGTCGGTCGGTCCTGAGTCCGAGACGGTGTCGGTTGGAGGCAAGGCATACCCGCAACAATTGCTCAGATTTAGCCAATGTAAGAAAAGAGTGCAAATTTAGGTGGTAAAATGTAAAGACTATGTCCATATTGCCACAATGATTTTCCCAAGTTGATATCGTCAAACTGAGCTCAGCATAATTCCAGAAAGATTCATGATGTTAAATACATTGCTCCTAATTCATAAAAACTAAATAGAGTGCGGTTCAGAGAATAAAGTGCACAATGTACATTAAAAGTTAATCAAAAACATGCGAATTTCAGTGTTCAATGTTAAAACATTGATAACAAGTGCAATTCACAGCCAAAGTGCAAAATGTGCCACTGACATTACTAGATTCAGCCAAGATTTAAAAAAATAGGTGCAAGTTCAAGCAGTAAAATGTATAAGGTGCTTACATACTGCAGCATTATTGTTCCCAACGCAATCATGCAGTACTGCCAGATAGTTACCATGAGGAGGGTCCCCCTAAGTTCGGGAAACCTAGCTTGAAACGGATGACCATTTAAGCGGAACTTTTTATCCAGCTGATCATACCGCAGGGTACCGACCCAGTCCTGGATAGATGCCTAAATCCGTTTCCTCTTCTTCTTGGCTTTTTTTTTGTGCAGTTTTATATAGTGCGAACTTGACCCGAAGGTATCAGAGCTCTTTACATGTTGCATTACATATGGACACATTCATTTTTAGGCTCTGGAGATTAAGTGATTAAGCCTCCCGCCAGACTCAAACCTGGTTCCCCAGCTTCAAACTTGGCTGCCCTAGCCGTTAAGCTACACCCTCTCCCGAGAGGCTTTCTTACCTTTATGCGCACACAACGTTTTTTCCAAATTGTACATCAATAGCAAACGCGCAAGCCATTGGTGAAATGACGGGGTATGCGAATCTAGCCAGTGGCTGCTGGTATTCAATGACATTGGCGGGGGTGGGTTGCGGGTTGGAGGGGTTTGAGGAAATGAAAAAAATAAAAATAAACACCTACCTGTCTTCTGCCACCGCCGCCGCCTCCTCCTCTCGGTCCTCTTCGCCCGCTTCCAGGGCAGGAAGCCGTCTCCCAGCCTCCCGATAGCCAATCACAATGCTGCAATGCAGCGTTGTGATTGGTCTGAGCGCTGTGGATCAGCGCTCAGCCAGAGAATGGGAGGCTGGGCATGTCCTCCATGCAGGCTGTAATGAAGCCTGAATGGAGAACATACAAAGTGCGCATGACTGTTTGGCCAGCCTGAGACAGCCGACCAAAGCGTCATACGCACTTAGAGTGGGCAAACCACTCCCTTTCCTGCCCTGCTCTGTGAGCACTAGCTGCGCCCCTACCTCAGATGAGCAAGGGTAAAAATAAAATGATAATAACAGTAAGCAGAGGAGCGGCCACTGAATCTAGCCAGGCCGATGCTATACAAATACGAACCACTGCCATGGCTACAAACACAAAGAGCTGGTCGGATCTAGTAACCGCCTCACTGTGCACGCCCAACATACCACATGGCTTCCAGGCATAAATGGCTTCCAGGCATAAAACATAGGTACTGCAATGCTTAACCATATGTGTTCTGGGCATGGTTCATTAACATAATCAGGGGTAGTAAGCGCTATATAAATGCAATTACAATACAACACAATACAATACAATAATATTTGCAGAGCTTAATGATCAAAGGATTAGTGTGGATAGAAAATATACAATATACATTCAAGTATTGTCTTACAGCCATATTCCTATAGAAGATCTGTAAAAATAACATACCATCCCTTAGAATTCAGCCATAATGACATAGTCTTTTTAAAATAAAACTGGCTAACTGTAGTTCTATAAAAATCAAATGAAAAGTCCTGCTTGACGCATTTCCATGAAAACCGCAATTCTTTTCCAAATCCATGGGCTACTGGAATATGCTTCAGTCTGTTTCTCTGATGTTAAGATGCACCCACTTCAATAATTGTAATCAGTTTAAAATAATTGAAAATCTTGAGTTGTGCATTGACATGCCAAAAGAGGCAATTCTTTTTTCTATCAGACAAAGCTTCTGGAGAATTAGTAGTGTGAGGATGAGTGTTTTGACCATTTTTGTTACCATGGGAATCGCTATAGTAACAACTCGATGAACCAACAATTTATTAAGTTACCTTGTTGTGAAACTCGAGAGAAAGCAAATATACAAAAAGCAACACAGCGTTATGGACATTTCTGTCATTCTGCAGCTCTGTCATATGTTTTGCCAAGATACATTTTTTTAGATATTTCGGATCAAAAGGAAACATTTTCAGCATGCACAAGAGGCATGTTTTCAATTTAGAGAAATATATTTCGCTGCATATTTGAGATGCAGATTACCGGCAATGGCTCATCTTTTTTCCCCTCAATATTCGGAAAGTGCATTTTTTATCAGAGGTTCACAATATTTTAGGAAGACGTTGAGGACTGCATATATTTATTTTATTGTATATGATTTCATAGAAGATAAATCACATTTTAAAGAATGATAACAATACTTAAGAAAGAAGGTTCAAAATTAAGAATATAAAGAAGTGAAGTAGAATTTGGTAATTCATCCACAACTAAACCGAGTCCAGGGTCGGGTTGGACAGAAAATATACCTGGGCACCAAAATAAAAGTGGCCCCCATTAGCAAATCAAATATCTAAAAATTGACCCATATTTCCTAATCAGGGCAGTTTAAAAACTTGTAAAGACGTGCTATTTGAGTGTTTTGCAGGGTATGGGAGACTGCATGCATTTGTACTTGCTGCAGGCAACGTTTGTGGTAATATGAGGGAAATCAACAGAAAACAAGCATTTGCAAAGCGATAGGTCTCACTTTTGGGAGAGTTAGAGCTATTGGCGTTGTAAAAGACAATGGGGCATATTCTCAAGGAGCTATCGCCGAATTAACGGCACTTTATCGCAGCCAAAGTCGTGATAAATATACCTCCCCATTCAGAAGCTGGTGTAAACAGCCCACAGCACCAGTTTACCCGCGATAGCAGCCGCAAAAAACATCGCCACAGAGGACCCGCGCAACTATCGCTAATGAGATGCAGAGTGGGCGTTCCCGTGCCAAAAGGCGCGACAACATCACACCTCAACATTCTCAACGACCAGCCACATCGGCGATAAAAACACAAAACAGGCGATAAGGCGCGTTAGCACCAGGAAATCTACACCTGCCCTGACCTGGTGTAAAGTCGGACGGCAGCCTCCAAACCAAAAGGGAGCACAGCCCAGGGCTACATCGGAAGGGCAACAGATGCCATGGAGCCACCCATCATGCGGCCCGGACACCCAAGAGGGCCACAACACCCACCGCCACCACCCCCAGGACCACCCCGCCCAGGCACCCCCCCGACCAAAGACATGCCACATCAGCCACACCTAAACATGTACAAAATATTCCGCTTGATGTCGCACAATCACAACTGGTGACATGCATGTGTCGTCACAGAAATGAGCAGCACACATTCACTTTCGAAGCAACAAATAAAGCTTTATTAAAATGAACACCGAAATGAAATGAAGACACATGGTCGCTCCCCTCGGGACAATACGTAGGTCACAACCTGTAAGACAAAAAACATGATGAGAAGGTGTGTCCTGCGCACATCAGAGGACAGAGAGAGAACGAAGGAGAGAGAGAGGAAGAGAGGGAGGGAGAGAGAGAGAGGAAGAGAGGGAGAGAGAGAGAGAGAGAAGAGGAGAGAGAGAGGAAGAGAGGGAGAGAGAGAGAGAGAGAGAGAGAAGAGGAGAGAGAGAGAGAGAGAGAGAGAAGAGGAGAGAGAGAGGAAGAGAGGGAGAGAGAGAGAGAGTGCCGCCCCTGCGCACCCAGGCCACACTGCTCACCTGCTGCCACCGATGTGTCTCCAACCACGTGCCGGTATATATAGCAGGACACCAGGTCACACATCTGAGTCAGAGCCGTCAGCTGAAACAGAGTCCAGATACATGACTGGCACAGTACACACACTTGCACAAGACAACATCGCCTGCCCGCCCATGCACACCCAGGCAGAGGCACCACAACCCCTCCCGCCGCCCATCGGAGCATGCCCGCCCATGCACACCCAGGCCTCAATGCTCACCTTCCGCCACCGGCGCATAGACAGGAGGTCCCACCACGTGCCGCTGCAAGCCACAAGCCCGGGGCCCGCGGACATGGCACCCTCCACATCATGCAGCCCCGCTCCGCAGGCCACCAGGTCTCACGTTTGGTGCTGGGTCTTGATTACTCCATGGCATAGGACATACCAGTGCACCCGGCACCATCGCAGGCTGCAATGGGTGCCACCAACTCTGGGATCCCGGAGCCGACGCCACGTGGCGGTAGGCCCGCGCTGCCCGCTGGCTCTGGCCTACACTGCGGTCCAGCAGGGCCCACAAAACCTGAGCTGTCCGGACCGCCGGGACGGGGCATCATCGCAGGCTGCACACTCGCTCAGCAGCTTAAGGTGCCACTGACTCAGTGCACCCAAAGTCACCGTCCCGTGGCGGGGTGCCTGTGCCGTCCGCAAGGCCCCGTGTGCCACTAACCCTATGCAACCCCAGTCTGCGCCACGTGGTGGTAGGCCCGTGCCGTCCACAAGGCCTCGTGTGCCACTAACCCTGTGCAACCCCAGTCTGTGCCACGTGGTGGTAGGCCCGTGCCGTCCACAAGGCCTTGTGTGCCACTAACCCTGTGCGCAAAAACTCATGGGCCCTTAATGATTGAGAACCGTGGAGCGTCCGTCATCCAGTCACCACCGGCAGAGGGGAATGTGACGTCGTCGGCCCCTTATGTTGGCGGAGTCACATGGCCTGTGACGCCTGTGCCGGATGGGTGTGGTGTGCGTGCAAACCTGCCCTCAGGGAGTGGCTGTGACATGCTGACAACTAGACCAGTGACCTGCACACCACCAGCGAGTACGCCTGCGACGGGTAGCAATGAGGGCCCCCCCTCGGAGCGTTAGCGGAGTGGTCTGGCCTGCCGTACGCCGGACCAGCGCAGGGTTTGCAACAATGAATTGTGGGCTCTGGGCGTGGTTCAGTCCATGTCCGGACAAGAAAGTGACTGATGCGTGTGTCCCTGTTTTAGTGTTCACGGGACCCGGTACACAAAATGCAATGTAGCACCCTCTGACTGGCATCCCACAGGATGAACATCATTGACGCAAGGGAAGTCACTGTCCCTACATTCATCCACACATTCACACATGAATGATGAAAGACATGACACAGCAGTGCGTCACTGGATGTTTATTGCACATCCAGTGCAGTTATGCAGCTGGAGCAGTACAGGGCAATGCCGAGCACACTACACAATATGGGCATGTGGAGGGCCAGCCAGAGTCCATCCGGGGATGACATGTACTGCGGAAGAGGAAGGGTACAGTCCGCAGTCTGGTTGCCATGTCATTGGTCGTCAAACAGGATGTGGCAGTCCATGTCGCTGTCCAAGGTGAGTGCATCGGAGTGTATCGGGGGTCAGAGGAAGGTCATGAGGCCATGTGCGGGACCAAGCAGAAACAGGCCAGGTGGCGGAAATGTATGCTAGTGCCTCCTTCTGAGAGCCAAACCATCCACGTCCTCGTCCTCGGATGTGTGCTCTGCCCCACCTGTGGGTGTTGCAGTACCGGCTGCGGCACTGTGTGCCACTGACACATCAGGGGCCTGAGTGGATACGCCTGCCACACTGGGAGGCACTGACACACCAGGGGGGGGAGATGTGGATGGTGTGGGGGCAGCCGCATTCATCAGCGACACGCCTTGTGGCAGCAATGCCATGATGAGGACATGCAGAGCATGGTAGATCCCTGCTACGTTTCGATGGTGTGCAGCGGTGGCTGCCATCCTTTCCGCCTCCATCCGCACCATGTCCTTCATGAGCCTCCGCATGTGTGCCAGCTCACGGCTGGCATCGCTGGAGCCACTCTGAGCGGACAGGTGTTCTTCTCTCTGCGTCATGACTCCAGCGATGTCAGTCAGGACTGGTTGGAGACCATGGGGCGGATGTAGACACCCATGGATGGCGTCCAGTTTGGTAGCCATGAGCTCGAACCCCACCCGCACCTGCTCAGCCGTCTCCCTCTGGCCCTCCAGCACACGGCGTTGGAAGGCCATGTGTTGTTCCTGGGGGTCTTGGGAGAGTGCCGGAGCTGTGGGTGTCTCCTGCTGGGTGGTTTGGGTGGTGGGTGGGGTCTCATCGATGTGGCTGGGCTGCCCTGATCCTGGAGGTGAGTGGCAGATGAGGTCAATGATGTCTTGGATGGTTTGGGTGTCGATGCTGGTGTTATCCTCCTCGCCATCAGTGAAGAGTGGCTGGGACTGCTCTGCAGGAGGTGTTGAAGGTGGCCCTGCAATGTGAAGGGGAGATGGTGTATTACAATGTGTCCGCATGTAAGTAGCTGCATGGTACAGGTTCACATTCAGACAGCATGGCATTGTACATTGTGACAGTCTGTGGATCAGGGTCATAATCCAGAGTCATTGTGGGTGTGCACTGTGCTCTGCTTGCTTGTGCATGTGTGCCATTGTGGCCATCTCCCCCGTCCCCCCAGTACCTGGTGGTCACTCACCCTGTTGCGGTTGTGTTGTGTCCTGTCGAGCAGTGTCCGGTCCCCCGACTCCAGCCACAGTCTCCACACTGATGACTGTCGACACCAGCTCCTCCATGTCATCCAGCTCCAGCTGTGGCGCAGGGCCCCCACCTCCGGTCTGTGTTGCTGCCTTCTGGTTGGCGGTGAGTTTCTCCTTGGTCTTCAGCTTGATGTCTTAACTTCATCGCCTCTTGACCTCGTCCATTGTCCGCTTGTGCTCTCCAACGGCATTCACCTTGTCGACGATGTCCCGCCATATTCAATTTTTGGTGCCCAATGACACGTTGGAGGTGACGAATAGTTGTTGATGGTGTTCCATCACCTCCGTGACTATGATCCTGTTCGCCTGCGGACTGAACTTGGTCTTCCTCGTCTTCTTGTCCTTGCCCTTCCCTGTCCCCGAGGTCCCAGGCTGGTCGTCCGGGGTGCTTGTGGGTTGCGCTCGTCCTCTGCGCCTGCTCCGGCTGCCTCCATGGTGCTTGAGTGTTGGTCAGTTTGTGTGTGGGTGTTTTTTCTACTGTTATGGTGATTTTTGATGCCTGCCAGTTGTGTGTTGCAGGCCTGGCGCTGCTTGTCGCAGATTTCCTCATCGCGCTTTGGCCCATCGCGTGTTTTTTGGTGTTGTGGTTTGTGTTTTTATCTCCATCGTGGTGGTTGTATCGCGGACATTGTCCGCGGTTTTGGCAGACTATCACTTGCTATCGCCTTGTTGTGAATTCCACGTTGACACGGGGTTATTTTCCCGCGATAGGCTGCGATATTGAAAGTTGCGTTACGCTACTCTTGCGGTAGTTATCGCACGTTCTTATGAATATACCCCAATGTCTTTTACCTATGTGCTTTAGTTTGGAGTGTAGTGGATATATGTGGTGTGGAGTGGAATTATGTGGGTTGTACTGGAATTGTTAGTTGTGTAATTGTGTGGGGTGGAATTGCGTGGTGTGGTGTGTTTTTTGTGTAGTGGCATTATGTGCCATTGTGAATAGATAAGGGTGAGAGCTGTACAGAATAGATAGAAAGGAAGATAGAGAGGGATAGATAGTTTGTGCTTTAAGTGGTGAATAAACTCGAGACAGAGGAGCAGAAAGGGTGTGTGAGAAAGAGAGAAAGAAGGGGAGAGCAGGCCACAGACACATAAAGAGGGAGGACATGTGTACGCAGAAGACATCGTTACCATAGCAGGCTGGAGTTGGGAAGGCTGGAGAACAGACTCTTAAAAGCCATGGCTGCGGGGACACGGGTTACAAACAAACAGAAATGCTCAGTGACGTATACCATGACAGGGTACATGGTTCAACTCCTTTGAAAGCACCAAACACTGTTAAATTATATGGACGGCCAGGTCCATGTCTCGGCATCGGTTCAAAAACATATAGATTGAGCAATCATGTTAAGCGCTCCAATACCTTCAGGTTGAGTTTGCGATAGAGCGGAAATAATTTTACAAACTGAAGTTAATTATTCATCACTCGCCTCTTTGTGACGGGAATCCGTGTTAGCTGATGTCGCAGACAACCCTTCAGACAAGAAGAAGAAAAGTAGTCCCCAAACGAAGACATAAACACCTAAAGCGTAAGGATGTATGTAGTTGGTGGGTGCTGCATGGAGAAAAGCGGAAACGAGAAGGAGGGACAAAGACGGCGGATTGCCCATTGGCAAGCAAGTATTTGTAAAGTACACTATCCAAGACAAATACAAAGTAATCAGCAAGCAATGGGTGGAGTTCAACTCCTAAAGCATACACAACAGGTCGCTAAGCGACAGTGCAAGTGCTGTATGCTCGACCCAAAAATGGCCCACCAGATCATAAAACATCCCCACAAATAGTAACAAAAACAGAACTATGAGACCTGCCCTTCAGGCATTACCAGATTGGCCTATAGGCCAATCTATGCCATGCACCAGAGCCTTTAGGAAAAGTTAAGGGAATTGCATGGAATAAAGGCTCTTTAAAAGCAGCAGGTAAGAGATATTGTGTGAGTTAATGCATTCAGAGGTGTGATAAATGTTTTAGATTTTTTTATTTTATAATGTTCGTGTTTGTCTAATTTTTTTATACTGCACACACAAGTATTTATAGTTTATTGTAGGGGCACATTGAATGTACAATAACTTTAACACAATTTTGTAGCACAACAAAAATCGATGTTCTGATATTGAACTATAAAAATATTGACTCCACAATGTTAACTACCACTGTGGGTGGCCTCATTACCTGTTACCAGATGAAGGCGTGAGGATAATAGACCCACATTTCACACATAATCACATAATTTCCCCTGAATGGGGAATAACATGCAGACCTGTGAACATTAGGTCCAAATACATGTTTTTCTTACTTTTAGGTAAATAACAGGCCCAAATGTATACCCACTTGCCATCTGCTTGATGCACTTTGGTATCCACCTTTTTATTGGCTCCTGTTTGGCAGCTCACACCAAAGTTTCCGTGAAGCAGTTGTAGTGGATGAAATTTCTTTTTGGTAGGTTTCATGTAGATTCATTAAATGGCACCGAAGTTATTAGCAAAAAAACACTCTTCATATGGAAACTCTGACCTAACTACAACTACAAATTGGTAAAAAAACAGATGGGGCAAGCAATTGTTCCGGATATTTGCCAACATCAAGGGTGTTGCTTAATATGGATGGCATCTAGGATTCAGGAACAAGAAAGCATATATTTGTATTGTCCAACAGGACAAAGGGTTGTTCAGTTTGTATAGTGGTTAGGTTATCAAGACTTTCAGTGTCTTGATATGTTCTGTGGATAGCAGGGGTTTTGCTTGTGGATTTTTAGTTCTTGCTAATCATCTTTACAAGTTGGGGATTCCTGACACTTGAACAGTGGTGTGCTCAGCAACTTTGGGCAGTATATTTTTTTCAGATTCTTGTTATGGGTTCCTGGGAATAGTGCTTGTATCTCTCACGTCCTACAACACATATCTTACTTATAACTCTGTTATATTTGGGGATTGGTTGTGCTACCTAAGAATAATGATGACATCAGTTCTAGTCACAGCTCTTCCATAACAAGCATTAGCATAGTATTTAGTGCATTTCCAATGTATATGCTCAGCGTTTGTGCTCTCTTAGCTGTATATATATCACATTTGCTACAATATTTTTGTTCCTTTCTGGGAGGTGATGTACTTGGCTGCTTATGACATTATTTGTAATTTACAGGTAACAGTTTTAAATGCATATTCACTGTTTACATTTTATATTCACATGTCTGCTGTCTGTTTCAAATTCTTTTTTTTCTTCTTTTCTGCTTTGGTGCTTTTTGTCAAGTGGATAGAGAAGGGCTGTTTTAGCTTTACATTTAAAACAATAGTTACTTTAATTTTAGGGGTGTTTGGTTGTTAGTTTGGTTCTATAGTTCAGGGCCTTTTGACTTATTTAACATCTAATTATATTCACTTACATTTTCAGTTTGTTTGTCAACTTTGCCAGTTTGAAAGCTGGTGTTGTTGATGTTCAGAAGCTGGCATTTTTGTTTGTAATCGTGTAATGGCAGCTAAAGTTTTGAGGTAAAAAGAAAAAATATTTAATCTAGTGGCTAATTT
Source organism: Calotriton arnoldi (assembly GCA_963921515.1). Classification (NCBI taxonomy): domain Eukaryota; kingdom Metazoa; phylum Chordata; class Amphibia; order Caudata; family Salamandridae; genus Calotriton; species Calotriton arnoldi. Next base: position 4,282,121 of record CAWUFW010000428.1, read on the forward strand.
TAAGTTAAGTTAAGCATTAGGAAAATAGTCTGGTTACATTTTTTGTGAATGGGTTTATTTTACTCTCTTTTGATGAAGATGGTCGGTTTCCTAAATCTGCCAGAGTGTCGGTTTTCTCTAGGTGTAGGAATTTTGCTGCAAGGTTTGGGTGATTTAAGGCTCCTTTTTAGTGTTTATTTCGTTAGATTCAAATTTCTATTAGTTACTTTGTTATACGTTGAACAGTTTTTTAGGTCGAGCCTAGCGTTGCAGCGCATGCGCTGCTCGCTTTACGAGGCATGCAGTATTCAGTATAGCGTGGAAGCTTCATGGAAGCTCCGCCCACTCTCCGCCCATCTTTTTCATTGGCTTACGTCCTAAATGCTGCCTTCCGATTGGTTTTAGGCTTGTTAGTCCCTCCTCATGACGACCATGTCGTCATTTGTATCCTTCCATGGCTACTGGCCCCTTTACTCCCAACACTATTTTCTTCCCATCCCTCTCCCCCCCTCCCGCAGTCCGTGACTTCTCGGGCCCCGTGCCCCCCGCCCGCTCACTCCCGTTCATGCCTTCTCGCCCGCCCGCACTCCCGTTTCCAATGCAATAGGTCTCGCGTAAATGAGAGTCCTATTGCATTGCAAATGCTTGTTTATTTTTAACTTCTATATGAATCGTGTGTCCACCCGCTTAGTGTTTGTGGGGTTATTCTCGTCTCAGCAGAGAGCGCCCGCCCCTCGCCAACCCACCGGATCCGAATGGTTCATAAAAGTGCAAGCTAGTAACGGGGCAGTTAGATGGCCAGGTTTTAAATGCTGTACAAATAACTAAAACAGCTGAGAACAGTGGCGGCCGCTCCATTAGGGCGTTGGAGCACCGCCCCACTGCTTTCTCGCAGTGTGAGAAGCAGAAAATAAAATGGTATTTTAAATACCATTTTATTTTCTGCTTCTCGCGCTGCGAGAAAGCAGACGGTAGAGGTATGCCTGGTTGGGGGCAGGCGGGAGCGTATGCCTGGTTAGGGGCGGGGAGGAGTGGCTTGCACCACTCTGAGTGCCCTGCTTGGTCGGCCCTGGGGCTGACCAAAGCAGTCATGCGCACTCTACATTTTCTCTATGTAGGCTGCATGCAGCCTACATAGAGAAAATGGCGTTCCTACTGGTGCCCTGCTGGGCGCCGTTCGGGACTCCGCACCAATCACAACGCTGCCATTGCAGCGTTGTGATTGGCTTACAGGAGGGGAGGGAGCTGCAGCATGCCTGTCCCGCGTTCTGTTCCTGTTCAGAACGCGGGGCCCAGGAGCAGAGGCGGCGCGGACCCGGTCAGGTAAGCTTTCTTTTTTATTTTACCCCCCCCCCGCGCGACCCCCCCTGAGTATTGCGAGCTGCGACTGAGGGGCGCATCTGCCTTTATGCCCCGCTGTAAGTGTAAGGCTTCTCTGAGGAGGGTTTGGCATGAAACCATGTTCGTGCTCGTGTATTTCTGTTGGGAGCTGGTTTTCAGAGCACGCCATGCTGGTATCTGAGTGCTCAGTGCTGTAGACCATCACTCAAGCCAAAGTCTTCCACCATGCTGTGCATCCCTGCTTATGATGGTCCTGATTCATTCCGCCAAAATGTTTGGAATGTTCAGTTGTAAAGCAACCTAATAATTAATGGCCATGAGACGGCATATAAACGCTCCAAATAACTAAATTCTGGGGGATAGGAAAGAAAGACAGAATCTGCCTCATGCAGCAGTTGTAGCCACGTGGGCAAACGCAGAATCCTGCGACGTTATTACGGAGATACAAAAACCGTGTATTTTCTGTAGAAAATGTGTTTCCTATCGGAGGGAATTTCAGCAATCCTTTCGAAATGCTCTAAAATGTTGCATTCTAACTCAGTGGCATTTTTCAAAACACGAGGGCAGTGAATGTCATAATCCCCGCTCCGTCACTGCAGGATTCGTCCCCCCATTAATGATACAAAAGGTTTTCCTGGAAAGCTAGAAGCACGTACCATTAACTAAAGCCTCAAGTGCACTTGTTTCGAATGTAACCAGGTGACTGGGCTTTTTGTCTGCCCGAGGTGCATAAAATGAGCACTGATTGCAACCTGGGTGTCGGTAATTACACTGTAAATATTGCCTGTATTGGAACTTATTTGGGGCCCATTTATTCAACTTGTTGTGCATAAGGTTATGTAAATACCTGCATACACTGAGGCTTGTTTTTATTATTTTTACCGGATGCGATTACAGCACTGTATCTTAGTGTTTAAAAGTGATAAAGATTTTGTATAACGATATATCTTTTCAGGATAATAAAGTTACTTTGCTTTTGAATCTACTCAAAGATGGCGAGCAGTCGGAGAAGGGCTAATGCCTCTTATGCAGCCACGCACCTCCAGTACTCCTGAATGTGCCACTGTCAGCAGTATTTAAATCACTGCAAGCCTGTCTGGTCCCCCGGGGTTTCTCTGACACGGTCCCTTCATCTGAGGCCCTTCCCCCGCTGAGCATCGGACAACTGCGAAGGCAGAGACTGGTTTGGGCACACTTGGGAGAGTGTTGCATGCTTGTCAGTAGTCACTCCTTCAGCAGCACAAATCAATCAGGCATACTCGGGGTACCCCTGCTGGGAAGTTTAGTATCGCAGTTACTATGTATGCCTATGTCTATAGTATTAAGTTGCAGTGATGAGAAAAGATGTTTTTCAGCCGCAGGTCGGATGTAACCCCTGGGCTTTGTGTCTGTAAGCACGTGAGGTGCTAAAGTCCAACATACCCCCCGCCACCCTCCCTCACCCTAAGCACGAATTAAGAAAGTAGCGCTTTATCCGGACACCGGTCAAACATTATCTGTTGTTTAGCCGGCGGCCGGTAAATATTCGCTACCCTCGATCGAGATTCTTAAATTCCTGATGGGTTGGGATATTATAAACTGTACCCCCCTCTCCCTCTTCACCCGCCCTCCCCCCCACACACTCACACTCCCGCTCCCACGCGCAGGACGAGTAGTCCCAAGGCAGGTAACTACAGGAGGTAGAAAGAGGCAGAGAGTGTCAAGGAGTCATGGACAGAGAGAGTGGCACAGAGAGTGGGACGTAGAGGGGTGGGGAGAGAGACCTGTAGAGAAAGGGGCAGCGACAGATACATATAGCTTTAGGTAGAGACAAGCAGTCAGAGATAATGAGACATTTATAAACTGGGAGAGAGAGTTAAAGAGTGAGATAAGGGCAGTTTGGAAGGAGGAGAGAGAGAGAGGGAGACAGACAGTGAAAGCTAAAGAGACTCAGAGATGGGCAGGGGGAGCTCCATGGCAAGAGGCAGTGAGAGACAGACAGAGCGAAAGAGAGTGGGCGAGAGACAAAGAGGAGAGGAGACAGACAGTGCAAACATAAGTAAGAGAGCGCGCGAGAGGCAGGAATCCACAGCTACAGAGAAACGTAGGCGAGAAGAAAGAGTGAGAGACAGGCAGATAGAGCCAAAGACCAAGAGAGTGTGAGAGACGACCACATACTGCTGAAGAGTAAGAGACAGACCAGGGAAGAGAAGGAGAGTGCAAGAGACGAACACAGCAATAAAGCAAGACAGAGAGGGCTAAATATAGAGAGTGCTATAGAGAAAGCGAGTGAGGGACAGACAGTGATCTAAATAGAGTGAGAGACAGGCACAGAGACCCAAAGAGAGTGAGAGACAGGCACAGAGATCTAAAGAGAGAGTGAGAGACAGGCACAGAGATCTAAAGATAGTGAGAGACAGACACAGAGGTCGAAAGAGAGAGTGAGAGACAGGCAAAGAGAGAGTGAGAGACGGGCACAGAGATCTAAAGAGAGTGAGAGACAGGCACAGAGGTGTAAAGAGCGAGTGAGAGACAGGCGGATAGAGCCAAAGACCAAGAGAGTGCGAGAGACAAGCACTGAGTGCAGAAGAGTGAGAGACAGACAGGGGAAGATAAGGAGAGTGCAAGAGACGAACACAGCAATAAAGGCAAAGAGGGATAAATAGAGAGAGCGCTATAGAGAAGGAGAGTGGGAGACATGCAGAGAGATCTAAAGAGAGAGTGAGAGACAGGCAGGGAGATCTAAAGAGAGAGTGAGAGACGGACAGAGTGCTCTGAAGAGAGAGAGAGACAGGCACGGAGATCTAAAGAAAGAGTGAGAGACAGGCACGTAGACATAAAGAGAGATCTAAAGAGAGTGAGAGACAGGCAGATAGATCTAAATAGAGTGAGAGACAGGCACATAGGTCTAAAGAGAGAGTGAGACAGGCAGGCAGAGCGATCTAAAGAGAGAGTGAGAGACAGGCAGAGAAATTTAAAGAGAGTGAGAGACAGGCAGAGAGATCTAAATAGAGTGAGAGACCGGCACAGAGATCTAAATAGAGTGAGAGACTGGCACAGAGATCTAAAGAGAGAGTGAGAAACAGGCACAGAGATCTAATGAGAGAGCAAGAAGCAAGCATAGAAAGCTAAAGTAGAAAGTGTGCGATGGAGGAGACAGCTAAGGAAAAAGAAAGAGAGCTAAAGAGTGAGCTACCAGCAGAGATTGCTAAAGAGTGAGAGACAGATAGGGGAAGATAAGGAGAGTACAAGAGGCGAACACAGCAATAAAGTAAGTCAGAGAAAGGCAGAGAGGACTAAATTGAGAGAGTGCTATAGAGAAAGCGAGTGAGAGTCAGCCAGGGAGATCTAAAGAAAGAGTGAGAGACAGGCAGGCTGAGCGATCTAACTAGAAAGAGAGAGTGAGAGACAGGCACTGAGATCTAAAGAGAGTGTGAGACAGGCACAGAGATCTAACGAGAGAGTGAGAAACAAGCATAAAAAGCTAAAACGAGAAAGTGTGAGACAGGCGGTGACAGCTAAATAGAGAGAGAGCGCTAAAGAGTGATCTATTAGAATTGTGCAAAAGAGTGCAAGGAGACTAAGAAGAGTGTGAGAGAAGTTTGGATGGCGCAGTGGAACTGACACTTCCTGATTGGAAGATCACCTGTAATCAATCCTAACATTTAATTGTGCTTTCCCTATAGTCGCGGTCTGTATTGTGGACTTCCTGCTATGCAACGGTGTCACCTAAAACAGATTCAGAATGTTGTAGTGAAGTCACTGTTGCACTTTTTTTTAAAATGGCGTTTCTTGCATGAAAACAGAAAATTAATTTAAGGAAATAGTGTCATCATATTGATGTACAGCACTGCACAGTCAATGAATGTATTTATTGTATAGTTAAAACCATTTCAAGTGTATCAGTGTGTTCAAAAGTTAATATGGGCAAATGATAACATCAGCATATGCGAAGATTGTCCTCTATAGCTCATAAAAATCGGCAATTTCTTAAATGATAAATAATTCAATCGTATTGCTTTATTAACCTTCCTGCTTCCTCAAATTTGTTTGAAAATGCACCATTTATCCCATTTACCCATAGGTTGTTCAGGCTCGCTTGCTACGCTCGCTCGCCACAGTGCAGTATGGCAATAATTTTACGCCTCACCACTTTCAAATGTCACCAGCCACCACTGGCTGAGAAGTTAATGTCGATGACGGGGTGATGGCTGCGGCCCTTTGTGGCGCCCCCTCTACGCCTGCTGTGGTCCGCTGTGCACAGCTGATGGGTGAACTCTCAGGGTGCGGCCACTTCTGTTTGAAGACGTTGTGTCCAGTGGTACAGTAGGCGTTTGTGACCCTTCTGAAAATGAGGGGACTGGCACAGAAGCCGTATTCACGCTGGTAGTGGCGAGGGCTCGCGGGGACATATCGCTCCACAGCGGGGAATGCAGATTTTCTGTGAAGGAGGTGCATTGGCGGAGTCCAGAATTAGCTCCCCCCCTTACATGTCAGATTGAAACTAGGGGTGGGCGGAATTTGCGTAGTCGCGCTACGCAAAGCTCTGCGAAACGGTAAAAAATCTCCGCGAGCACGCAAAAGTTCAGCGAACATGCGGAATTGCTTGTTCCGCCCGTTTGCGGTGCTTTTTTCCTGTTCGCGAACGTTGTTTGCGTGCTCGGGGGGAAATATCTCGCGAACACGCATTTTGAAAGCGCGAAAAAATTCCACGAAGCCGCTGATCGCGGAATTTTTGGTAATTCCGCGTTCTCCGCGGAACGCGAAATTACCCAAATTCCGCAAATTCCGCGAGCGGAACGGAATTTACCGCCCAGGCCTAATTGAAACGTGCATTTTTTTTAGCCTCTCATGCTAAGAGGAGGTATTACACCTCCAAAACCAATACTGTTGGTGACTGTTATAGAAGAAAGGAAGCCGGCTCCGAAATCCCAGGTCAGGACTAGCATTCCAGTACAGAGGCTACAACAGAATATTGTATATCCCTAAACCACCACTCCCCCCCCCCCCCAAAAATATACAAAATCTGGCAAAACAATGGGCCGGGACGGGCTGATTCAAACCACGTTGTGCTTAACGAAAGCTCTATAATAAAATGGCAATACATTTTTTGTTCTTGCGCGTAATATTCACCCACGTGTAACACACTTCTTTGTGTGATGAGGTGCCCGTGTGTAAACGGTGTGTGCGAGAAGAGCGGAAGGCCCAAATTCCAAGAGAAATGTAATTATTTTTCTTCCTAGGCCCATAAAAAGCGTTCCTGCTCCGCTGCCCCCTCACGCTGCTCCAGTCCCGCAGTTGTCTGATAGCAGGTGTTTCTGTGCCACCAACGACCAACCACCCCAGCTCCGGGACATGACAGATTCTGGTAGTTTTAGTAATGGTTTGTTTTAATCGAACACACCAGGCACCAATTACAAAAGCGGAGACCAAGAATGTGTGACGTGGATCAGTCGGGAAGCACATGACACCCACCGAAAAGGGAATATGGGTGGGGTCTGTTCCGGAACTGCTTTGAAATGGCCATGCCTTGTTTTCACTCTCGGCTTCCGGGCAGCGTCAACCTTTTCATGCACCTGTCCTGTCTCCTTTACCCTCCCCCCCTGCTTTGTAGCTTCCGTTGTTATAACTAGTCTTGTCTTCGCCTTAAGTACAGAAGGCTGAGCTGGGCCCTCACGGAATCCAACCTATGAATTACACAGGGACCAGCTGGGCACTCAGATCGGAGTGGGGGTGAACAGGTGCATAACTTCAGGGGGTGTTTGGGGTGCTACACCCTCAAATAAATGTGTTTTGTAGTTAAACGTTGGGTACATGTTCTTTAAGTCGGTATGGTGAGGTGTTTGTCGGATTTCCCTTGGGATTTTGACAAACACTAATCTGGTTTAAAGGTCTTAAACAGTTATTTTACAAAATATTGAGTTTTAAGTACCCTTCCCTCCTCACCTTAAGCCCACCTACTGGCCTGCTTCTCAAATGTATTTTAACCAGCGTGATTGTGGGGAAATCTGAAGCCCCTTACTGACCAGTCTGCGCCCCAGGGGTGAAGGTGTGACTACATTGTAATAATTCCAAGATCAATGGTACTTGGCCACGCCTTGGTCTTTGTGGGGCGCGGGAGGGGGTGGATGAATGGGTGGTCACATTTCAATAATTTTAAGATCCGTACTGCATGGCCACGCCCAGGTCTTGGTGGTGGTTGGGGAAGGGGGCGTATGAATGGGTGGTCACATTTCAATAATTCTAAGATCCCTACTGTTGAGCCACCCTGCTACCTAGTAAATCAGCAGTTGAAAATCCTGGTGCAGAGAAATGAGTGCGCCTCCCCAAGGGGAAACCTCAATCATGCAGCATGTGGTATTCACTAAATTAACTGCCCTGCATGAACCCAAAACACCATACTGTCAATCAAGTCCTGCAGATAGGTAGGGGGAAAACTCAGTTATATTACTGCACATGTGCGAAAACCAAATGTATCTCGAAACTGACTGCTCGTAAAAAATCTCAAGGTAGAGCGCTGCACTGTCTTCAGTTCTAATTTAATGAACATCCTGAAATGATTCTAGTCTTGTATATGGTATGTTGTTTGAATGCCGTGCAGTGCAATGAAAATGGTCTAGCAAGCACAGAACCTAGTCTGCTCTATGTAGCATTCTACATGGAGACCTAGGGTCATCCCTTAAGTGTCACCCTTTATATTGCTCACTATCGGAACCCTCCCCATGTGAGGTGCTCTATAATGGAGAGTTAAACAGCGTACTGTGCTGTGTGGGCATCTTCTGACTAAAGTTTTTCCCAATTTGTGAACATTGATACAGCCCTTGCAAGCAATGTGCTTAATTATTTTGGGAGCAATCTTCAACCCACTTTGAATGTGGTGCTTGCGTCACACCTGCAACCTTTGAGTGCGCCATTTTCTACCAACTTTCTGAAATCAAAGCATAATCTAAATTTTATTGAGTATTTTCCCATAAGGATTCGTCTAACATAAACCTGTCTGAGGATTTCTAATCCAGTGCAGCGCTTTCTCCAAACTAGTCATGTGCTCCTTATCAAGGGATGAAATAAAGCTGTGATTGGAGTGCTCTACTAAAGGAAGCTGTGTTATGTTAGGGTTATCCTTCAGAAGTTGCCAAGATCCTCAAGAAATGGATTATGGGAGCCAATCAGATTACTGTTTCTAGCGCCTTTCATTCTTGCAACGTCCATATTGGTCCTGACTTTGTCGTATAATACTACACTGTTACTATGTAGAACTTAATACACTGTTTAGCTACCTATTTTCCTGTTACCCCCAGTTAATTTGTGCTCCATGTATTGATATCAAAAGGGCAATTGGGTTTTATTGGTATATAAACTTGGCCAGCAGCAAGGGCCTAATTCCTGGCTCCATCTTCCCACAAGGGGTACCATGCCAGAGAAAACTGGGCAAAGGAAATCCATAGAATTTCAATGCAGGAGGGGGGCTACATACAGCTGAACCTCGTACGATTTGGCACCCCTTACTTGTACAAAGAAAGTCTCGCTATTTTCTAGCTAGCAACTTGTTTGGGTGATTTTTTTTTAACCCCTTCCTGCTTTTCTTAAATATTTCTCCTTCATAAATACGTTATTATGGCCATGTCGTCATTTGTACCCTCCCATGGCTATTGGCCCCTTTACTTTGAGTGCACTGTGAGCACTACTTTGTCCATGTCTTCTCGCCCCCTTCTCCCCACTCCCCCCGCCCGCACTCCCGTTGTCCGTGCTTCCCCCCTCCCGTTGTCCGTGATGCAATGCAATAGGTCGCGTGTAAATGCGAGTCCTATTGCATTGCAAATGCTTGTTTAATGTGTTTGTCTTTCTTTGGGTTATAAAGTGTGACCCTCAAGATCTCCTCCCTTCAGAGGTTGGTGTGGAGAGGGGATGTGGTACAAATTGTCCACTTAGAAGAAAGTGACACAGAGTTAAATGCTGCCTTTAGTAGACAGGCCGTAAAATATGTGTTTTTCGTGTGAAAGGGCCCTGGATTGTGTGTGGGGGTGGGGGGGCCTCGGTCCTCAGTCAGCTGGTACCACGTGTGAGGCCTGACTGAGGATGATGCATATGAAGGCCCTGCGGGGAGCCCTTGGTTTCTCTGATCTTGGGTTCAGGCTCACAATGTCATCTTGGGAGGAAGATAGAGCCAATGAGATAGAAGTTTAGCGCCTCTGTCGATTCGAGGCACACCGAAGGTGGCGCGAGAAGTGCATTCCCACATGGGACGCTCGAGGCCTACTACCCTACCCTTTAGCCAGGTCCACAGTATAAATCCATCCAAGCGCCTACACGCAACTCAATTTCTAGTATGCGCTATGAAAAACTCATTTCACCTAGCAGCCGTGGGCTCACGTTTACTAATTAGAGCCTTCTGCCTGGCGCAATCTTGGTGATAGCATACTATAAGGTGGAAACACGGGAAGGTGCATCAGGAGGTTGCACCCCGCTGCGGAGGACTGTGTGTCACGTGTCTGAGGCCCACTCCACCTTTCATCCGTGCGGCGGACACATTATGAGGACCCTTTCCTTGGGTAATAAACTCCGATGTTTAAATATAGTGTTAATAATAATGCTGATTAAAAACTGCTCCAGTGGATAAAACAGATTTAAGTGCATCTTGGGCATGATGGGCGTGAAGTCAGTAGTCAGTGCTGAAAGCCTCAGGTGGGCCCTGCACTGCCCACAGGTCCTTATCCCGTCCAGGTTTGCTGTGATCACGTCATATGTGCAGAGACCGTTGACTAAAATACTGTACATATTAGTTGTGTTGTAGTGATTTATACAGCGCTTATTCTGCCCATGGTAAGACCTTGTAGCGCTTGTATTCTGCGCACAGCAACGATGCCGCCTCCTGGTGCATAATTGCAGGTGCTTGTTTGCCACAAACGTCAAGGTAGCCGAGGGCTTTAACAGTTCGTTAGGGCCCAGTGTTTACTGCATGAGTGCAGGGAATGCCCTGGAGTGCCCCTGGTGCTTTGGTACCACGACAGGCCTTGTTCTTGCCGCCCTCCCTACGTTTCCCTTTGTGTTTGAGTTCTGCTGCAGACTCCGTACAGCTTGTTAGCCAGGGACGCGTATTAAGGTTTACATAGGGGCGGGTTTGAGCCTCCGTTGTTGGTACTCTGGCGTCATTCAAGCCCTCAAAAATCCACCTAAAGCCCCTTTACCCTCCCCCAGTAAAGTTCACTTGCACCAACTCACACAAAGCACCTGTCACTCACCACAAACACACCTAAAGCACTATCGCTTTCACCAAATCCATGCAAAGCGCTGCGAGGCAATGCGCTTATATTTTAGGAAACGCACGCAATCATGGCATGGTTTTTGCTGGTTTATTTTCTCATTGGTGTCGTACCCAGGCATGGCTGGATACACGCTGCGCTGAGGCTAGGCCTTGGTCGTTGCAACGCAGCAATGAGGGACACACAGACAGTGTTGTGGGTACTGGGCTAAGACCCCGAGCGGTCTTACGCCCCTTTATTTAACCCCTCGGGCGAGCCCGCCCTCAGGGTGTGTGAGTGCGTGTGAGTGCAGCGTGAACGGGCCGGGTGGCACCGTCACTACATCCCTCCAATCTTTTAGATACTAAGGTCCTTCACATTTGTAAACTCAGTCTTTCTTTACGCACCACACAAAGTCCTTTAGTCTTTGGCTGGGGACGGGGTTCGGCCGGAGACCATACCTCTGGCTCCGGGAGTTCTTTTCTGTTTCTGACCCCATTGCCCTTCCTTCTGACTCTGGGGATACAGCCTGAGGGCTCCGCTGTACTTCACCCGTTCCCGACTCTTCTCCTTCTGGGCGTGACACGGGCGCGGGACTACTGATGGGAGTGCTCGCTGGCGCTGTTCCTACTTCCTCTTCTGACTCTCCCGTGTCACCATCGGCCGGCGCTGGTCCACACTCCACTCTCCTGAACCAAGATGTGTTCCTGGTAACCACACGATTCCCACGCATGGCCGACACCATGGTCCCTCTCACATTGATGACCTCCCACACCTCCAGCTCGTACGGGGTGCAATACTTCCAACCAGGGTATCGGTCCTTCACGATGACCCTGTCACCGACTTGGATGTTCATCGGCCGTGCTCTGCGATCCTGGCTCGCTTTATCATTGGACGCCTTTCGCCGGGCTTGAGCCTCGCGCTCTATCTGCGCGTAGCGCATCTCCGTTCTGGTCAACGCCCTGCTGGCGTACGCAGTTGGGACCCATTCTTTGGACTCTGTCTCTTGCATCAGGACCGCGCCCAACCCTACGGGGCTTGCGTCCACCACCACCTCTGTACGCCGATGTGGGCAGACATACGCCATCACTCTGTCATCAATGAGGGCCTCCTTGATGGCATGGAATGCCAGATCTTCTTTCGCGGACCAGACTCACGGCTGACCAGACTTTGTAAGATTGCGGAGTGGTTCAGAGAGGGACGCTAGATTGGGAATGAACCGGCCACAGTACGTGGCCATGCAGAGGAAACTGCGGACCTCTGTGGGCGACGTGGGCCTCGGGGAAGCTCGTACGGCCGCTGATTTCTTTGGATCAACACGCAGGCCCTCTCTGGAGAAAATATATCCAAAGAAGTCCACTGACTCCTGATAAAACGAACACTTGGCTTTGTGCAGGGTGAGTCCGTTCTCCACCAGCCGTTGAAGGGTGGCTCTGAGATGCACGTGGTGCTCCTCCAATGTCTTAGAGAATATGAGGATGTCGTCACTCAAATTTATAACTTCCTGCAGCCCGGTGAGCATCTCCCTTATCGCGTTCTGAAACACCTCCGCGGCAGAGGACACCCCGAAGCTTAGTCTCTTATACCGACGTAGCCCCATGTTAGTGGAGAAGGTCGTGATGTTTCTACTGTCGGGGTGGAGCTCCAATTGGTGGTAGCCGGCATTGAGGTCGAGTTTGGCGAACAACTTGGCGCCATTGAGGTCGGCCACGATGTCATCCATGGTGGGTGTGAGATGACGTTCCCTCTTCACGGCCTTGTTCGGGAGGCGCATGTTGACACAGAGTCGAATGGCTCCCGGCTGCTTTGGTTTGGGGGCCACTACCAACGGCGACACCCACGGGGTGGGGCCCGACACTTTCTCTATCACGCCCAACTGCTCCAGCTTCTTCAGCTCCTCCTCCACTTGAGGGCGCAGGTGGAATGGCAACCGACGGTGCCTCAAGGCCATAGGCTTGACCGTTGGATCGATGTGCAGCTTGAATGTTTTCCCTTTGAGGCGGCTCAGGCCCTCAAACAACATGGGGAAGTCTCTGAGGATTTCACTGACATGTAGATCGTGCACCTGATTCGCGAAAAAGACCAACTCCAGGTCCTCTGCTGTGTGACAACTGAGGAGGGTTCCTCGTTTCCCTTCCGTGACATGAAACTTTGTGTTGAGACAATGGCCCTCGCTGACAACTTCAACCTCCATGACTCCCCGTAGGGGAAGCGGCTCGTTTCCATTGTATGTGTATATCCTTGCTTTGGACGGTAGGAGTGGCGGACGAGGTGACAACTGCTCATATTGCTCACTGTCCATTACGTTCACCGACACCCCCGTGTCTATGAGGGCACTCACGGGAGAACCAGCCACTGTGATGGTGCACAGGGGTGGTGGCCGGCATCTTGTGCCTTCTCGACCAACGAACGACACGAAGAACACATCATCGTCTTCTGCACCTAGTCCAAACCCTGGCGGAGTGGCGTCCGCTTGATCCAACGGGTCCTCGAGCGTCAGCTGTCTCACCGCTGTCGTCGTTCCGCGTTGACTTGGGGTGTTCAACCTCCCCCTGCCGCTCCTGCAGACCTTCGCAAAGTTGTTGAGCTTCCCGCAGTGGGAGCAGGTCTTTCCTTTCGCAAAGCACCTCCCTGCTGGGGGGTGGTCCAATCCACAATTTCCACACGCGCTTCTTTGGAGTGGTCTTGTGGGTCCTCTTGACGTTGCCGACCGTCTCTGAACGGCGTCCACTCTCTCCTCTTTAATCACCGGGGGTCGTGGCGGTGCGGCGTGGGCCGGTTGAGAGCCGCCTCCATCTTGTCGGCACGAGCGTTGGACAGCTCGTGGGACCTGGCGAGCACAAGAATCTCATCCAGACTGATGCCTGATTGTCGTAGTATCAGGCGACGCAGTGTCACTGACCCGGCATCCCTGGATGACTTGCGCCCTGATCTCCTCCCTCTGGTCAGGCAGCGTGCAGGAGCTCGCCAGGTTGCGTAGACGAGTATAGAAAACATCTATGGTCTCAGCCTCCCCTTGCCGTGCCTGTCGGAGCTTGAATCGCTCGAAATCGGGGTTTATCTGGGGGTCGAAATGCCTGTTCAAGGCCGCAACCGCCCCGTTGCAGTCGTCGTCTGCTCCTGTGTTGGGCAGTGTCTCGAATAAATCATAGAGCTCACCTCCTCCGTAGCACATGAGGAGTGACCGTTTCACCCTTCCGTCGGTCTCTCGCACGCCCACGAAGTAATGGTCCAGGCGGCCAATCCAGGACTTCTAGCACGACGCGGCTGTTGCGAGGTCAGAGAGCTCGCTGAACGGTGGTAAGGGGGCAGCCATGGCCTGACCGGGCCGAGGTTGTGCCGGAGGCGCCGCCTGCTGAGGGATTGGCGACTGCGCCCCGAGGGCACCACCCCCTCCATCCACGTCTTGTACGCTCATCCTCAATCATTCGAGCACTTGCAATGCTCACAGGCGGCGGCAGGGCAGGTCGCTGGGTGCAGGCTGACATGGGCCACCGGTGGTGCTGCCGCCCCTGGATTTAGAGAGCAGGCTGGGGATGTGGGTGCCCTAGCCAGTGATGACTCCCACTGCTACAAGGAGTGTTTCCCTCGTCCGTGCGCTGAGCTGATGCACCTTAGAGGCCTGGCAGTGGCTGCCTGCGGAGTGTGGTGGGCCGGGTGCTGCCAACCTTGTGATGGTGAGAGGGTCAACCCGCAGGGGGTGTCAGCCAAAAGCACTGTAATGTCTATTCAGTGTCTTCACTTTATATCCAATTCAGGAGTCCAGGTACTGCACTGTGCTTGCACTCGTTCAGGGACTTTTTTTTTTTACTGTCTCCCTCCTCTCACAGCCGGTATCAGAGGCCAGGTGCTGGGGTCACGCCAGTACATGCGCTGCACCGCTGCGGGGCACACTCTTCTCACAGCCGGTATCAGAGGCCAGGTGCTGGGGTCATGCGCGTACATGCGCTGCACCGCTGCGGGCACACTCTTCCTTTTCGCCGACTCAGGCGCTGCTTTCTACCCACCGGCCGCAGGCTCGACCACGTGATCGTGGGAGCGCGGCGCGCGGCTGGGCTTTCACACTGCCGGGGCGCCGGCACGGTCCTGCCGTGGTGTGAGCGACACTCGCAGCCAGCACAGACGCGCGCAGAGCAGGGTCGGCCTCACTGTGAAAGCGCTGCTCCAGGCGCCGATGACGTCTGCTTCCCTCCGGTCACACGCGACCCGGCCGACAGGGCAGGAGGCCAGGCAGCAGCGCGGTGCGGGGTGGGCACCCGCTGAGGATGCACACGCGGATCCGGCGGAGCGGACTGCACACCACGTAGAGGTCGTCCACGGCGGCACCCAGCCGCGCTTCTTGGCACCGGAGACAACTGGAGGCAGGTGAGGCACGACGGAGGCATGGTTGGGACCCGCCTCGTCGCCAATGTCGTACTCAGGCATGGCTGGATACACGCTGCACTGAGGCTAGGCCTCGGTCGTTGCAACGCAGCAATGAGGGACACACAGACAGTGTTGTGGGTACTGGGCTAAGACCCCGAGCGGTCTTACGCCCCTTTATTTAACCCCTCGGGCGAGCCCGCCCTCAGGGTGCGTGAGTGCGTGTGAGTGCAGCATGAACAGGCCGGGTGGCACCGTCACTACATCTGGTGTTGGAAGATGTCCATCTTGAAACTATGTGTCTCCATGGCTTCCATTCTATTTTTTTTTTTTCGTTCGTCGAAATTTTGTGTTTATTTTGTTTGGTACCCTTGAGACAACAGGGGCCTGTATTGGGGTCTTCTCTGGCCTTATTGGCCTCCTCACGCACCGTGACTGCTCAGCCCCGGCCCTGCCGACCTTTTAAGTGAAATAGGTTGTCTATGCCGAGCAAGCACTTCATTGCAGCGACCTCTTTGCCTGTCTACCACCGCTGTGCTTCCATAATTATAAACTGTTCTTAAAAAACACGTCTCCTTGACCTTGGGCGGATGAAAGGCTTGCCAGCCCTGCAGACTTTTTGCACTTGCATCCTTCAGGCCGTTATTAACCCTCTGAGTTGCCTTGCCGCCTAACACACTATGGTCCGACCGGCTGCATGCAGACTGGCCGCTTAATCCTCGTTAAAAATAATGAGGTGGGCTGTAGGGTTGTGGGCGCACATGTGGGATTTATGGGCCGGGCCTGCACGGTATCAACCAGGGAGGAGGAAGCTGGGCCCAAAAAGTGAGGCAGGGAATGATTGTAGCTTTTCAGCCTGGGGTGACACGTGTGAATCGGGGTCCCCATAAAAACAGGTAACAGGCTCTGAAGACGAGGCGGGGACTAGCGTAGCGTAAGAGCAGCAGTTTGTAGTGATGGGAGAGGGGGTGCAGTGTGCCTTTCTGGGGATAGGAAACGAAAAACATTTTGTTGTAGTCCATGTTACGTAAACAATTTGAATTTGAACCAGATAATAGAGGAAACCAATTGTGACACTATTGCAAAAATGTAAAAAAAATGTAGGATGTAGCTCTTGCTTATAAATTTTGATTTTTGTTACAGATTTAATTAAAGATCGTTCTAGAATAATAGCCTTAAAAGAAAACGCTATTTCCTTTGCTTACGATTTCAATCCGAGAGAACGTAAAGCGATTATGCCCCAAACTCGGCCACATGTGCCCCGGTCACTCACCTCAAATGTGGTAAATGAACTTTCTGAAGCAGAAATAGTGCACCCGGGGTGGTTACATGAAGTGGATTTGCCCACCTCGTGCATGGTTCAAAGCCTTATGGAACGTCACGTTTAGCTACTGACAGGGCCACTGGAATAATGCGTCACAAGAAGAACCTATTGCGCAGCAGAGTTGACTAAGCGATTTGGGTAAAAGGCAGATTATGCTGCTTAATGCGGCGCATTTTGTGGTAGAACAGCTTCATTGTGTTGCTGTTTTCTTGCATGTTTACCCTGTCTTAGCTGGCTCCGCATCTGTAGTATCCGTATAACACCCAAATGCACCAATAAGCAATGCGAAGGTTTCCCATGAACTTTTGGTAAGAGCATTCCTTGTGCAGCAACATCTGTTGTCACGTTTTTAGTAATTTCTGGACCGTTTGTGCGTTTTTGTTAATATCTCTGCAGCAAATGATGTATTATGTGGCAAATTCAGCAAATCCATAACTATGAGGAGAATACTGCGGCCCAAAATTACTGCCTTCTTGTAATCTTCAGTACTCCGATTCCAGGTCTCCCTCCTCAACTCTTGCTCCACAGCCCTCACTCGAGCTTGAGTGCAGTGCAGCAGCCGGCACAGACCTGAGGGTCAGCAGTGTGAGGTGGCAGCCGGCACAGACCCGAGGGTCTGCAGTGTGACGGGCCGCTGGCCCACACGGGTGTGCACCGAGGGCGGGCCTGTGGGCCTGTAGAATGACGCAGGAGCAGGCACACATGGGTAGGCGCAGAGGGCGGGCCTGCCTGCTGGTCTGTAGTGTGGCACGGCAGCAGGCACACACGGGTAGGTGCAGAAGGTGGGCCTGTGTGTCTGTAGTATGAATCAGGAGCAGGCACAATTGAACAACAAGCAATTTTCCCTCCGGCTTGCAATCCCTAACCATGTTGCATGGTGCAGTACCTTATGTGGCCAAAAGATGTTCCAAGGGACACATAGTGACAGCCTGTGTTACTGGACCCTTTCACTGCTTCATGCACAGTACAACAGTAAATGTTACTGTACCCACAATAATGTGTTGCATAGCTAAATACTTATAAGGTCCCAAAGGCGAGACCGATTGCA
Source organism: Calotriton arnoldi (assembly GCA_963921515.1). Lineage (NCBI taxonomy): Eukaryota > Metazoa > Chordata > Amphibia > Caudata > Salamandridae > Calotriton > Calotriton arnoldi. The sequence continues at coordinate 4,299,393 of CAWUFW010000428.1, forward strand.
TTGCAAATGCTTGTGTTACTTTGTGTTTGGTTTTAAATTTTTTAACAGTTTGTTCCTTAGTTGGTGGGCTTTAAATTAAGTATTATGTTTAATCGTAACATATGTACTAAGGTTTTTCAATTGAAGTGTATATAATAACATTATTTTTGTGTTAATGTTTTGTGTACGTATGCTACTTTATTAGTTTTATAATAATTAAATGTGTTGAAATACTAAACATTGTTGTATATTTAGCTACATTGTTTTGTCAGTAAATATGGTTAAAATAGTATTTTGATTTATTTCGCTAGTCTAATATTTTAAAATGTTTTCTTTGTGTTTGGTACATTTTTGGGGTTTTAATGGTAATTATTGGTTGAAAATGAAGTGCTTTCATTTTTTTTAAATGTATTTAAACAATATTTCTGTGGTCAATATTGCCATTTGCAATATTTTTTTGTTTTGTATATATTTATTGTTGAAACTATATTTTATTCAATATAATCGTATTTTAGATATTTTCAAGGCAATATTTTTGTTATCAATATTTTTGCATTTCTTGTTTGTGTATAGGGTGACAATATTTTGGCAAACAATATTTTCTGGGTGATATTGGGGTCAATGGATATTTTAGTGGTCAATAGTGTGTCATATAACCCTATTGGTTCCAGGCTTTGTGCGGAGCTCAGCATAGTTTCTTCATGCTGAGAGAATGGAAAGCTCCTTACTGCATGCCTTCTATTTAATTTATTATGAAAGGTATATTTTCATACTGTTGTGTTGTTCTCTGAAAAGTGCTGAATGATGGCTTGGTAAAGATCTTGAGCCGTTATCAAATGCCTGTACTTAAACAGTGTCACTCCCTGCCACCATTTTTAACCTGGTTCCTAATTGAGATAATTGCCTTCACTACCTTGGTTGAAATGTGTGGACTAATAGGATTTATTTTCAGGAGGTTTTTGGGAATATAGAACAACATTCCATTCCTGACACAGAGGGGCCGATTCCGATCTCGGTCGGAGGCGCACCCAATACCATTCGGTCGGGAAAAAAGCCATGCGAAAGCCAGTTTCCCGACCGATCCGTACAGCACACCGAACGAGCAAGTACGATGCGCACAACAGCAAAAATTCCGGCCGAGCCGTACTCACCCAAACCAGGTCCTGTTCTCCGACCGAGGCGAATCCGGAAACGCCGAATCGAGTCGCACGGAAGGGAAAATGCAGCCCCGTCCGGCCGGACAAGTACGATGCGCTTTCCGTACGCGCCGAACCCGTCGCTACGCACGGCACGTCAAAGCATCCGGGAGAGGCGCACATAAGCTCCGAATCGCGCCACAACACGATCCACGGCTACGAGACGAACACAGCACAGACGAGGACGACGCGAAGCGACGAGGACGAAGCGAAGCGACGAGGACGAAGCCAAGCGACGAGGACGACGCGAAGCAACGAGAAGGACGAACGACACGAACCAACCATGAATCCCTTCGTCCCGATCATACCAATATTCTACATCTACTACCGGAACAGGCACGGACGCGTACGGCGCAGAAGGTAAGTCAGACACCAACCACAAAACACATACAACACGTACACGACACATCACACACATACACTGGGAATCTGAATATACTTGCAACAGCAGCACCATAGGGGCGGGATGCCCATCACCAATGCCACATATGCACACAGGGGCCTGAATGCGCGCCACCACCCCAACCCAGGGGGGCTGGATGCCCACCACCACTACCACCCTTAGCCAGGGGGCAGGATGCCCACCACTACTACCACCCTTAGCCAGGGGGCAGGATGCCTACCACTACTACCACCCTCACCCAGGGGGGCAGGATGCCCACCACTACTACCACCCTCACCCAGGGGGGCAGGATGCCCACCACTACTACCACCCTTAGCCAGGGGGCAGGATGCCTACCACTACTACCACCCTCACCCAGGGGGGCAGGATGCCCACCACTACTACCACCCTTAGCCAGGGGGCAGGATGCCTACCACTACTACCACCCTCACCCACGGGGGCAGGATGCCTACCACTACTACCACCCTCACCCAGGGGGGCAGGATGCCCACCACTACTACCACCCTCACCCAGGGGGGCAGGATGCCCACCACTACTACCACCCTCACCCAGGGGGGCAGGATGCCCACCACTACTACCACCCTTAGCCAGGGGGGCTGGATGCCTACCACTACTACCACCCTTAGCCAGGGGGCAGGATGCCCACCACTACTACCACCCTCACCCAGGGGGGCTGGATGCCTACCACTACTACCACCCTTAGCCAGGGTGGCAGGATGCCTACCACTACTACCACCCTCACCCAGGGGTGGCAGGATGCCTACCACTACTACCACCCTTAGCCAGGGGGCTGGATGCCTACCACTACTACCACCCTTAGCCAGGGGGCAGGATGCCCACCACTACTACCACCCTCACCCAGGGGGGCTGGATGCCTACCACTACTACCACCCTTAGCCAGGGGGCAGGATGCCTACCACTACTACCACCCTCACCCAGGGGGGCAGGATGCCCACCACTACTACCACCCTTAGCCAGGGTGGCAGGATGCCTACCACTACTACCACCCTTAGCCAGGGGGCAGGATGCCTACCACTACTACCACCCTTAGCCAGGGTGGCAGGATGCCTACCACTACTACCACCCTTAGCCAGGGTGGCAGGATGCCTACCACTACTACCACCCTTAGCCAGGGGGGCAGGATGCCTACCACTACTACCACCCTTAGCCAGGGGGCAGGATGCCTACCACTACTACCACCCTCACCCAGGGGTGGCAGGATGCCTACCACTACTACCACCCTTAGCCAGGGTGGCAGGATGCCTACCACTACTACCACCCTTAGCCAGGGGGCAGGATGCCTACCACTACTACCACCCTTAGCCAGGGGGCAGGATGCCCACCACTACTACCACCCTTAGCCAGGGGGGCTGGATGCCTACCACTACTACCACCCTTAGCCAGGGGGCAGGATGCCCACCACTACTACCACCCTCACCCAGGGGGCTGGATGCCTACCACTACTACCACCCTCACCCAGGGGTGGCAGGATGCCTACCACTACTACCACCCTTAGCCAGGGTGGCAGGATGCCTACCACTACTACCACCCTTAGCCAGGGGGCAGGATGCCTACCACTACTACCACCCTTAGCCAGGGGGCAGGATGCCCACCACTACTACCACCCTTAGCCAGGGGGCTGGATGCCTACCACTACTACCACCCTTAGCCAGGGGGCAGGATGCCCACCACTACTACCACCCTCACCCAGGGGGGCTGGATGCCTACCACTACTACCACCCTCACCCAGGGGGGCAGGATGCCTACCACTACTACCACCCTCACCCAGGGGGCAGGATGCCTACCACTACTACCACCCTTAGCCAGGGGGCTGGATGCCTACCACTACTACCACCCTCACCCAGGGGGGCAGGATGCCTACCACTACTACCACCCTTAGCCAGGGGGGCTGGATGCCTACCACTACTACCACCCCAACCCAGGGGGGCTGGATGCCTACCACTACTACCACCCTTAGCCAGGGGGCAGGATGCCCACCACTACTACCACCCTCACCCACGGGGGGCAGGATGCCTACCACTACTACCACCCTTAGCCAGGGTGGCAGGATGCCTACCACTACTACCACCCTTAGCCAGGGGGCAGGATGCCTACCACTACTACCACCCCAACCCAGGGGGGCTGGATGCCTACCACTACTACCACCCTTAGCCAGGGGGCTGGATGCCTACCACTACTACCACCCTTAGCCAGGGGGGCAGGATGCCCACCACTACTACCACCCTCACCCAGGGGGGCTGGATGCCTACCACTACTACCACCCTCACCCAGGGGTGGCAGGATGCCTACCACTACTACCACCCTTAGCCAGGGGGCAGGATGCCTACCACTACTACCACCCTTAGCCAGGGGGCAGGATGCCCACCACTACTACCACCCTTAGCCAGGGGGGCTGGATGCCTACCACTACTACCACCCTTAGCCAGGGGGCAGGATGCCCACCACTACTACCACCCTCACCCAGGGGGGCTGGATGCCTACCACTACTACCACCCTCACCCAGGGGGGCAGGATGCCTACCACTACTACCACCCTCACCCAGGGGGGCAGGATGCCTACCACTACTACCACCCTTAGCCAGGGGGGCTGGATGCCTACCACTACTACCACCCTCACCCAGGGGGGCAGGATGCCTACCACTACTACCACCCTTAGCCAGGGGGGCTGGATGCCTACCACTACTACCACCCCAACCCAGGGGGGCTGGATGCCTACCACTACTACCACCCTTAGCCAGGGGGCAGGATGCCCACCACTACTACCACCCTCACCCACGGGGGCAGGATGCCTACCACTACTACCACCCTTAGCCAGGGGGCAGGATGCCCACCACTACTACCACCCTTAGCCAGGGGGCAGGATGCCCACCACTACTACCACCCTCACCCACGGGGGCAGGATGCCCACCACTACTACCACCCTCACCCAGGGGGGCAGGATGCCTACCACTACTACCACCCTCACCCAGGGGGGCTGGATGCCTACCACTACTACCACCCCCACTCATAGGATGGACAATGCATGACACAACAAGCACACCACAACCTAGGGAATGCAAGATTAAGACATCCCCCCACCACCATGACAAGCGTGTGTAGGCTGTGTCAAATGCCTACAACACCGAACATGACTTTCAACATACAATGTGACCCCCTAGCACATGTGCCACACATATATGTGTGTGGCACCCACAATGCAAGCAGCCCATGACCATTGTGGCAATGGGGCCTAAACCCCCATCATCACAGTGACCAAAAGGTAAGTGTGGGGTCCATAGCTGAAGCACATTTTGACCATTGTGGCAATGGGGTCTAAACCCCCATCATCACAGTGACCAAAAGGCAAGTGTGGGGTCCATAGCTGAAGCACATTTTGACCATTGTGGCAATGGGGTCTACACCCTCATCATCACAGTGACCAAAAGGTAATTGTTGACAAAGAAAGAGCTGCAACTGCCAAACTGCATGGATCATTCCTGCTCACAGAACCAAAAACTCATCTGTGGCAAAGTAGTGTATGTGTCCCATTGCAACATAAATTGGGGGAGCCAAATACTGCAGTGCAAATGAAACATTCCTTTGGCCATGTGCAGACAAACAACACCCATGGGGGCTGAGACCGTCAACAGTCATCAATGACACAATGACAGAAGTGACCATCAGAATGCAGAACCACATATTTGCACCAATGGGCACACAAATGCAGATACCCTGTGGAGACAGCAGATGTGAGGTGAACAGATACCATACCATGGCAGCAATGGGACACACAAACCATGATCACTGTGCTGACCGATGACCTAGGAGTCCCAGGGACAGCAGGGGAAACACACCAAACAACATACAGCCAATGGCACACCCAAGATATGCCAATGCAGTGGTGCAGATGCACAAACACAAACAGGCAGACCAACACTGTCATCATACACAGCAGGTGAGGGGTGGGGGTGCCAGTGTCCCCAGGCAACCACACAACACATGAGGAGAGCTGAATACCAATCATACAGATGTGCATACACTGCCACACTAAGGTAACTCATGGATCCAAATCCCCTATGTGGGCAAGCAGGCATTGTCAGGTGAGAGGGAGCACAAAACACACATGTCACACAGGCACGTAGGAACAACAACTGACACAGCAAGTCACAGACACACCACAGCACCACCCCCAGGGCCCCCACAATGTGGTGACCCTGGGCTGAATAAAAATACCACTGTGATGACAAAGCTAAATGTCGTTCACACTATGAACCACAGTCAGGTGTCCTGAGCAACAAACTACCATCACACCTACACAAGCACAAATCAATCAGCATGGCCAGTAAGCCAAGGCCAACATGGAGGCAGGGGCCTAGCCGGGCAACAACTCTCATCTGCACACACTCAACACCACACCCCTCGACCTCCAACAATGTGCAGCAGTGAAGTACACATGCACTGGTGACATTGCACATGCACCCATGACTATTCCAGGGTGGTGGGTGGGAACCAAGGTGTAGAAACACATCACACATGGACACTCAACAAGACTCCTGAATGTCTGACACACTGCACACTACGCTGTACATGGACATGACGGCAATACCACACCGACCAATGGGATCCCAGCCACAGTCACACACCAATGAAGAAGCCAAGGTCACCCACAAAGAACACACATAGACAACTTCCAACATTGCAGCTCTGACCCTGAGGAGTGGCAGCAGTCACACACACAACATGTCACAATCACTGAAAGATAACACAAACTGGAAATCACATGACAGGGGCAAACAACAAGTGCCAAGGGGAAACCTGACTGTGACCCATCTGCGTCTGCACACAAACTCAGCCCTGACAGCAAACACACCTATGGGTGACACCCTGATGACCAGTAATGTGCCATGCACCCACATCACAGAGAACACAGGGAGAAGACTTTGGGGGAACATAGCTCAAGTCAGCAAGCATCACAAACAGGTACAACACTAGGGATCACAGCATGCGCAGATGAATGGAAGTGAACACACAGACATGCACATACAACACACACCTTGGGTGCAGGCAATGTCACACGTGTACACACTGCCATGAGGGGACTCCACTCCTGTGTGAGGAAAGCTGTGCCATATGTTGCCTCAGTAGGGCCCCATCATGTCAGCTGAGCACTTGGTCACACAATCAACAATTAGCACCAAATGAGGGCTCCCATCACATCAGCCTGGTCATGGATGTGCCAACGGAATCATCAGCACAGATCCAACACACTTGTATAGCAATGTTGCACTGACTACACGGATGAGTCCCTCCCCATTGATGCCCAAACCTGCATGTCCACTGGAGATGGCAACACGGTCAGGGAAGTAGACAAATGCAACGATGGCAGGCACAACAGATGTGCAGGGGTGGAAGCCACAGATATGAAATTGCCAATGTAAGTAGGAAACCCATTGCCAAATACTGAACACATGACACCCTCAGATGCTGCTATTGATGACATGGATACACCACATGATAGGACACATTCCCCCTGGACCACATGGGTTCCTGCACAGTAACACTTCATAATCATGAGACCAGATATCACCATCACTGCAGCAAGGGCATGGTTAGCTGCACCAACAACATGTACATCTGAAGCATGAGCACTAGAGAAAAGAAAGTTGCTTTATTCAGCATATGTGTTGAGGCCAAACGAAGTCCTGAAAAAGAGCAAAGGCCAATGGCCAGTCCATTGTCAAAGTTCAAACAGGGTGACACTGGCAGATGTCACCCTACGCATGCCTGCACAATACCAGGGACAATCCACTAGGAGGGGCAACCGGGGGCAGGCCAGGCACCGCAGGGACAGGATCAGGGCTCACCAGGGGGAGTCAGGGAAGGGGTGGTGGGTGCAGGAGAGCCACTGACAACTGCAGTGGAGGTGTCTGACATGGTGTGTGCCGGCACAACTGGGGGCATGACACAGATGTCGTGGGTGCCGGCACAACTGCAGTGGACCCTGCAGATGGGGTGGACAGGTCCGCCACTGCAGTGCCCAAGTCAGACAGGGCGGTAGTGGACTCCACTGCAGTGCCTACCTCCAGGGAGGAGAATGGGGAACAGGCAAGGTGGGTTGGACAGAGGGGGGACACCCTCACCACATCAGTGGCACAGACAAGCGCAGCGGGGGGTGTGGTGCTGGGAGAGCAAGTGGCAGGGGAGAAGGCCGGAGCATCTTGGGGATGGTATATCTGTGGGTGGGGGAACCTGGGGCAGGGTGTGGTGGGGGCACCTGTGCAGTGGGGGCCTGAGGGATGGAGGACGGAGACCTTGTGCCTGAGCTGCAGGGTGGTGGCGGGGTCTTGCTCTTAGCACTCCGGGGGACTTGCGGGTGGGGGCCTCAGTCCGTCTGCGCCTGGGGGAGGGTGTCCGGGGGCGAGGGGCACTCTGCTCCGTGTGGGTGGGCTTCCTCTTCCCCCGGGATGCTGGAGCAGCTTCATCGGTGGGGAAGAGGCCGAGGTCACAGAGGAAGAGCTGCTGTGACTTTGGGGTTGCAGGTGAGGCAAGGGAGGGTGCTTTGGAGGGAGAGGGAACTGAGGACTGCGCAGTGCATGTGGATGCGTGTGTGTGTTCCAGGGCCCCATCCCCTGTGAGTCTGGCTTCAGTCCCCTGAATGTGCGTGCGTGTGCGTTTTGTCATTGGCGTGTGTGTCAGTGTGCTGGATGTGTGTGTGCTGGTGTGTGCCTGTGCCAGTGTGTGTGTGCCTGGGATGGGTAAGGTGCTGGGGAGTGTGGATGGAGCAGAGGCAGGAGGGGTGAGGGACCGTTTGAGGAGGGACACTGCTGCCGTCAGGGAGGAGTCCATGGACCTATTGCCCCTCTGTAGGTCAGACATGCCCGATGAGATGCCCTCCATGAACGACACCAGCTGAGTCAACAGCGCGGTGTGCGCATGGAGGACACTCAGCATGGCTGTCTGCCCTACATGGAGCTGGCGAAGGAGGTACACAGACTCCTCACTCAGGGCAGCAGGGGACACAGGGGCAGGGGGTGCGGTGCCTGGCCCAAAGGAGACACGCTCCCGGACATGGGAGCCTCCACGGACCTGGGGAATGGGAGCCGATGGGAGGGCGGTGGTGGTGCTGGTGGTGGCGGGGACAGCAACACTAGCTGGGGTGTGGTGGCTGCTGACACCCGCCTCCACAAGGGAGTCATCCTCCGAGTTGCTCTGGTCCTCAGCTGAGGTGGATGCTGCTGAGGACTCCTCGGTGTGGCTCCCTCGCCCTCCGTGCCACTGGGTCCCTCCGACCACTCCTCGGCTGCTGACCCAGTCTGGCTCTCCGGCTCCTCCTGGTCCGTGGAGCTGTCCCCTTCCGTGGCCGTGGATGTATCTGCAAACAATGGGGAAACAGACAGACATCAGTCACCTGCACCAAACGCACACACCACTGTGAGCACAGCACATTACAGAGCAAGCCCTGGCATCATTAGTTGTACATTGCTAAAAGTGCCCTAATTGAACAGGAGAAGTCAATTGTCAGTCTGATGCCAAGCATGGCACTCACATCCCACATGGCCTTGCACCCATCTGTCTGGTGTCTGTTGGATTGCAACACCCCAGTGTTGACACATGCACCAAGTACACAGTAGTTGGACAGTGCAGAGGACACGGTGTGGACACATCACAGCTCTTGCCACTGAGTCAGTACAGGTTTACGGATGTAAGGGATGCCCAGAGTCAAATAGGAAATGCATGTGATGCATTCCAGCGACAGACACCATGATGCACCCATGTCCTGATAGCCAGCGCCACTATGGTGTGCATGTAGCACATGTCACTCCCCTGCAGGATCACCAATCAGTAGACACATGCCATGGCGGAGGCATGACTGCAAAGTCATACATCACTGTCTCAGTGATGTATGACTTTGCAGCCAGACAACAACACTCTGCACTGTGTCACAATAGTAGGTCATGGGGAATGCAAGTCCTGGAGCTGCACAAGTGCACATGTACATCCCCCCACAACACATCCTCTTAACCCTCATCTGTCCAGGTCATACCTATTGGACATATGGGAGACCTGTGACACTACCCTCTGAACCTGAGCCCCTCACACTCTGCTGTGCATGGGGAACAGCTGCCTGAACTTCACATTTACATGCCCCAGTCTGCATGGGCAGCTGATCAGACACCTATGTGTCACACAAGTATCGTCTCCTATGGTCACATCTCCAGTGGCATGCTGAGCCCCTACCAAGAAACTCCACAGCAGTCCTGGCGACTAATCCACAGCACACTGACACAGAGGCAGACACCTGAGGGGTCAAATCACTGTGCACAATGTGTCCTCTGATACACGGGAGTGGGAGTACAGAGTGTATTGTATGGCCTGGAGTAGGCATGACTGTCCAGCCCCACATGAATGAGGGATGAGCCCTGGACTGTAGGCAGCTGGCTAAGTATGTGTGACACACGTCATATACATACTCCTGGGGCCCAAACATTGTTCCCACCCGCAGCATGGGTGTGTGCCAGGTACCCCAGCCACATGTGGTGGATCAGCTCAGCAATTGGACCACAGATCAAAGTAACACGCTGAATACATGTCAGAATACAGGCATTGTGTAAGCAATGGACCCACCCATGATGCCCACCACAGAGTCAGGGAAACAGATGCTGTCTCCCACCTTGAGTCAAGCAAACTGCAAGGACACAGTCCTAAGTGACAGAATTCCCTGCATGTAAGGGCCACACCTGGGTATCAGATGAGGAGTGGGCAGTGCACAATAGAGGGACATGGCTCCTGGACAACATGACTGCTGTACTGTGGCAGTTCAACCTGGCCCGAGGAGGGCACATAACATGTTAGACAGAGTACACAGTGCAGTCTTTGACTCACCCCCTCCTTGCTGCTCTCTGGCCTTCAGCTGCCCATCCAGGTCTGGAAAGACCACCGCCAGGATCCTGAGCATGTGGGGGTCAGGGTCCGTGTTCCGCCCCTCCTGCGAGGAGGCGACAGCTTCAGCTGGACCCGTGCAATCCTCCGGGTCCAGCCCCGAAGGTCCTGCCACCTCTTTTGGCAGTTGCGGATCCGGCGCTTGTAGACCCCCACGGACCGGACAGCCCGGACGATGTCCTTCCATATCTCATGCTTCCGATGGGCAGAAGCCTGTCAGGATGACAAAGTGATAAGGCCATTACTACACATGCAACATATCCGTGCATGACACAGTTGCATATACATGTCGCAATCACAGGGGCACATGGTGTACCCAGGCAGTGCACGGCTGCCCATGGACAGTTTTCCAGAAGTCACTACATGGTATCATAGCATGGGGAGTAAAACCCTGTTCAGAAGCACTGTCACTGCACCATACCTGTCCAGTGCAAGTCACTACACACTATGGGGGGTGACAACTACTCAGTGAGCCTGCTAGCCAGTGGTGTGCTGACTCTCAGCCTTGCTAGTCAGACAAAATGCACATTCAGAAAGGCAGTGCACAGAACACTCACCTGCTCCCCTGGTGTCCCATACAGCTTGCTGTACTGTGGAAGTAGGCTGTCCAGCAGGGCCTGGTTCTCTTCAAGGCTGAAGGCTGGGGCTCTCTCCACAGTACGTGCCATTGCAGGGTCCAGAGGGGCAGAGACAGCAGCAGTGCAGTGGCAGATGTCGTCCTGGAGCATGTAGTGCAGGCAAGTGGGCTCTCAGGGGAACATGCAGCAATATATATGTGCTGGAGAGGCAGATACTGTCCCTTGTGTCCAAAGTGATAGGTCCAAGTCGTTTGCATCTTCTGAATCTGGCCAATCCATGGAATAGCAGCACCAAAACACGCCCACAGCATCCTTCAAAATTTCAACTTCATGACATACATGATTTTGCAACATTGTTGTGGGTGACCAACTGATTTTCCAGCAACCGACTCGTTCGAATATTCGAAAACGCGTCCGTTGCCAGGCAAGCCCATTGTCAATGGGTGCGCACCGATCGGTCCATTGAGGTACAACGCGCACAGGGGTACAACGCGTACCCGCACACATTGAAAGCAATGGGCCGGCCGGAGGCACCGATCGGTCCATTGCAGTACAACGCGCACAGGGGTACAACGCGTACCCGCACACATTGAATGCAATGGGCCGGCCGGAGGCACCGATCGGTCCATTGCAGTACAACGCGCACAGGGGTACAACGCGTACCCGCACACATTGAATGCAATGGGCCGGCCGGAGGCACCGATCGGTCCATTGCAGTACAACGCGCACAGGGGTACAACGCGTACCCGCACACATTGAATGCAATGGGCCGGCCGGAGGCACCGATCGGTCCATTGCAGTACAACGCGCACAGGGGTACAACGCGTACCCGCACACATTGAATGCAATGGGCCGGCCGGAGGCACCGATCGGTCCATTGCAGTACAACGCGCACAGGGGTACAACGCGTACCCGCACACATTGAATGCAATGGGCCGGCCGGAGGCACCGATCGGTCCATTGCAGTACAACGCGCACAGGGGTACAACGCGTACCCGCACACATTGAATGCAATGGGCCGGCCGGAGGCACCGATCGGTCCATTGCAGTACAACGCGCACAGGGGTACAACGCGTACCCGCACACATTGAATGCAATGGGCCGGCCGGAGGCACCGATCGGTCCATTGCAGTACAACGCGCACAGGGGTACAACGCGTACCCGCACACATTGAATGCAATGGGCCGGCCGGAGGCACCGATCGGTCCATTGCAGTACAACGCGCACAGGGGTACAACGCGTACCCGCACACATTGAAAGCAATGGGCCGGCCGGAGGCACCGATCGGTCCATTGCAGTACAACGCGCACAGGGGTACAACGCGTACCCGCACACATTGAAAGCAATGGGCCGGCCGGAGGCACCGATCGGTCCATTGCTGTTCAACGCATCACTGTACATGTGACTGGCATATGTCAGCATGCCTGTCTCAGATGGACATATGCCAGCCACAGATAGCTCCCAGGGAGTGAGGGGCACACCTACATCACGACAGCCTGTCCAAACCTTATCATAAGGCATGTAAGGCTGCATTTCCTATTGTGTGTATGTTGGTGTACATGTTGTCCTGTGGGTGTCACCTGTGGGCAGCCACCCCCAGGCTGTGCACGTGTTAATGGGGACAGGATCCTGGGTGTTACGTGTACGTGACCACTGTGATGTGCAACTGTTCATATCTGTGCATGTGCCATGGTCACATTTCACAGTGGTGTTTGTGTATGTCATGTCACATACCCCGTGAGTCCCATGTGGGACGGTATGTTTGAGCCAGGGTGTCCCAGTGGCACAATAGTGATGGCCCTCCACAGTCTTTGTGCATGTAGTGTTTACAATGTCTCTGATTTCATGTGCACAATGGGAGACAGTCTCCACATCCACGTTGTGTGTGCATGGACTCTGATGTTGTGCGTGTGTGTCACAGACGTCCATGGCTCTCCTGCCATGGCAAGTGTGGCCACTACCTGTGGGGGTCATGTTTGTTTTGTTGTGGTGTACACATGATACTCCAGGTGATGCCAGTGTCCATGTGGCATTACAGGGTCCCTGGGAATGTGCCTGTCGTTGAGCTGTGGTGCCTGGGGCACATCTGTCCTCACATGTCACTGGGGGTGACTGTGACACAGCATCATGATATCCAATGGGCCAACCTGGGACAAATTGATGCCACCTGTAGGACCGTGTTGACAGATGTTGGCCATGTATGTACCATACATGTCGTTCCGGTACTGCACACTTCATGTAGTTGTGCCTCATGATGATGTATGTTGGGATCTTGAGTGTGTTCAATGCCGCATATGTGGGGTGACTGACGATCTTGCTTACTTCTCCTCTGCACTGCAGGGCTCCTGCTGTCCATCGGCCATTCCCAGACCTGGCAACGATGGTGGAACGGGACAGCATCCGACGGTACCGCTTCACCAGGCAGCTGATTGAGGATTTTGCAGTGCAGTTGTCCCCACATTTGCAGCCTGGCCGGCCGTATCCTACAGCGCTGACCCCCAAGGTGAAGGTGATGGCAGCCCTACACTTCTTTGCCACCGGTACCTTCCAACATACTGTGGCGTCTGCTGGTGGGATGTCACAGACCATGTTCAGCCGTGTGCTCCGCGATTTCTTGGCGGCAATGTTGCTCTTCCTGAACCGGTACATCTATTTCCCTAGACTGCGACGACTCACTGACGTGAAGAGTGACTTTTATGCCCTGGGGAGGATGCCGCATGTCATTGGCTCCATTGATGGGACACATGTGGCTTTGGTACCACCACAGGCCCAGGAGCAGGCCTACAGGAACCGCAAGCACTACCACTCGGTCAATGCACTGGTGGTGTGTCTTGCAGACATGACCATCACACACGTGTGTGCCCGTTTCCCTGGTTCAGCACACGATGCCTTTGTGATGAGGAGTAGTCGCATCCCCAGGTTGATGGCACAGATGCAGAACCAGCGTGCCTGGCTTGTCGGTGTGTACTGACTTTGTGCCATTGTGTGTGATCTGATCTGTAGTATTCCGCCCACTTTTCCAAGTCAGCTGATGTGCACTTGTCTGTCCGTAGGTGACTCGGGATACCCCAACATGCCGTGGTTGCTGACACCCCTCAGGAACCCTGTGACACCTGCCCAGATGCGCTACAATGAGGCACATGGTCGGACCAGGAGAGTGATTGAGCGGACCTTTGGTCTCCTGAAGAGCCGCTTCCGCTGCCTGGACAAGACCGGAGGGTCCCTCCCATATGCCCCTGCGAAAGTGTGCAAGATTATCATCGTCTGCTGCATGCTCCACAACCTGGCAGTGCGGAAGGAGTTGCCTCTCATCCAGGATGACGATGACCAACATCCGCCACCTGTGGAGGATCCTGGCCTGGACCACGATGCCAGTGACGATGATGATGATGATGGTGATGGTGATGTCCGCACACAGCTCATCACCAACTTCTTTAGCTGAATGTGAGTATCCTGAGGTGTCATGTGAATGATGTGAGTTGGCATGATGTGTGGGTGGTGCTCTGGTGCTGTTGGAGTGTGTCCATGGGCTACTTGACTGGATGTGTGTTGCGATGTGTGGTGACAGGTGGGCTGTACTCCCCAACAGTGTTGACATGCTAACTTGGTTCTGGGTGGGTATCTTGTAACATGTATTGTGCATGAGTTTTGCTGTTCTGTCCTGTACTCCATTGCTTTTGACTGTGTGTCATTTCTGTCCTTCACAGGGTACTTTCAGATTCGTTTGGTCAACTGTGTCCACCGACAACGTGATTGCACATCCAGGCTGGTAGCTGTTGTGTCCCTACAGGTGATGTGCGCCACACCCATGGACTTCCTTCTGTCTACAGTTGTTGACTGTGTGCCCGCTACCAGGTGGGGTTACCTTGCATCTGTAGTGGTTACGGCATGTTGCTACTGTGTAATAAACCTGTGCTTCACTTAGTGATGTGCGTTGTCTGTGGTCACACATTTGACTGCCATTTGCTTACTGCACCTGTGGGCTACTTGACTACAACTGGGAATGGGTGTGGTGTCTGTGCATTGCACCGTCTTCCCTGGCAACATCAGTGTAGGCAATGAGTCAGATGGCCTAGGTGTGTATGTGTTGTGTAGCCCTGGTGGTGTGTCTCCCTCATATGTGTCACGTTGCCTGTACTCACATGCCTGTGTTGTCCTTGCTGTTGCAGTTCGCATACACAGTGTAATTTTGTTGTTCATCATCCCCATAACAGTACCCACGTTGGAATCACGACAGAGGCAAGTATGGTGTATTATTGTGTTTATTGTGATACATCTGTGATAATAGTGCATAGGATGGATTGTGCTGTACATGAATCTTGCAATCCCAAGTTCCTAGATGAATAGAAAGTCCAGGTAGACAGGATCCCCAGTATCGGGGCCACAGTTGTCTGACACATTGTTCCAACTTGTACTCCCCATGCAATGTGTGGGAGTAGTGTTGCCATCAACAGGGTGAACAGTCTGTGCACAAAGGCGAAAATCCAGAACAGGTTCAGGCTTCCTGGGAGTTGCGCTTGGCCATCAGCCTCTCACTTTCCCCTCCTCGGACGACCCCTCTTCTTGGGGGGCCCTCAAGTGCAGGCTGCTGCGGTGCAGGGGACTCTCCGCCAGAGTCCTCCTCCCTCCCTGTGGCAGTTGCAGTTTGTTCGGTACCAGATGTTGTTGGCACACAGGGAGGTGTGGACTGGTTGCTGTTCATCTGGCGGAGGCATTGTAAAATGTCCCTGTGCACCGCCGTCATCTCATGTAGTACATCCCACTTGGACTCCACGCGGGTCATGTGGGAGTCCACACGTGACATGTGGGAGTCCACACG
Organism: Calotriton arnoldi; assembly: GCA_963921515.1. NCBI lineage: Eukaryota > Metazoa > Chordata > Amphibia > Caudata > Salamandridae > Calotriton > Calotriton arnoldi. Next base: position 4,315,307 of record CAWUFW010000428.1, read on the forward strand.
TGACATGTGTGACTCCACATGGGACATGTGGGAGTCCAAGCGGGCATGATGGGCAGCCTGCTGCTGTTTGATGTCTCTGAGGAGCCCCACTACCTGGCTGAGCTCTCCGGTGCTGGACTGGTACGCATCAGCTATGCGTACCAGTTGTGGGTCTTCATGCACACCAGCAACGTCTGCAAGCAGCGACCTCTGTCTCCCACCCCTCCCACCACCCCTGCTGACATGTGCAGTGTGTGCAGTTGCACGCACAGATAACCCTGGTCCACCTTGGGGGTTGGTGGTGGTGGTGGTGTCCATGGCCCCAGGTTGGTCCAGGGTCACTGCGCTGGTGTTGTTCCTTATTCTGTCCATGTCGGCAGGGATGGTATTCGTGGTGACAGTCGTTGGAGGGGTGGGTGCAGGGGGTGCAGCTGGTGGACCTGCTGGTGCTGCAGCTGGTGGTCCTGCTGGTGCAGCATGTTGACTTGCACCGGATGTGCCAGGTTGTTCTTCATCGTCCGAGGAGGACAGAGGCTGTACGACGCCAGTGAGCTCGGCATCCTCTTGAGCCTGGGACTGGGACTCCTCAGCGTCTGCTGCTGTGTCCCTATCATCACCTGTTTTTGGGAGACACAAACAATGTATGTCATGTTTCTGCAGGCATCAGTGGTTGACACACCTGACAGTTGTGACTGTGCCTCGGGGTGCGGGCCTGTACATTGTATTGTCCTAAGTCGTCACAGTCAGGGGTTGATATTGGTGTGGCACATTGTCCTGCATTATTTGGGCATTTCTATGTATTCTCTGGGGTGTGAACATGGTCTGCATTGATTGTGTTTGGTTGACAGCCAGACCTCCTTCCCACCCACCCACCCACCCAGTCAGTTATCCCACCATGGAACGTGCTTGCATTGCAGGGAGTGTAAGTTGTCTCTCAGGATGTCAGTCAGAGGTGTCCTGCTGTTTGTTGGTGCACAGTTGGCAGCAGGGCCTTGTGCTCCCCGCAGCAGTAGCCAGTGTCAGCCATCTTGTGAGTCCTTCTCCACTCCCTGTGATGTGAGCATGGTTCAGGGTGGTGTTGATGGGCCAGTTGTGAGGCTGAGCAATGTCTGTGACTACGACTCCCATCATGCTATTGCCTCCACCCCCTTCCCAGCATGCCCATGCTTCCTTCCTTTTGACTCTGCTTCCCTGTGGGGTGGGCTGGCTGTGCTGACAGGATGGCTGGGAGTGTTGTCCTGGCAGTTGTTTGGCTAAGAGTCCCAAGAGTGTCCCTGTGCTTCACACAACATAACCCAGGGTGGTGGTGCTTTGTGGGATCTTGTGTTAGGATGGAGGGCATTGCATTCTACCAGGTGGGTACTGTGGAGTTTGTGTTGGGGGGGTGTGAGGGGAGGTGCTGGTGACTATGGTCAGTGCTGCAAGTCCCCCTTCCCACCCAGCCAGCCGGATATCCCACCATGGAACGTGCTTGCATTGCAGGGAGTGTAAGTTGTCTCTCAGGATGTCAGTCAGTGGTGTCCTGCTGTTTGTTGGTGCACAGTTGGCAGCAGGGCCTTGTGCTCCCCACAGCAGTAGCCAGTGTCAGCCATCTTGTGAGTCCTTCTCCACTCCCTGTGATGTGAGCATGGTTCAGGGTGGTGTTGATGGGACAGTTGTGAGGCTGAGCAATGTCTGTGACTACGACTCCCATCATGCTATTGCCTCCACCCCCCTTCCCAGCATGCCCATGCTTCCTTCCTTTTGACTCTGCTTCCCTGTGGGGTGGGCTGGCTGTGCTGACAGGATGGCTGGGAGTGTTGTCCTGGCAGTTGTTTGGCTAAGAGTCCCAAGAGTGTCCCTGTGCTTCACACAACATAACCCAGGGTGGTGGTGCTTTGTGGGATCTTGTGTTAGGATGGAGGGCATTGCATTCTACCAGGTGGGTACTGTGGAGTTTGTGTTGGGGGGGTGTGAGGGGAGGTGCTGGTGACTATGGTCAGTGCTGCAAGTCCCCCTTCCCACCCAGCCAGCCGGATATCCCACCATGGAACGTGCTTGCATTGCAGGGAGTGTAAGTTGTCTCTCAGGATGTCAGTCAGTGGTGTCCTGCTGTTTGTTGGTGCACAGTTGGCAGCAGGGCCTTGTGCTCCCCACAGCAGTAGCCAGTGTCAGCCATCTTGTGAGTCCTTCTCCACTCCCTGTGATGTGAGCATGGTTCAGGGTGGTGTTGATGGGACAGTTGTGAGGCTGAGCAATGTCTGTGACTACGACTCCCATCATGCTATTGCCTCCACCCCCTTCCCAGCATGCCCATGCTTCCTTCCTTTTGACTCTGCTTCCCTGTGGGGTGGGCTGGCTGTGCTGACAGGATGGCTGGGAGTGTTGTCCTGGCAGTTGTTTGGCTAAGAGTCCCAAGAGTGTCCCTGTGCTTCACACAACATAACCCAGGGTGGTGGTGCTTTGTGGGATCTTGTGTTAGGATGGAGGGCATTGCATTCTACCAGGTGGGTACTGTGGAGTTTGTGTTGGGGGGGTGTGAGGGGAGGTGCTGGTGACTATGGTCAGTGCTGCAAGTCCCCCTTCCCACCCAGCCAGCCAGCCAGATATCCCACCATGGAACGTGCTTGCATTGCAGGGAGTGTAAGTTGTCTCTCAGGATGTCAGTCAGTGGTGTCCTGCTGTTTGTTGGTGCACAGTTGGCAGCAGAGCCTTGTGCTCCCCACAGCAGTAGCCAGTGTCAGCCATCTTGTGAGTCCTTCTCCACTCCCTGTGATGTGAGCATGGTTCAGGGTGGTGTTGATGGGACAGTTGTGGGGGGGCAATATGTGTGAGTGCGACTCCCATGATGCTATTGGCTACACTGACTTGGCCAGCATACACAGAATTCCTTCCTTTGAGTGGTCTTCACTGTGTGTTGGTGTTGTTGTGGTGGCTACATGTGTGGATGTGTGTGTTAGTTCTATTTGTGCCACTGCCTAGCTGTAGTTGTGGTTGTGTTTGTACATGTGTTGGCACAGTTGGATGTGACTTTTTTGATGGCATGTGTTGTGTTTATCTGACTGACATACACATTTTGGGATGATTCTGTTCTAGTTGCTGTGTAATTGCTATGAGTGCATGGTTTGACTCTCCCCTTGACAGTGATGTGTGTGTTTTGTGGCAGTTTATTGTGTACATTTGTTGTGTACTCACCAGGCTCTGGGATGTCCTCTAGTCCATATACGCTCACTGGCGGAAGGATGGCCCGCACCTTCTCCTCCCAGGGCCTGAGGTATACTGGCTTGGCAGGAGGGCCACTGCCGGTGTATTGGCTCAGGTGGTAGTCTTTCTTGAGCAGCTCCCGGACCCTCCTGCGCACGTCATACCACCTGTTCTGGATGTCGGTCTTTGTGCGCCGACATGGTGATTGGGCGTTCACCCTGTTGATGATCCTCTCCCACATCTTGGTTTTCTGCGACATGGGGGTCTGTTGGACCAGAGTGCCAAACAGCTGTGGCTCCACCCTGAGGATCTCGTCTACCATGACTTCCAATTCACTATCTAGGAACTTGGGATTCTTCTTGGGGGCATGGTGATGGGTGGTGATAGTGGGTGCTGTGTGTGTTGGTGTGCAGGTGAGGGTGTGTGGGTGTGTGTTGTGCTGGGTGTATGTGAGGTAGGTATTTGTTGGTGTGCTGCTGGTGTGTGGCTTGTGTGAGGGATGAGCTGTGGGTGTGTGGTTGCTTTCTCTTGGGTGCTGGCAGTGGAATGGCATTTGCAAAGGCTCATGGTAGTGATTTGTGTCCTTTATATAGGTGGAGTTGTTGGTGTGTCTTTGTTCTCTGTCCCCACCCCCCAGTATTTATTGGCTTGGTAATTGCTTGTTTGGCCTTTTTTGGGTTGATTTTTCCTTTGTGCTGTTTGTGTATGTTGGAAACGTTCTTGTGACCGAGTCGGACCCTGCATTGGTCTCGTACGGTGTTTTCCGTTTCGTTCACGCTGTGTTTGTGCAGTTTTGTATGCTGCGTACGCGTCGGTCGCGGTGTATTGTGTTGCTTCGGCTCGGTTTTGTATGCGTGTCGGTCGTACGGCTTGTCCTCCGTCCGACTCGGTCGTGTTTTTCGCGCCTTGCATCGTACTTTGCAGGTTGGAGTTGGCGGGTACGATTCGGTCGGATTTGTTCCGGGTGCGTGTCGGTCGGTTGGATTCGCGTGTTTTTCCGGCCGGATTGCTATTTTCCGAGCGGGTCGGTCGGTCGGCTTGGTTTCCTGACGTGTCGGTCGGATTTATCGCGGCTTGCATCGTACTTGGCGTGTCGGGCGCCACTGGTACGTGTCGGTCGGTATTTTTTCCGGATCCGAGTCGGTCGGTGCTTTTTCCGGCCCGAATCGGAATCGACCCCAGAGTCTCAATGTAAGTTATTATGTTTTCTTCTGGATAATTCTGCATAAATACAAAATATTGCAGAGTGCTTGAATTAACATCAACATGGTTGGTGCCGCGAGGTGATGACTCGGAGCTTCTTGAAGCTTTGATGCAGATGCTAATATACAACCTCTTAACATATGGAAAATGTTTCAACATTCTGAAAAACAGGTTCAGATACACGAGTGCTTCTAGTCACTCCATTTCAGAGCAGACAGAGACACTCACGGGTGAGTAGCGCGCTTACAATTACCTGATTGATTGATTGACAGATTAGTCTCAAGGTTCTACTTCAGAGTAGAAGGGACACATTTGTTTTGGTGTTTGTATAGGATTTAAACACTGAAAATAGGCTCCTATTTCAAATAAAGTTCGATGCAACCTTTACACAGTACAAACCAGAAAATTAAAGGTAATTCAAATGCATATAACTTAGTGAATATGGCACTGTCCAGATCTTTTTCTCTCCAGCAACGTAACTCAGCAACTTTGGCTGCTACGCTGCATAAGTTTTTAGTAAATCTACCTGACAAATGGGGCACATGCATCAAGAAATGCTTTTGCGAGTCCCTAATTGCGATTATTAAGGAATCGCAATTAGGGACTCGCAAAAGCCTATGATGTAGAAATTGCTATTAAAATAGCGATTTCTAAACATTCCTTAATTGCGACTCGCAAATTGCGAGTCGCAATTAAGGAATAGCTTCCCATTCATTCCTATGGGCCTACAGGCCCATAGGAATGAATGGGAAGTACATGCGCAATTTGCGAGTACCAATAGGTACTCGCAAATTGCGCATGCAATTTCAAGGGTGCAAAGGTGTCAAAATGACACCCTGTTGCACCCCTGAAATTGTGATGTGCACCCATGTTGCGCACACACAGGGCATGTGTGTGTGTACCTAAAACCTTGAAAAATGCACTTTAGTGCTTTTTTCAAGGTATTAGCAAAATACAGACCAGAGCAATTGCTCTGTATTTTGCGGCCCCAAATAGCGAATTCCCTATTTCTAAGGGGTACATGCATTGCATTTAAGGAATCGCAAATTGCAATTTCTTAAATGCAATCGCAATTTAAGAAATCGCAATGAATTGCGAGTGCCCAACACCTTGATGCATCGCAAAAGGCGTTTTTGAGGGCGCAAACGGCCGATTTTTGCGAATTGCACCGTTTGCGCTCGCAAAAAACTTTGATGCGTGTGCCTGAATATTCACAAGGTTCAATACACCAAAAAGCCATGATAGCCATATTTGCAAGCAACGGCTAGAATATCTCCCACTTCACCAAATGTTCTTCTGTACAACAGCTTTCACAAAGATAGAAATTCATGCTAGATTAACAGAAAACAAAATTATTTTGGTCCCCTAAAAAACCCTGGACTCTGGAGGTTTGCAAGACCTACTCAGGTGCTCCACTTCTGTTTTACAAAATTAAATAATATTGAAATTAATCAATCAGAATTTAAAAAGCATATACAATTAAAGAAGCAAAATTGGAAATGTGAAATGTTTTTCTGTATTTAATTGCAAAGTAAACAAAATATTTCAATATTTGAGAATTTGTTTGGTTATACCTAGTTTTGTGTATTGTTTTGAGGTTCAATTCACAGCATTTGCTTAGGTCGGGGGTCTGACTTCAATTAATGATTCAGTAGGGGTCCCTGGATTCCAGTAATGATTCACTGAATCACTATTGGAATCCACAGAAGTCAAAAGGTTAAGAACTGCTGCCTTAATGTATTTTCTGGCTTACTGCCAATTCAGCAGAATACGCAACTTATATTTTATGATTTGAGGCTACAGTGTAAGTATAAATAGTCAATCAGTTAGTTAGTTGATATATTGGTTCCTCTCAAACATAAGAGCTAAACCATGAGACCATTGACAGCCTAGTTCCCTGAAACACAAACAGAGAAAAACAAGACCTATACAAACTATTAAGAAAGAAACACAAACACAATATCCTACATGCTAAAGATTCTTTCATTCACCAAAAGAGCGAACATTTCTGTAATTGCACTACAAAATATTACCATCTCATTTACATTAAAGCCAAACACAACTACTCTGCTATCATGTTTCTAGTACCACTTTGCAAACCTTTATCTTTACCTACCTACAACCCTATCTGAAACCTATCCCATGCTCTGAAGTGTAATAGTGTCTAATTTTGTTCACCCTAAAACTTAAGCTAAAAAATCCCTTACCCTAACAATAACACTAGGGGGGTCATTACGATGTCGGGTGGAAGTGCACCGCATCGGTCATGGGACCGAACGACACCTGGTCTGCGGTCCCGCCCGCCCCTTTACGATGCGACCAAACACTATTCGGTTGCATTCCTATATTTTACTATGGGAGCATGCATTCCGGCTGTAAACTTGCCGTAATGTATGCTCCCATAGTAAAATGGAAGGTGCGGTTCATCCCTGCACCTTGTGGCAGGCCCCTCTAGGTGCCTACCACAAGGTGCAGGGATCAACAGGGGGGCGCCATAGGTGCCCCCTCGGCCTCCATCCGGAGGCTGTGCACCAAAGATGCTTTCTGACATGATTTCTATGTCGGACAGACCGGCATGGAAACCATATCAGGAACCGTCATCGTAATCTCAAGGGCGGAAAGGCCCACCCTTTTGATTACTTGCCGCATTCCGACTGGCGGATGGGCTCTCCGAGCCCGCTGGAAGCCAGCCGGAATGACAGGTAGGATTCTTTTCCGACCGCCTCCATCAAAATGAAGCGGTCGGAAAGGAATCGTCGGAGCCTTCCGAGCCGCATCGTAATGGGCCCCCAAATATTTTATGTAACTTTACCTTTCTCCTTTTCCAAGATCAACCCTAAAATGTTTGTCCTACTTACTTTAATGTATTTCATTTCAGTTAATATTGATGTCAACATAATGGTGTTGACACGAAGGTAACTAATGAGGTGAAGTTGACAAGGTAATGGCATGCTGAAGTATTAGAACCAAAGTAATGGGGCATTCTTACTTAAGTTGTTCTTTTTATTGATTGTACTCCTGTTGAAACACGTCCATTTTACTCTTCTTTTAATTAATTAACGTTCTCGTATGAAGATGGGATCTTCAGTTTATTCTCAGGTTGGGTAATGACGTTGCTGAACCACAATGGATTATAACCATGGTTAACTGTTTTCAGTTTCTAATGATTTAGAATTCTCATGATTCTATTTCTGAATTTTCCAGGGTCTTGAAAACCTGTCAAAATTCAATGTTTACATTTTGCACTGTAAAAAATACCAGCGACTGAGTTTCTCCAGTGCTTACAGATACATTTCTCACTATTTGCTTTGTATTGCATGGTATACATACAGTGTAAAAAGATTTTCCTCAGGTCACAATGCCATGATTACATTCCTAGGCCAGCACAAACTGCTCAGTTGAAAGGCGCATCCTTGGAATCAACATTATGCCTTGGAGCGAAAAGGGGACAGTCTGAGAGTCAAGTTGCATTATGGCATATCGAACACTATAGTCAGTTCAACCTTTTACCAAACAGCACTTTACATAGGTGGATTTGGAAGTTCATACTTATAATGGCAAAAATAAAACTACATGACCCAGAATGCAAAGCGTTATCAGCTAAAAAGCCAGGATGGGTTGTAGGTGTCGCACTCCTTAATGGGTTACTTCAATTACACTTATCCTCCTATTGGCGGTGTTGAATGCAAAGAGCATTCTGGGAAAGACATGCAAAACAAGAAGCTGCTCACTTTGCAGATTGCACTGAGACATACGGGGTATAAAAAGTGCCATGGAATCCTGAGAATCATTACCAAAACAACAATTTTCAAACTCAGGTCAAGGAAATCTCACTTTCATTTCCAGAAGCAGCAACTAGTGTTAAATACAAAGCTTTGACGGGTGTCACAGCAAAAATGGGTCCCTCAAATTGCTTCATGACATACTTCAGTAACTCACCGAGATGCTAACATTGCATTATGGTACTTAAAGGATTGATCATCCATGCCGACCTTACAACCTGGCTGTGTAACCCCCACAGTGACACTACAAAGTGAATTTCCTGGACTGTATAAAGGAAATCTAGATCAGTGTATGTTGTACTATTCTCCTTGTGGTGTTGACTGTGAAAAATGTAATGGGCATACAATCTGACAAGACCATTTCATATATTATGAATGTTCTATGTGTGAACTTTATTCTATGGTTTCAACTTAGTAAATATTGTTTTATTCATTATTACACACAACGGTCTTTAGTTTTAGCTTTAGTTTTAGTCTGCCTTGTTCATTTTTAAACACCATTGTCCATGCTCACTACATGTGGGTGAAATATTTATTCACCCTAAGCCTCTACTCTGCCCCCCCACATATCGCTTACCATGTGTGTTGTGACCTTCATGTGAAATGTTCTCTTTAAATACAATTCAATCATAACTAACCTGCAGAGATGACCAATTGGAGGACCAGGAAGAACGACACCTCAATACATATTTGTAGATGCATCTCTAGATTGCTTCCAAGGGTGTTAGAGCTTGTTCATAAGCTGATGCATTCAGGGCAGTCTTTTTGCCAAAATGTGCCATGCTGGAGCTTTGTGCTAATGAAGCAAGTAATAAAGAGCCTCAAGAGTTACATCGCTGAAAGATATTCTGGGACTGGCTTCCTGAACCTCTGTTCTCTGGGGGCTGATGCCGAAATATCCTTTTGATAGATTGTAATAACTACACGACAAGAGATGGTTTCTTTAATGAAACTCAGACAAAAAGCTCAGTTAGTTTTACATTCGAACCATCGCCTTTCTTCTGATGATAAAGCAGTCCCTCCAGTAAAATTCTTTAATTTTGCAATCCTCTCATATTTGTTATTAGTGTAAGCAAAATAATAGCCAAAGTTTGATGTACTGGAGCAAAACTTGCCTACATGTGAGTACTTCTTTTACAACTTTGGCTCCTGTCCTTACCTCATAAGGTGACCTGAAAAGGTGCCCAGGCCCTCTCCAGATTACCATCTTGCAATCACTTTCATTTAGAAGGACATGCATGTAAGCACCACTGTCTCAATGAGGCAACATTTAAAAAAAAATATTCTGTTCCCTGCTATCATTTAGTAACCCCGGGCGTAGTGTGCATAGCGGGGCTACGCGGAGGTCCACGGAGTTGAAAACAAACTCCGTGGAACTCCGCTCCGCCACCCGCCTCCCGCCTCCACCCCCCAATTATAAAAATAAATTAAACATGATTAAAAAATAAATTAAAAAACACTTACCTGGCATGCGGTGTCCCCGGGCTGCCCTCCTCCTCTTCTTCGCCATCTCGCTAATCCTTGTGAGAACTGCGCATGCGCGCGCGCCCGCACATGCGCATTTCTTGCTTCACCAGCTTAGAGTTCTTTCCAGTAGATAAAGCTAAGACCTACCTGCTGGCACGGCATGTCTGGTCATCAAATCTTAACCTCTGATGCTGTTGATATTCCCCGTGTTGGTAAAGCTGATGTCCTGGCATGTCTGGTCATCAGCTCTTAACTTCTGATGCTGATGTTATTCCTGGTGTTTAGACATTGCTGCTCCAACTAATTCCAATCAATTTCCGATTGAGTTCTTCTGGGCAGATCCAAATCCTTCGCCACAGTCACTTGCGCAACAGGCGAGTCATAATTTTCCCAAGTATCAAAAACATATTTATTTATGATAAACTGGATGAGGGATACACAGTGTGTAAGTTCTCTTAGCTTTGATTTGGAATTAGGTTATTGTATCTATTAAATCTAGGCTTATGCTTAGTGAGATGAAAGAGACTTTGAATGTTATTATGCTGAAATGATCCTGTATCATGTTGTCCTCACACTAAGGTAAGGATCAGACTGATCAATTAAAGCCCTTGCAATGATAGGCTTGAAACTGAGTAGGGGAACATGAAACCCTGAGTGGAATAGGCTTCTAATATATGCAATTAACATCCTCATTTATCGAGAACGCTTTATTTGCTGAACCTACTTCCAGGCACTCAGGCTTGTGAGTTGTGTGAGCTGTTCATATAAAACGCTGATGGACTTTGACCTGAATAGACAGTTGTTGATGAGAAGGCATATGACAATAAATGACAGTTTCCCTCTCTAAGAGATTTGGATTTATTTATAACTAGCAATCTCCACTACAGTGAAAGCAGAACACATGGCTGAGCCATTCCTCGTCATTGGGCTTGGCATCCTGTGATACAGACAACTATGGACTTGGCAATTAGAGTAGAGATTTACTTTTTAGATCAAATATTTGAATTGATGTTTTGAATTACAGCTACCAACACCTACAATAAAGCCATGGACGGAAAGATCCTGGGTTAAGCCCAGGATCCTAATGAAGAGCATAAGCATGGTGAGCGAAAATGAAAAATAAGGGGGCTTATTTACAAGCCCCTTGTGCCACCAGTACGTCACTTTTCCCATGTTAAAAATGACGCAATAGTGGCGCAAGAGGCTTGTAAATAAGCCCCAAGGTTTTTAGGCCACAACAGACTGTCTGCTTTAATTACTGTTCAGTCGAGCCCGTATAGGTAAGAGCGGTGGGGCCATGTGGGGGGTATTTCGACAGACAATGACGAGGGAAAATTAAATAAATAATTAATTTTCCCTCGTCATCGTCCGTCAAAATACCCCCCACACGGCTCCACTGCCCACCGCTCTTACCTGCACAGGCCGCTGCTGTTCCAGTTGCATATCACAGTGACAAGCCTAACTTAGGAGAAATGTGTAAAGCATCTATCAGTACCAAAAGAGCTATAATGTAGAAAATTCAACAAAATAAAAGTCTCACACCAGTTTATAAAAATAGTGTAAGTTTTAATGAACAAATAGACAACAAAACAACAAAAATCAGATGATATGATTTTTAGGCATTTTAGATGTTTCTAGCATCAAAAGGCACATCGCACGAGCAGCAGGTATCTGGTCATGCTAGACAGGGTCCAAGTAAAAAATTAAGGCCAACCGCAATGGAGCAGGGGTCGGTTACAGGGGCCAGGTTTATCCATTTGGACATTTTACCTTCTGACTTAGTCATTTTTTGGGGCTTGCGGGTTTTGCTGCAGGTTGGATCTGAAAAAGTGCTCATTGTCGTAAGTCATCTGGAGTGCAGGACTTTGGTAGGAGCCAGGACTTTGGTGGGAAGTTCGAGGCTCACACCGTTCATGGCTGAAATGTTTAGAAAAAGTTACAAAAACAACGTCTGTGTCCAGGAAGGTCTCGTCAGAGGTCGGCTGCTCCTCAGCATCGGCCTTGTGGTATGCCTTTACGTTCAGAATTAGAAACTTTTCTGGAAGTCAGACTTATTTCAGAGGGGCAAACCAGCAAGTTGAATCTGACTGGAGATGCAATATCGGCAGCTGTGGTTTGGCGGTGGTCCTGTGGCATCCTCTGGTTCTTTTAGAAAAAGTAGTTTGGAAAAAGATTCTAAGTGTCCTGGTTTGCTAGGCTCTTGAGGTTGCAGGATTCTTGAAGCATTTGGGTTCCTGGAGCTTAACAGGAGGCTAGCTAACTAGCTCTGAGTGTCCTCTTTTCTGCCCTGGGTTCGAGAGGGATTAGGACCAACTCTTGAGGTTTCTCTCCACAGGTTACAGTAGTGCAGTCTAAAGTCCAAAGGGTTCAGCAGTTGCAGTCCTTCTTCTGTCTTCCTCAGGTCCAGCAGCGTTCTGAAGAAGGTATCCAGGGCTGCCACTTTTATGCTTGGCACTAGCTTGTGGGTGGGTGAGACTCCCTCGCCAATATGAAAAACTCCCCCTACAAACCAGTTCTGAAACTGTTTTCCTCTCACTGGAATTCTTGCCACTCTGACTACTTAAACAAAGGGAGGGGGCAAGCCTAGGTGTGAGTTACATCTGCATGTGACAGAAAATGCTCCTTTTAAGCTTGTGCAATTGATGAGCACATCCCCCAGTTCATCTTGTCAGTAGGAGGTCCAGACCTCCTCCCAGCCAAGGCCTTGTGCTCTCTTTCCTGGGGGCCATTCACACCTCCTGGCAGGGCCCTGCAGACTGCCAGGTGGCAGTTGGGGATTAACTATGAAAAGTCTACTAGAGGTATTAGGGAGGAAAATGCCAATTTTCTAAAAGTGGTATTTTCAAAAAAGTGATTTAAAATCCAACTTGACTATTACATTGGATTTTTATTAATTTTGATTTTTATTAATTTGAGTCCTTGAATTACTGTTCTGTCTAGCTATTCCCAAACAGATGTTAAACATTATAAGTTGTTTCGATGTAACCCAGTGCATTTCTTTGAGGAGTTAGCCCTGCCACTGTGAAAAACAACTTTGGAGATTTTTCACTGCCAGGACATGAAAAACTTAAGTACATGTCCTACTTTTTAAATACCCTGCACCTTACCCGATGGGCATATGGGGCATACATTAGGGGTGACCTATAAGTATTAAAAAGGAAGGTTAAAGTCTGCAAAAGGTTCTTTTGGCAGGTTGGATTTGCTTTTTTATAAATGCACACTGAGGGGCAGGCCTGAAGACATGCTTTATTGGTAGCACAATAGGTGCTGCAGTCCGCTAGTGACTTTACACTGGGTCCTGGGTTCCATATAATTGGGATTTATAGGTACATTAAATGCTTCGATTAGAATTTTTAACTAATTCAACAGGTTTTTATGGGTCAGAGCATGGGCACTGGACAGCAGTCCCCCAGTGTTTAGAGTCCATACACCGGCAATCAAATCCAGCAAAATGTGTGTGTGGGGGGATGCCCACGCAAAAGGGCCATTTTCTCATAAACTGGGTATCAGTTATTGGTGTGAAGAGTGAGGGAAAGGTCATTAAGCTTCTCTCGATTGCTACCCTATCACACACTGCCAGGTAGGTCTTATGCCCGGTGATGAGATCCCCATAGTCTGTAGCTCATTTCCAGCCAAGGCACCTTCATTAATGGGTTGCCTATATTACCTGATCCACAATGCACCATTGTTTGTTAGTTTCACTGTGTTCCCATTTGCCGATAAACCACAGCTGGGAAGCTGGATAGTAGTTTTTTATGTCTGGGACTCCCAAACCCCCCTTGCCACGTGGGTTTATACAGTCTGTGTCTAGCTATTCTGGGGTGTTTGTCTGCATAAATGAATTCCTTAACTGTCCTTTGAAGCTTCATGAGAGAAATGTTTGACAGAGGTAGCAGTATGGTATGCATGGGATACAGGGTTCTGGGTTGTGTTATTATTTTGACCGCCACTAAGATACCCAGATAGTCTATTTGTGTTTGCTCATCTGGGTCATTAATTCTCCTATCTGCTCCTGAGGGAGTGACAAGTTCAGTGCTTGTGATTTTAACATGTTTTACCTTAAGACTGCAAACCAGGACAGGGACCAATCTTTCTGGCTCATTAGCACTACCAAACATTTGTATGCCTGCGTAGTGAATTTGTAAGTATTTTGTCCTATGTCCACCCACCTGCTCCCCCCCGGCAGCGAATCCTGAGAGGTAACAATGCTGTTGTCTCCACAGGTCTGTCTCGGGATGAACCCAGATTGGTCCATATCTATCAATCCCAGCAGGAGTGGACCCAGTCTACTTGCTAATGCTACTGTTAAAAGCTTAATGTCCATATTCAGTTAAGATTTGTAGCGATACAGCTGCATCTCATGGAGTCTTTTCCTGGTTTTGATATCACTGCAAGTCTTTCTTCCAACACATAGCAAATGAGAAGACTCTGCTTGTTGAAAGAATTACATTATTTTCTTTGGGTATAATAGGTCTTGTATGATATTAGCAAAAATCAATTGGGCCCCAGGAATTTCTCTTTCTGTAATCTCAATATACATGCAGTTCTCTCCTCTGGTCTGAAAAGCTGATCCAGTCTCTCAGCCTGTTCTTATGTAAGAGGGTGCACCTCAGTTTTCCCCAGCTAGTGCTCAAATGCTCTGTTGGGTGGTTCTTCCACCCTGTGCAGTTCATCATAGTAAGAGCTGAATGCATCTGCTATGTCCCCATCTAAGCTCCATGTATCTCCATGGTTTACCTTGATTTGTTCTACTGTGTTTTATGTTTGTCCAATGTAGCTTATAACTGAGTAGCTTGCCCACTCTATTCCCTCCACTGTAGAACTTGTGTTTAGTTCTTAGTAATGCATACTCTGCCCTATCGTTATCCAATGTGCTGACATGTGCCCTTGCTGCTACGATTTTAGGCCTGAATTTTTGAGAACCAGATCTCTTGTCTATCCTATCCAATTTTTGCAGTTGCGATTCTAATTGTTCTCTAGTAGCCTTTTATCTTTAATGGGTGATGCTGATGTAGATATGAGATGTCCTGGTGCCACTACCTTCTTCATGTCCCATAGAGTCCCTATGTCCACCTCTCTGTTGTCATTTTCTGCAAGGTATAGATGAATTACTTCTGCTAAGGATTCAATAAGCTTCAGGTCACACAATATACTCTCTCCAGGTCTCTGATGTTCCTTGCTATCTTGTACTGTTGGGGTCTGGAGCTCTATTCATTTTGGGGAGCAGTCTGAAAGGGTTAAGCATCCAAATTCAGTGTCAGTAACCTCCATCTCGAGTGATGGGGAAATTAAAAAGTGGTCTAAACGTGTGTATGTGTTATGCATGTTCCAATGGAATGTGTAGTCTTATCTGTCTGGATATTGTGACCGGCAAGCATAAATCAGGCCCATTTGCACTAGCCGTTTGTATGTGTCCGTTATCAATGTCCCTGGGCTGTCTGTTCATAACAGAGATCTGTCCTATGCCCCCCTCTCCTAGTGCCTCTCTGATTACTTCCTTGGGGTAGGTATTTTAACCCGTGTTTGGCCTAGAGATTCATTAGTAGTAGTGAGCGCCCCCTCTTTGAAATCTAGCATCATCCTCTTGCTCCACTAGTCAGGTTTTTCATGAATCACGTCACTGTTGCAGTGTTGTGCTGGAAGTATGGCATGAAAGAACTTGCATGGGAATCTACAAGATCTGAGCCTATGACAGTCTCACTGCAAAAGGTCAGTGTTGTGAAGGAGGTACATATCCCCTTCCATTTCTTTTCAATTAGGCAGCAGAATGACTGCTGTTTGCCCACTGAATTTTGGCCCCTCAAGTTAACACTGACTACCTTCGTAGTACCAGCTAGTGGGTGGGGCGATTCCTTAACCAATGAGGAAGAATTTCCTGGGGACAACTCTACCAACTTTTTTAGCATTTCCTGTTTGCCCTACTGCAAACAATCACACAGTGCCCGATACTCTCAAAATCCAAGATGCGGAAACCCTTCTCCCTTTGTGTAGAGATTCTGTGCCCACTCAGTGGCGTGGCCAGGGTAATGACCAGTCCCATCCTCTTTGTTCACTAAAAATGGGTTTTGGGGGTGGCTTTTCTCCCACTGGTTTTAGCGCCAGCCTGACTATAGGAACAAAGGCAGGAGCTTTCGAAGTGTCACTTAACATTAGCTTGTGACAGGTCTGGCCCCTTTAAGTTTAATCAAGTTCCTGGGCCCACTCCAACTAGTCTTCCTGCCAGAGGAAGCAAATACCTCTCTGCTCCCAGGATATTGTCTCTGTCTGGGAGCAGTTTTCACACCATTTTCATGCCAAATACAGCTGTGTAGTTGTAGGAGACCTGATGCAAATTAGCCCCCAGCGGCTTCTGTCACAGTAAAGGTAAGTTTCTTAAAGTTACATTTCCGAAACATTTGAAAATAATTTCCAACTTAACGATTACATTGGATTTATATTAAATATTCAAATAAGTCTTTTAATGGAGTCAGTAGCTGGTACAGGTCAAAACTTATGGATTTAAGTGCATGATCAATCTATACTTTAACTTTTCCTATGTGCAAGCTACAGCCTGACTAGTGAAAATGTTGTTTTGGGCCTGCCTAATCGCAATTTCTAGTGTCACACATGTCTGCTCTTAAATGTTATGCCCCCTACTTTGTGGACTGCAGGGTGAGGTTAGGGGTAATTTATTTAATATTTAAAATTATTTTTTCCTACCAGTCTAAAAGGTGATTTTGACAGGTCTGTGAAGCAGGATTCAAGATGCTGCTATCAGGTTACGCAGGGTAAGTCTGAAGCCATGTCTTCACTGCCACTGCAGTGAATGGCAGGGCCGGACTGGCCGTAGCGGGCACCGGGCATTTCCCCGGTGGGCCGCCAGGGTGGGCGGCTGGTTTTGGGCCCCTAGGGGGCCGTTTTTGTTACCGGGGGGCGGCAATATCGGCCCCCTGTAACAAAAATCGGCCAAAACCGGCCCTAGGAAACAGCTCGGCCGCACCCCCTCTTTCCCCCAGGGGGTTGGCCGAGCAGTTTGCCAAGGCCAGTTTCAGTTCCCAGTCCTGCCCTGGTGAATGGGACAATAGGTTCTGCAGTCCACAAGTGGCATTTAATCTTTCCATGCCATGGATGCACTTCTGCACCATATACTAAGGTAATATAGGAAAGTTAAATGTGCCAATATAGTTTTACGCCAATTCAACTTGTACTAGGGGGTAAAAGCACAAATACTGAGCCCTGGCAGTGTCCAAGTGTTAGAGTTCAAGATTAACAGCAGGAGAGTCCCAAACAAAATAAAAAATGGGGGGAGTCCACCTTAAAGGGGCAACTTTGCAACACTTCTCAACTCTTCCTGTCTGCTGTCCTTCTCCAGATGTCAAATCCCCCCGCCCCCACAGCCAACGTAACCATTACAAGTCCACTTTAAACCAGGAAGATTGGATAGATGGGCAATTTGTTCTGAAAGTTGGTCATTCTAGGTGACCTAAAACCCAACCTTTGAGAACCAATTCCCAGACAGGCTCACCAAGCCTTTAAGACTTGTCTGGCTGAAGGCTTCCATAATTAAAATTGGACAGTATATATAAATTGTTTCTACCACTGCAGAATGTAATAAGCCATTACAGTTTAAGAATATTAATTCGATTTGACCCCTTTTGTGGTGTTAATACTTATCTGAACCAGTTCAATGTAGGTGTGGAAAAAGGAGTTTCAGAAAGCAAAAATCCTAGTTATCGTTACTATCATCAGCATTAATGTAAATTTACATTCATAAAGTGAACACTGGAACACGTAAATGTGTTAGCTATAGCTGAACTGCCACATTTCCATGTTTGATGGGGTGGTAAATATGGGAGTGTTTCTGTGTGGACAAACCACAAAAGTGAGCAGCAAAAAAACTGTAGACCTGTGGATTATCAGCTGTACTGGAGGTATACACACATATATACATTTGGCTACTGGAAATTCACTACTAGGGGGCCGATTCCGATCTCGGTCGGAGGCGCACCCAATACCATTCGGTCGGGAAAAAAGCCATGCGAAAGCCTGTTTCCCGACCGATCCGTACAGCACACCGAACAAGCAAGTACGATGCGCACAACAGCAAAGAATCCGGCCGAGCCGTACTCACCCAAACCAGGTCCTGTTCTCCGACCGAGGCGAATCCGGAAACGCCGAATCGATTCGCACGGAAGGGAAAATGCAGCCCCGTCCGGCCGGACAAGTACGATGCGCTTTCCGTACGCGCCGAACCCGTCGCTACGCACGGCACGTCAAAGCATCCGGGAGAGGCGCACATAAGCTCCGATTCGCGCCACAACACGATCCACGGCTCCGAGACGAACACGGCAGCGACGAGGACGACGCGAGCGACGAGGACGAGGCGAAGCGACGAGGCGAGCGACGAGGACGACGCGAAGCAACGAGAAGGACGAACGACACGAACCAACCATGAATCCCTTCGTCCCGATCATACCAATATTCTACATTTACTACCGGAACAGGCACGGACGCGTACGGCGCAGAAGGTAAGCCAGACACCAACCACAAAACACATACAACACGTACACGACACATCACACACACACACAGGGATGCAGAATATACTTACACCAGCAACAGCAGCACCATAGGGGCGGGATGCCCATCACCAATGCCACATATGCACACAGGGGCCTGAATGCGCACCACCACCCCTACCCAGGGGTGGCATGATGCCTACCACCACTACCACCCTTACCCAGGGGGCAGGATGCTTACCACTAGTACCACCCTCACCCAGGGGGCAGGATGCCTACCACTACTACCACCCTTAGCCAGGGGGCAGGATGCCTACCACTACTACCACCCTCAGCCAGGGGGCAGGATGCCCACCACTACTACCACCCTCACCCAGGGGGCTGGATGCCTACCACCACCCTTAGCCAGGGGGGCTGGATGCCTACCACTACTACCACCCTCACCCAGGGGGGCAGGATGCCTACCACTACTACCACCCTTAGCCAGGGGGCAGGATGCCTACCACTACTACCACCCTCAGCCAGGGGGGCAGGATGCCCACCACTACTACCACCCTCACCCAGGGGGCAGGATGCCTACCACTAGTACCACCCTCACCCAGGGGGGCAGGATGCCTACCACTACTACCACCCTTAGCCAGGGGGCAGGATGCTTACCACTACTACCACCCTCAGCCAGGGGGGCAGGATGCCTACCACTACTACCACCCTCACCCAGGGGGGCAGGATGCCCACCACTACTACCACCCTCAGCCAGGGGGGCAGGATGCCTACCACTACTACCACCCTTAGCCAGGGGGCAGGATGCCCACCACTACTACCACCCTCACCCAGGGGGGCTGGATGCCTACCACTACTACCACCCTTAGCCAGGGGGCAGGATGCCCACCACTACTACCACCCTCACCCAGGGGGGCTGGATGCCTACCACTACTACCACCCTCACCCAGGGGGGCAGGATGCCCACCACTACTACCACCCTCACCCAGGGGGGCAGGATGCCTACCACTACTACCACCCTTAGCCAGGGGGCAGGATGCCTACCACTACTACCACCCTCACCCAGGGGGGCAGGATGCCTACCACTACTACCACCCTCACCCAGGGGGGCAGGATGCCTACCACTACTACCACCCTTAGCCAGGGGGCAGGATGCCTACCACTACTACCACCCTTAGCCAGGGGGGCAGGATGCCTACCACTACTACCACCCTCACCCAGGGGGCAGGATGCCCACCACTACTACCACCCTCACCCAGGGGGGCAGGATGCCTACCACTACTACCACCCTTAGCCAGGGGGCAGGATGCTTACCACTACTACCACCCTCACCCAGGGGGCAGGATGCCTACCACTACTACCACCCTTAGCCAGGGGGCAGGATGCCTACCACTACTACCACCCTCACCCAGGGGGCAGGATGCCCACCACTACTACCACCCTCACCCAGGGGGGCAGGATGCCTACCACTACTACCACCCTTAGCCAGGGGGCAGGATGCTTACCACTACTACCACCCTCACCCAGGGGGCAGGATGCCCACCACTACTACCACCCTCACCCAGGGGGGCAGGATGCCTACCACTAGTACCACCCTCACCCAGGGGGGCAGGATGCCTACCACTACTACCACCCTTAGCCAGGGGGCAGGATGCCTACCACTACTACCACCCTCACCCAGGGGGCAGGATGCCCACCACTACTACCACCCTCACCCAGGGGGGCAGGATGCCTACCACTACTACCACCCTTAGCCAGGGGGCAGGATGCTTACCACTACTACCACCCTCACCCAGGGGGGCAGGATGCCCACCACTACTACCACCCTCACCCAGGGGGGCAGGATGCCTACCACTACTACCACCCTTAGCCAGGGGGCAGGATGCCCACCACTACTACCACCCTCACCCAGGGGGCAGGATGCCTACCACTACTACCACCCTTAGCCAGGGGGCAGGATGCTTACCACTACTACCACCCTCACCCAGGGGGGCAGGATGCCTACCACTACTACCACCCTTAGCCAGGGGGCAGGATGCCTACCACTACTACCACCCTCAGCCAGGGGGGCAGGATGCCCACCACTACTACCACCCTCACCCAGGGGGCAGGATGCCTACCACTAGTACCACCCTCACCCAGGGGGGCAGGATGCCTACCACTACTACCACCCTCACCCAGGGGGCAGGATGCCCACCACTACTACCACCCTCACCCAGGGGGGCAGGATGCCTACCACTACTACCACCCTTAGCCAGGGGGCAGGATGCCTACCACTACTACCACCCTTAGCCAGGGGGCAGGATGCCTACCACTACTACCACCCTCACCCAGGGGGCAGGATGCCCACCACTACTACCACCCTCACCCAGGGGGCAGGATGCCTACCACTACTACCACCCTTAGCCAGGGGGCAGGATGCTTACCACTACTACCACCCTCACCCAGGGGGGCAGGATGCCTACCACTACTACCACCCTCACCCAGGGGGGCTGGATGCCTACCACCACTACCACCCCCACCCATAGGATGGACAATGCATGACACAACCAGCACACCACAACCTAGGGAATGCAAGAAGAAGACATCCCCCAACACCATGACAAGCGTGTGTAGACTGTGTCAAATGCCTACAACACCGAACATGACTTCTAACATACAATGTGACCCCCTAGCACATGTGCCACACAAATATGTGTGTGGCACACACAACGCAAGCAGGCCATGACCATTGTGGCAATGGGGTCCAAACCCCCATCATCACAGTGACCAAAAGGCAAGTGTGGGGTCCATAGCTGCAGCACATTTTGAACATTGTGGCAATGGGGTCCAAACCCCCATCATCACAGTGACCAAAAGGCAAGTGTTGACAAAGTAAGAGGTGCAACTGCCAAACTGCATGGATGATTCCTGGTCACAGAACAACAAACACATCAGTGGCAAAGTAGTGTATGTGTCCCATTGCAACATAAATTGGGGGAGCCAAATCCTGCAGTGCAAATAAGACATAACTTTGGCCATGTGCAGACAAACAACACCCATGGGGGCTGACACCGTCAACAATCATCAATGACACAATGACAGAAGTGACCATCCGAATGCAGACCCACATATTTGCACCAATGGGCACACACATGCAGATACCCTGTGGAGACTGCAGATGTGAGGCGAACAGATACCATACCATGGCAGCAATGGGACACACAATCAACAATTAGCAACAAATGAGGGCTCCCGTCCCATCAGCCTGGTCATGGAAGTGCCAACGGAATCATCAGCACAGATCCAACACACTTGTATAGCAATGTTGCACTGACAACACAGATGAGTCCTTCCCCATTGATGCCCAAACCTGCATGTTCACTGGAGATGGCCACACGGTCAGGGAAGTAGACGAATAGAACAATGGCAGGCACAACAGATGTGCAGGGGTGGAAGCCACAGATGTGAAGTTGCCAATCTAAGTAGGAAATCTCATTGCCAAATACTGAACACATGACACCCTCAGATGCTGCTATGGATGACATGGATACACCACAGGATAGGACACATAACCCCTGGACCACATGGGTTCCTGCACAGTAACACTTCATTATCATGAGACCAAATATCACCATCACTGCAGCAAGGGCATTGTTAGCATCATCAACATCATGTACATCAGAAGCAAAAGCACTAGAGAACAGAAAGTTGCTTTATTCAGCATATGTGGCATTAAAAGTAGAAGTCCGGTAGAACATAAACAAAGGCCAATGGCCAGTCCATCAACAAAGTCACAAGTGGGTGACAGTGGCAGATGCCACCCTACACATGCCTGCACAAAACCAGGGACAATCCACTAGGAGGGGCAACCGGGGGGTAGGCCAGGCACCGCAGGGACAGGATCAGGGCTCACCAGGAGGAAGCAGGGAAGGGGTGGTGGGTGCTGGAGAGCCACTGACAACTGCAGTGGAGGTGTCTGACATGGTGTGTGCCGGCACAACTGGGGGGCATGGCTCAGATGTTGTGGGTGCCGGCACGACTGCAGTGGACCCTGCAGATGGAGTGGACAGGTCCGCCACTGCAGTGCCCAAGTCAGACAGGGTGGTAGTGGACTCCACTGCAGTGCCTACCACCAGGGGAGGAGAATGGGGAACAGGCAAGGTGGGCTGGACAGAGGGGAGGACACCCTCACCACATCAGTGGCACAGACAAGCGCAGCGGGGGTGTGGTGCCGGGAGAGCAAGTGGCAGGGGGAGAAGGCCGGAGCCTCTTGGGGATGGTATATCTGTGGGTGGGGGAACCTGGGGCAGGGTGTGGCGGGGGCACCTGTGGAGTGGGGGCCTGAGGGATGGAGGAAGGTGACCTGGTGCTTGAGCTGCAGGGCGGCGGCGGGGTCTTGCTCTTACCACTCCGGGGGGACTTGCGGGTGGGGGCCTCAGTCTGTCTGCGCCTGGGGGAGGGTGTCCGGGGGCGAGGGGCACTCTGCTCCGTGTGGGGGGCTTCCTCTTCCCCCTGGATGCTGGGGCAGCTGGATCGGAGGGGAAGAGGCCGAGGTCACTGAGGAAGAGGCGCTGGGTCTTTGGGGTTGCAGGTGAGGCAAGGGAGGGTGCTTTGGAGGGAGAGGCAACTGAGGACTGTGCAGTGCCCGTGGATGCGTGTGTGTGTACCAGGGCCCCATCCCCTGTGAGTCTGGTTTCAGTCCCCTGACTGTGCGTGCGTGTGCGTTTAGTTTGTGGCGTGTGTGTCTATGTGCTGGATGTGTGTGTGCTGGTGTGTGC
This sequence comes from Calotriton arnoldi, assembly GCA_963921515.1. NCBI lineage: Eukaryota > Metazoa > Chordata > Amphibia > Caudata > Salamandridae > Calotriton > Calotriton arnoldi. Next base: position 4,338,179 of record CAWUFW010000428.1, read on the forward strand.
CTGTGCCGGTGTGTGTGTGCTTGGGACGGGCAAGGTGCTGGGGAGTGTGGATGGAGCAGAGGCAGGAGGGGTGAGGGACTGTCTGAGGAGGGACACTGCTGCCGTCAGGGAGGAGTCCATGGACCTGTTGCCCCTCTGTAGGTCAGACATGCCCGATGAGATGCCCTCCATGAACGACACCAGCTGAGTCAACAGTGCGGTGTGCGCATGGAGGACACTCAGCATGGCTGTCTGCCCTACATGGAGCTGGCGAAGGAGGTACACAGACTCCTCACTCAGGGCAGCAGGGGACACAGGGGCAGGGGGTGCGGTGCCTGGGCCAAAGGAGACACGCTCCCGAACATGGGAGCCTCCACGGACCTTGGGAATGGGAGCCGATGGGAGGGCGGTGGTGGTGCTGGTGGTGGCGGGGACAGCAACACTAGCTGGGGTGTGGTGGCTGCTGACACCCGCCTCCACAAGGGAGTCATCCTCCGAGTTGCTCTGGTCCTCAGCTGAGGTGGATGGTGCTGAGGATTCCTCGGTGTGGCTCCCTCGCCCTCCGTGCCACTGGGTCCCTCCAACCACTCCTCGGCTGCTGACCCAGTCTGGCTCTCTGGCTCCTCCTGGTCCGTGGAGCTGTCCCCTTCCGTGGCCGTGGATGTATCTGCAAACAATGGGGAAACAGACAGACATCAGTCACCTGCACCAAACGCACACACCACTGTGAGCACAGCACATCACAGAGCAAGCCCTGGCATCATTAGTTGTACATTGCTAAAAGTGCCCTAACTGAACAGGAGAAGCCAATTGTCAGTCTGATGCCAAGCATGGCACTCACATCCCACATGGCCTTGCACCCATCTGTCTGGTGTCTGTTGGATTGCAACACCCCAGTGTGGACACATGCACCAAGTACACAGTAGTTGGACAGTGCAGAGGACACAGTGTAGACACATCACAGCTCTTGCCACTGAGTGAGTACAGGTTTCCGGATGAAAGGGATGCCCAGAGTCAAATAGGAAATGCATGTGATGCATACCAGCGACAGACACCATGATGCACCCATGTCCTGATAGCCAGCGCCACTATGGTGTGCATGTAGCACATGTCACTCCCCTGCAGGACCACAAATAAGTTGACACATGCCATGGCAGAGGCATGACTGTTAAGTCATACATCACTGTCTCAGTGATGTATGACTTGGCAGCCAGACAACAACACTATGCACTGTGCAATAGTAGGTCATGGGGAATGCAAGTCCTGGAGCTGCACAAGTGCACATGTACATCCCCCACACAACACATCATCTCAACCCTCATCTGTCCAGGTCACACCTATTGGACATATGGGAGACCTGTGACACTACCCTCTGAACCTGAGCCCCTCACAATTTGCTGTGAATGGGGAACAGCTGCCTGAACATCACATTCGCATACCCCAGTCTGCACGGGCAGCTGATCAAACACCTATGTGACACACAAGTATCGTCTCCTATGGTCACATCTCCAGGGGCATGCTGAGCCCCTACCAAGAAACACCCCAGCAGTCCTGGCAACTAATCCACAGCACACTGACACAGAGGCAGACACCGGAGGGGTCAAATCACTGTGCACAATGTGTCAGCTGATACACGGGAGTGGGAGTACAGAGTGCATTGCATGGCCTGGAGTAGGCATGACTGTCCTGCTCCACATGAATGAGGGATGTGCCCTGGACAGTGGATAGCTGGCTATGTATGTGTGACACACGTAATCTGCACACTCCTGGGGCACAAACATTGTTCCCACCCGCTGCATGGGCGTGTGCCACATACCCCAGGCACATGTGGTGGCTCAGCTCAGCAAGTGGACCGCATATCAAAGCAACACGCAGATCACATGTCCAAACCCAGGCGTTGTGTGAACAATGGACCCACCCATGATGCCCACAACAGAGTTAGGGAAACAGATGCTGTCCCCCACCTTTAGTGAAGCAAACTGCAAGGACACAGTCCCAAGTGACACAATTCCCTGACTGTAAGGGCCACACCTGGGTATCAGATGAGCAGTGGGCAGTGCACAATAGAGGGACATGGCTCCTGGACAACATGACTGCTGCACTGTGGCAGTTGAACCAGGCCAGAGGAGGGCACAAAGCATGTAATACAGAGTTCACAGTGCAGTCTTTGACTCACCCCCTCCTTGCTGCTGTCTGGCCTTCAGCTGCCCATCCAGGTCTGGAAAGACCACCGCCAGGATCTGGAGCATGTGGGGGTCAGGGTCCATGTTCCGCCCCTCCTGCGAGGAGGCGACAGCTTCAGCTGGACCCGTGCAATCCTCCGGGTCCAGCCCCGAAGGTCCTGCCACCTCTTCTGGCAGTTGCGGATCCGGCGCTTGTAGACCCCCACGGACCGGACAGCCCGGACGATGTCCTTCCAGATTTCCTGCTTCCGATGGGCATTAACCTGTCAGGATGACAAAGTGAAAAGGCCATTACCACACATGCAACATATCCGTGCATGACACAGTTGTATATACATGTCTCAATCACAGGGGCACATGATGTACACAGGCAATGCAAAGCTGACCATGGACAGTTTGCCAGACGTCACTACATGGTATCATTGCATGGGAAGTAAAACCATGTTCAAATGCACTGTCACTGCACCATACCTGTCCAGTGCAAGTCACTACACAGTATGGGGGGTGACAACTACTCAGTGAGCCTGCTAGCCAGTGGCATGCAGACTCTCAGCCTTGCTAGTCACACAAAATGCACATTCAGAAAGGCAGTGCACAGAACACTCACCTGCTCCCCTGGTGTCCCATACAGCTTGCTGTACTGTGGAAGTAGGCTGTCCAGCAGGGCCTGGTTCTCTTCAAGGCTGAAGGCTGGGGCTCTCTCCACAGTACATGCCATTGCAGGGTCCAGAGGGTCAGAGACAGCAGCAGTGCAGTGGCAGATGTCGTCTTGGAGCATGTAGTGCAGGCAAGTGGGCTCTCAGGGGAACAGCCAGCAATATATATGTGCTGGAGAGGCAGATACTGTCCCTTGTGTCCAAAGTGATAGGTCCAAGTCGTTTGCATCTTCTGAATCTGGCCAATCCATGGAATAGCAGCACCAAAACACGCCCACAGCATCCTTCAAATCTTCAACTTCATGACATACATGATTTTGCAACATTGTTGTGGGTGACCAACTGATTTTCCAGCAACCGACTCGTTCGAAATTCGAAAACGCGTCCGTTGCCAGGCAAGCCCATTGTCAATGGGTGCGCACCGATCGGTCCATTGCGGTACAACGCGTACCCGCACACATTGAATGCAATGGTCCGGCCGGAGGCACCGATCGGTCCATTGCAGTTCAACGCGCACAGGGGTACAACGCGTACCCGCACACATTGAAAGCAATGGGCCGGCCGGAGGCACCGATCGGTCCATTGCAGTTCAACGCGCACAGGGGTACAACGCGTACCCGCACACATTGAAAGCAATGGGCCGGCCGGAGGCACCGATCGGTCCATTGCAGTTCAACGCGCACAGGGGTACAACGCGTACCCACACACATTGAAAGCAATGGGCCGGCCGGAGGCACCGATCGGTCCATTGCTGTTCAACGCGCACAGGGGTATAATGCGTACCCGCACACATTGAAAGCAATGGGCCGGCCGGAGGCACCGATCGGTCCATTGCAGTTCAACGCGCACAGGGGTACAACGTGTACCCGCACACATTGAAAGCAATGGGCCGGCCGGAGGCACCGATCGGTCCATTGCGGTACAACGCATCACTGTACATGTGACTGGCATATGTCAGCATGCCTGTCTCAGATGGACATATGCCAGCCACAGATAGCTCCCAGGGAGTGAGGGGCACACCTACATCACGACAGCCTGTCCAAACCTTATCATAAGGCATGTAAGGCTGCATTTCCTATTGTGTGTATGTTGGTGTACATGTTGTCCTGTGGGTGTCACCTGTGGGCAGCCACCCCCAGGCTGTGCACGTGTTCATGGGGACAGGATCCTGGGTGTTACGTGTACGTGACCACTGTGATGTGCAACTGTTCATATCTGTGCATGTGCCATGGTCACATTTCACAGTGGTGTATGTGTATGTCATGTCACATACCCCGTGAGTCCCATGTGGGACGGTATGTTTGAGCCAGGGTGTCCCAGTGGCACAATAGTGATGGTCCTCCACAGTCTTTGTGCATGTGGTGTTTACAATGTCTCTGATTTCATGTGCACAATGGGAGACAGTCTCCACATCCACGTTGTGTGTGCATGGACTCTGCTGTTGTGCGTGTGTGTCACAGACGTCCATGTCTGTCCTGCCGTGGCAAGTGGGGCCACTACCTGTGGGGGTCATGGTTGTTTTGCTGTGGTGTATACATGATTCTCCATGTAATGCCAGTGTCCATGTGGCATTACAGGGTCCCTGGGAATGTACCTGTCGTTGAGCTGTGGTGCCTGGGGCACATCTGTCCTCACATGTCACTGTGGGGGGTGATTGTGACACGGCAGGTGGAGATGGGAACTGTGACACGGCCTCATGATATCCAATGGGCCAACCTGGGACTAATTGATGCCACCTGTTGGACCGTGTTGACAGATGTTGGCCATGTATGTACCATACATGTCCTTCCGGTACTGCACACTTCATGTAGTTGTGCCGCATAATGATGTATGTTGGGATCTTGAGTGTGTTCAATGCCGCATATGTGGGGTGACTGACAATCTTGCTTACTTCTCCTCTGCACTGCAGGGCTCCTGCTGTCCATCGGCCATTCCCAGACCTGGCAACGATGGTGGAACGGGACAGCATCCGACGGTACCGCTTCACCAGGCAGCTGATTGAGGATTTGGCAGTGCAGTTGTCCCCACATTTGCAGCCTGGCCGGCCGTATCCTACAGCGCTGACCCCCAAGGTGAAGGTGATGGCAGCCCTACACTTCTTTGCCACTGGTACCTTCCAACATACTGTGGCGACTGCTGGTGGGATGTCACAGACCATGTTCAGCCGTGTGCTCCGCGATGTTTTGGCGGCAATGTTGCTCTTCCTGAACCGGTACATCTATTTCCCTAGACTGCGACGACTCACTGACGTGAAGAGTGACTTTTATGCCCTGGGGAGGATGCCGCATGTAATTGGCTCCATTGATGGGACACATGTGGCTTTGGTACCACCACAGGCCCAGGAGCAGGCCTACAGGAACCGCAAGCACTACCACTCGGTCAATGCACTGGTGGTGTGTCTTGCAGACATGACCATCACACACGTGTGTGCCCGTTTCCCTGGTTCAGCACACGATGCCTTTGTGATGAGGAGTAGTCGCATCCCCAGGATGATGGCACAGATGCAGAACCAGCGTGCCTGGCTTGTCGGTGTGTACTGACTTTGTGCCATTGTGTGTGATCTGATCTGTAGTATTCCGCCCACTTTTCCAAGTCAGCTAATGTGCACTTGTCTGTCCGTAGGTGACTCGGGATACCCCAACATGCCGTGGTTGCTGACACCCCTCAGGAACCCTGTGACACCTGCCCAGATGCGCTACAATGAGGCACATGGTCGGACCAGGAGAGTGATTGAGCGGACCTTTGGTCTCCTGAAGAGCCGCTTCCGCTGCCTGGACAAGACCGGAGGGTCCCTCCCATATGCCCCTGCGAAAGTGTGCAAGATTATCATCGTCTGCTGCATGCTCCACAACCTGGCAGTGCGGAAGGAGTTGCCTCTCATCCAGGATGACAATGACCAACATCCGCCACCTGTGGAGGATCCTGGCCTGGACCACGATGCCAGTGACGATGATGATGATGATGGTGATGGTGATGTCCGCACACAGCTCATCACCAACTTCTTTAGCTGAATGTGAGTATCCTGAGGTGTCATGTCAATGATGTGAGTTGGCATGATGTGTGGGTGGTGCTCTGGTGCTGTTGGAGTGTGTCCATGGGCCACTTGACTGGATGTGTGTTGCGATGTGTGGTGACAGGTGGGCTGTACTCCCCAACAGTGTTGACATGCTAACTTGGTTCTGGGTGGGTATCTTGTAACATGTATTGTGCATGTGTTTTGCTGTTCTGTCCTGTACTCCATTGCTTTTGACTGTGTGTCATTTCTGTCCTTCACAGGGTACTTTCAGATTCGTTTGGTCAACTGTGTCCACCGACGACGTGATTGCACATCCAGGCTGGTAGCTGTTGTGTCCCTACAGGTGATGTGCGCCACACCCATGGACTTCCTTCCGTCTACAGTTGTTGACTGTGTGCCCGCTGCCAGGTGGGGTTACCTTGCATCTGTAGTGGTTACGGCATGTTGCAACTGTGTAATAAACCTGTGCTTCACTTTGTGATGTGCGTTGTCTGTGGTCACACATTTGACTGCCATTTGCTTACTGCACCTGTGGGCTACTTGACTACAACTGGGAATGGGTGTGGTGTCTGTGCATTGCACCCTCTTCCCTGGCAACATCAGTGTAGGCAATGAGTCAGATGGCCTAGGTGTGTATGTGTCGTGTAGCCCTGGTGGTGTGTCTCCCTCATGTGTGTCACGTTGCCTGTACTCACATGCCTGTGTTGTCCTTGCTGTTGCAGTTCGCATACACAGTGTAATTTTGCAGTTCATCATCCCCATAACAGCACCCACGTTGGAATCACGACAGAGGCAAGTATGGTGTATTAGTGTGTTTATTGTGATACATTTGTGTTAATAGTGCATAGGATGGGTTGTGCTGTACATGAATCTTGCAATCCCAAGTTCCTAGGTGAATTGAAAGTCCGGGTAGACAGGATCCCCAGTATCGGGGCCACAGTTGTCTGACACATTGGTCCAACTTGTACTCCCCATGCAATGTGTGGGAGTAGTGTTGCCGTCAACAGGGTGAACAGTCTGTGCACAAAGGCGAACATCCAGAACAGGTTCAGGCTTCCTGGGAGTTGCGCTTGGCCATCGGCCTCTCACTTTTCCCTCCTCGGACGACCCCTCTTCTTGGGGGGGGGGCCCTCAAGTGCAGGCTGCTGCGGTGCAGGGGACTCTCCACCAGTCCTCCTCCCTCCCTGTGGCAGTTGCAGTTTGTTCGGCACCAGATGTTGTTGGCACACAGGGAAGTGTGGACTGGTTGCTGTTCATCTGGCGGAGGCATTGTAAAATGTCCCTGTGCACCACCGTCATCTCATGCAGTGCATCCCACTTGGACTCCACGCGGGACATGTGTGAGTCCACACGGGACATGTGTGACTCCACGTGGGACATGTGGGAGTCCAAGCGGGCATGATGGGCAGCCTGCTGCTGTTTAATGTCTCTGAGGAGCCCCACTACCTGGCTGAGCTCTCCGGTGCTGGACTGGTACGCATCTGCTATGCGTACCAGTTGTGGGTCATCATGCACACCAGCAACGTCTGCAAGCAGCGACCTCTGTCTCCCACCCCTCCCACCACCCCTGCTGACATGTGCAGTGTGTGCAGTGGCACGCACAGATAACCCTGGTCCACCTTGGGGGTTGGTGGTGGTGGTGGTGTCCATGGCCCCAGGTTGGTCCAGGGTCACTGTGCTGGTGTTGCTCCTTATTCTGTCCATGTCGGCAGGGATGGTATTCGTGGTGACAGTCGTTGTAGGGGTGGGTGCAGGGGGTGCAGCTGGTGGTCCTGCTGGTGCTGCAGCTGGTGGTCCTGCTGGTGCTGCATGTTGACTTGCACCGGATGTGCCAGGTTGTTCTTCATCGTCCGAGGAAGACAGAGGCTGTACGACGCCAGTGAGCTCGGCATCCTCTTGAGCCTGGGACTGGGACTCCTCAGCGTCTGCTGCTGTGTCCCCATCATCACCTGTTTTTGGGAGACACAAACAATGTATGTCATGTTTCTGCAGGCATCAATGGTTGACACACATGACAGTTGTGACTGTGCCTCTGGGTGCGGGCCTGTACATTGCATTGTCCTGAGTCGTCACAGTCAGGGGTTGATATTGGTGTGGCACATTGTCCTGCATTATTTGGGCATTTCTATGTATTTTCTGGGGTGTGAACATGGTCTGCATTGGTTGTGTTTGGTTGACAGCCGGACCTCCTTCCCACCCACCCAGCCAGTCAGTTATCCCACCATGGAACGTGCTTGCGTTGCAGGGAGTGTAAGTTGTCTCTCAGGATGTCAGTCAGTGGTGTCCTGCTGTTTGTTGGTGCACAGTTGCCAGCAGGGCCTTGTGCTCCCCACAGCAGTAGCCAGTGTCAGCAATCTTGTGAGTCCTTCTCCACTCCCTGTGATGTGAGCATGGTTCAGGGTGGTGTTGATGGGACAGTTGTGGGGGTGACCAATATCAGTGACTACGACTCCCATCATGCTATTGCCTCCACCCCCTTCCCAGCATGCCCATGCTTCCTTCCTTTTGACTCTGCTTCCCTGTGGGGTGGGCTGGCTGTGCTGACAGGATGGCTGGGAGTGTTGTCCTGGCAGTTGTTTGGCTAAGAGTCCCAAGAGTGTCCCTGTGCTTCACACAACATAACCCAGGGTGGTGGTTCTTTGTGGGATCTTGTGTTAGGATGGAGGGCATTGCATTCTACCAGGTGGGTACTGTGGAGTTTGTGTTGGGGGTGTGTGAGGGGAGGTGCTTGTGACTATGGTCAGTGCTGCAAGTCCTCCTTCCCACCCAGCCAGCCAGCCAGTTATCCCACCATGGAACGTGCTTGCATTGCAGGGAGTGTAAGTTGTCTCTCAGGATGTCAGTCAGTGGTGTCCTGCTGTTTGTTGGTGCACATTTGCCAGCAGGGCCTTGTGCTCCCCACAGCAGTAGCCAGTGTCAGCCATCTTGTGAGTCCTTCTCCACTCCCTGTGATGTGAGCATGGTTCAGGGTGGTGTTGATGGGACAGTTGTGGGGGTGAGCTATGTCTGTGACTACGACTCCCATCATGCCATTGCCTCCACCCCACTTCCCAGCATTCCCATACTTACTTGCTTTTGTGTGGAGTTCAGTGTGTGTGGGTGTGAGAGCAATGGCAAGATGGCTGACAGTGGTGTCCTGCTGTTGGTTGGTGTGCAGTACCCAGCATGCCCTTGTGCTCCCCACGACACAGCAACAGTGTCAGACATCTTTGATGGGCCTTTCCACTCTCTGTGGGATGTGCATGCGTGAGTGTGAGCTTGCTGGGCCATGTGGTGGGGGATGTAGAGCTGTGACTAGGACTCCCATCATGCTATTGCCTCCTCCCCCTTCCCAGCATGCCCATGCTTCCTTCCTTTTGACTCTGCTTCCCTGTGGGGTGGGCTGGCTGTGCTGACAGGATGGCTGGGAGTGTTGTCCTGGCAGTTGTTTGGCTAAGAGTCCCAAGAGTGTCCCTGTGCTTCACACAACATAACCCAGGGTGGTGGTTCTTTGTGGGATCTTGTGTTAGGATGGAGGGCATTGCATTCTACCAGGTGGGTACTGTGGAGTTTGTGTTGGGGGGGTGTGAGGGGAGGTGCTTGTGACTATAGTCAGTGCTGCAAGTCCCCCTTCCCACCCAGCCAGCCAGATATCCCACCATGGAACGTGCTTGCATTGCAGGGAGTGTAAGTTGTCTCTCAGGATGTCAGTCAGTGGTGTCCTGCTGTTTGTTGGTGCACAGTTGCCAGCAGGGCCTTGTGCTCCCCACATCAGTAGCCAGTGTCAGCCATCTTGTGAGTCCTTCTCCACTTCCTGTGATGTGAGCATGGTTCAGGGTGGTGTTGATGGGCCAGTTGTGGGGGTGACCAATAGCAGTGACTACGACTCCCATCATGCTATTGCCTCCACCCCCCTTCCCAGCATGCCCATGCTTCCTTCCTTTTGATTCTGCTTCCCTGTGGGGTGGGGTGGCTGTGCTGACAGGATGGCTGGGAGTGTTGTCCTGGCAGTTGTTTGGCTAAGAGTCCCAAGAGTGGCCCTGTGCTTCACACAACATAACCCAAGGTGGTGGTTCTTTGTGGGATCTTGTGTTAGGATGGGGGCATTGCATTCTACCAGGTGGGTACTGTGGAGTTTGTGTTGAGGTGTGTGTGAGGGGAGGTGCTTGTGACTATGGTTAGTGCTGCAAGTCCTCCTTCCCACCCAGCCAGCCAGCCAGTTATCCCACCATGGAACGTGCTTGCATTGCAGGGAGTGTAAGTTGTCTCTCAGGATGTCAGTCAGTGGTGTCCTGCTGTTTGTTGGTGCACAGTTGCCAGCAGGGCCTTGTGCTCCCCACAGCAGTAGCCAGTGTCAGCCATCTTGTGAGTCCTTCTCCACTTCCTGTGATGTGAGCATGGTTCAGGGTGGTGTTGATGGGCCAGTTGTGGGGGTGACCAATATCAGTGACTACGACTCCCATCATGCTATTGCCTCCACCCCCTTCCCAGCATGCCCATGCTTCCTTCCTTTTGATTCTGCTTCCCTGTGGGGTGGGCTTGCTGTGCTGACAGGATGGCTGGGAGTGTTGTCCTGGCAGTTGTTTGGCTAAGAGTCCCAAGAGTGTCCCTGTGCTTCACAAAACATAACCCAGGGTGGTGGTTCTTTGTGGGATCTTGTGTTAGGATGGGGGCATTGCATTCTACCAGGTGGGTTCTGTGGAGTTTGTGTTGGGGGTGTGTGAGGGGAGGTGCTTGTGACTATGGTCAGTGCTGCAAGTCCCCGTTCCCACCCAGCTAGCCAGATATCCCACCATGGAACGTGCTTGCATTGCAGGGAGTGTAAGTTGTCTCTCAGGATGTCAGTCAGTGGTGTCCTGCTGTTTGTTGGTGCACAGTTGCCAGCAGGGCCTTGTGCTCCCCACAGCAGTAGCCAGTGTCAGCCATCTTGTGAGTCCTTCTCCACTCCCTGTGATGTGCGCATGGTTCATGGTGGTGTTGATGGGACAGTTGTGGGGGGGCAATATGTGTGACTGCGACTCCCATGATGCTATTGGCTACACTGACTTGGCCAGCATACACAGAATTCCTTCCTTTGAGTGGTCTTCACTGTGTGTTGGTGTTGTTGTGGTGGCTACATGTGTGGATGTGTTTGTTAGTTCTATTTGTGCCACTGCCTAGCTGTAGTTGTAGTTGTGTTTGTACATGTGTTGGCACAGTTGGATGTGACTTTTTGATGGCATGTGTTGTGTTTATCTGACTGACATACACATTTTGGGATGATTCTGTTCTGGTTGCTGTGTAATTGCTATGAGTGCATGGTTTGACTCTCCCCTTGACAGTGATGTGTGTGTGTTTTGTGGCAGTATATTGTGTACATTTGTTGTGTACTCACCAGGCTCTGGGATGTCCTCTAGTCCATATACGCTCACTGGCGGAAGGATGGCCCGCACCTTCTCCTCCCAGGGCCTGAGGTATATTGGCTTGGCAGGAGGGCCACTGCCGGTGTGTTGGCTGTTGATGTAGTCTTTCGTCAGCATTTTCCGTACCCTCCTGCACACGTCATACCACCTGTTCTGGATGTCGGTCTTTGTGCGCCGACATGGTGATTGGGCGTTCACCCTGTTGATGATCCTCTCCCACATCTTGGTTTTCTGCGACATGGGGGTCTGTTGGACCAGTGTGCCAAACAGCTGTGGCTCCACCCTGAGGATCTCGTCTACCATGTCTTCCAATTCACTATCTAGGAACTTGGGATTCTTCTTGGGGGGCATGGTGATGGGTGGTGATGGTGGGTGTTGTGTGTGTTGGTGTGCAGGTGAGGGTGTGTGAGTGTGTGTTTTGCTGGGTATATGTGAGGTAGGTATTTGTTGGTGTGCTGATGGTGTGTGGCTTGTGTGAGGGATGAGCTGTGGGTGTGTGGTTGCTTTCTCTTGGGTGCTGGCAGTGGAATGGCATTTGCAAAGGCTCATGGTAGTGATTTGTGTCCTTTATATAGGTGGAGTTGTGGGTGTGTCTTTGTTCTCTGTCCCCACCCCCTGTATTTATTGGCTTGGTAATTGCTTGTTTGGCCTTTTTTGGGTGATTTTTCCTTTGTGCTGTTTGTGTATGTTGGAAACGTTCTTGTGACCGAGTCGGACCCTGCATTGGTCTCGTACGGTGTTCTCCGTTTCGTTCACGCTGTGTTTGTGCAGTTTTCTATGCTGCGTACGCGTCGGTCGCGGTGTATTGTGTTGCTTCGGCTCGGTTTTGTATGCGTGTCGGTCGTACGGCTTGTCCTCCGTCCGACTCGGTCGTGGTTTTCGCGCCTTGCATCGTACTTTGCGGTTTGGAGTTCGCGTGTATGTTTCGGTCGGATTTGTTCCGGGTGCGTGCCGGTCGGTTGGATTCGCGTGTTTTTCCGGCCGGATTGCTGCTTTCCGTGCGGCTCGGTCGGTCGACTTTGTTTCGGTACGTGTCGGTCGGATTTTTCGCGCCTTGCATCGTACTTGGCGTGTCGTGCGCCACGGGTACGTGTCGGTCGGTATTTTTCCGGATCCGAGTCGGTCGGTGCTTTTCCGGCCCGAATCGGAATCGACCCCTAGGTTGTGAACTGTGAGGGAATACCCGATATTCTAGCGTGGTGTCAAAAAAAGCATTTCTCTTTGTGCTCCTCCTGCAGAAATGACATCTTTTGTTTACTCCATCTGAATAAATGTTGTACCTTGGATATTAATGGCATAGGCCTTCTGGTATACATCTGGGATTGCCTGTCAAACCCTTAAAAGATGTATCTTTGCTCCTCTCTTAATACAACAAGAATAAGTTTCAGATTTTCCAATAGTGAGTTTTGTGAATCAGGCATGAAGCAGAAGCAGTGCTGCTAAAGATACTCACTGAATGCCCCCTCTCCCCCCAATTTCACAATGGGCAGAACTTAGCATGGCAGAGCTACTAGGCCTGGGATACAAATGAGCATAATCAGAATGCTCGACGAGGGGGCAAAGAAGCCAATTCTAGGTCAGATAAATGGCTGGTCACGTTTATAATGAATGCATGCAAAGAGGCTAACATAGTTGATTGAAGCATGCGAGGCACAAATCAATTGGGCATTTGAGGACCAGAGTTAATGCTGCATTAAAATCAATGGCGGCAGCAGCCTTATGGTGCCACCACAGGAGGCCACAAGAGGGTGGCGAGTTGTTGCAAATGCCCTCAAAATGTACTTGGTGCTTTTGCAGGAATATTGCCGTGGTCTAAGAATATGTTTGCACGACATTTGAAGCAGACTAATTACAGTAGACATAACAGCTTTGTAAACAGCAGAGAAGTAATACAGCATGTCAGCTTACAACTGATCAAAATGTTTTTTAATTTTTACTTTAAAAAGTAAGGGAGATACTGTCTTAGCCAGATAAAAAGAAGCAAACCAACACCCAGCCTTTCACAATTGGTACATGTTTACACTAATTCATACTGTTGGTTGTCAGCTTATGAGACCGTACATATCTCTGACAATGATAACATATTCTATATTACATGAAAAAAGTCTGACCAATCAAAACCGTATTAACATGAGAGCTCTTCCTTCGCTGTGTTGCCGGTAGGACAGCTTTCTTCACAGCGGTCTTTTACTTTTTCAAACTGATTGTTACTAGTAGCCTTTCAACTCTCACATATGAGCTAGTGACTATGTATGTTTGCACGTCTCTAAAGGCAGATAAAGACGGTTTACTGCATATGTACAACATCCTGGCCGTGCCTGCAGACAACAGGATACCAGAGAACCCCCTGATGAACTGTGCAGTGGAGCAGCATTTATATGCTTACTTGATGATGATGGCTTAATTTCATGTATCCTTGCCTGCTTAATGCACCTGCCCACATTACCGCCTGCTTGGATTCCTAAGTATTCCGTGGGATTTAGCAATATAACATTCAAGCACATGTTACAAAGCATTAAGATAAGGGATATTACGCGCTGAAAGCGATGCACTTTTTGAAAAAAACAACCCTTGTAAAACCTCAGGGACAATTTGGCTCTTACCTTTTACATCTTTACAGCAAATGACATGTGACAAATCAGAATTATAGCAGGTATAGCTAATTGTAACAAGCTAGTATAAACGTTCTTTTCTTTTTATCATAGAGCCATAGCCAGGCTTTTTTTAATTATCTGACCTCTCTCGCCTGTTTACAGAACAAGTAATGTCATTAGGCTCCCATTTCAAGGGTTAGTTTCTAATCCTTATGTGAACAACCCTCAAAAATATCTTTGCACCTTACCCTTGGGTATATTCACAAGAACGTGCGCTAAACATCCCCAAAAAATGTTAACGCAACTTTACACATCGCAGTCTATCGCGGGAAAATAACCCAGTGTTAACGTGGAATTCACAGCACGGCGGTATCATGCGATAGTTTGCCGAAAACGTGGCCAATGGCCGCGATACAACCACCGCGACGGAGAAAAAAACACAAACCCCAACGCAAAAAAACGTGCGATGTGCAAAACCGCGATGAGGAAATCAGTGATAAGCAGCGCCAGGCCTGCAATACACACACGGCAGGCGGGAAAATCACTACAAAAGTAGAAAAAACACACAAACACAAAATAACCAACACCAAAGCACCATGGAGGCAGCCGGAGCAGGCGCAGAGGACGAGCGGAACCCCACAAGCACCCCGGACGACCAGCCTTGGACCTCGGGGACAGGGAAGGGCAAGGACAAGAAGAAGAGGAAGAGGCGGTTCGGTCCGCAGGAGAATAGGATCCTGGTCACGGAGGTGATGGAACACCATCAAGAACTGTTCATCACCTCCAACGTGTCATTGGGCACCAAAAATGGAATATGGCGGTCCATCGTGGACAAGGTGAATGCCGTCGGAGAGCACAAGAGGTCAATGGAGGAGGTCAAGAGGCGATGGATTGACATCAAGCGCAAAACCAAGGAGAAACTCGCAGGCAACCAGAAGGCAGCAATGCAGACTGGAGGTGGGAGCCCAGTGCCACAGCTGGAGCTGGATGACATGGAGGAGCTGGTGTCAACAGTCATCAGTGTGGAGACCGTGGCAGGAGTCGGGGGAGCGGACACTGCTCGACATGACACAACACAACAGCAACAGGGTGAGTAACCACCAGGTACTGGGGGGACAGGGGGAGATGGCCACAATGGCACACATGCACAATCAAGCAGAGCACAGTGCACACCCACAATGACTCTGGATCATGGCCCTGATCTACAGACTGTCACAATGTACATTGCCATGCTGTCTGAATGTGAACATGTACCATGCGGCTACATACATGTGGACACATTGTAATACAGCATCTCCCCTTCACATTGCAGAGGCACCGTCAACACCTCCTGCAGAGCAGTCCCAGCCACTCTTCACTGATGACGAGGAGGACACCCCCAGCATCGACACCGAAGCCCTCCAAGACATCATTGAACTCATCCGCCAATCACCTCCAGGATCAGGGCAGCCCAGCTGCATCGAGGAGACCTCACCCATTCCACAAACCACCCACCAGGAGGCACCCACAACCCCGTCTGTCTCCCAGGACCCCCACGAACAACACATGGCCTTCCAACGCCGTGTGTTGGAGGGCCAGAGGGAGATGGCTGAGCAGGTGCGGGTGGGGTTCTACCTCATGGCTACCAAACGTGACGCCATCCATGGGTGTCTAAGTCCCATCAGGGACCACCTCCAGTCCCTAACGGACACCCACAGGCCGCTCCATGGTCTCCAACGAGCCCTGGCTGACATCGCTGGAGTCATGACTCGGAGACAAGAACACCTGTCCGCTCAGAGTGGCTCCAGCGATCTCAGCCGTGAGCTGGCACACATGCGGAGGCTCATGGAGGACATGGTGTGGATGGAGGCGGAAAGGATGGCAGCCACCGCTGCACATCAGCAAAATGTAGCTGGGATCTACCATGCCCTGCAGGTCCTCATCATGGCATTGCTGCCACAAGGCGTGGCACAGATGAATGCTGCTGCTCCTACACCATCCACATCTCCGCCCCCTGGTGTGTCAGTGCCTCACAGTGCGGCAGACATTTCAACTCCGGCACCTGATGTGTCACTGCCACACAGTGCGGCCAACAATCCACCTCCGGCCCCTGATGTGTCAGTGGCACACAGTGCCACAGCCGGAACTGCACCACCCACAGGTGAGGCAGAGCACACATCCGAGGACGTGGATGGGATTGAGATCAGAAGGAGGCACTAGCATTCATTTCCTCCACCTGGCCTGTTGCTGCTTGGTGCCGCACATGGCCCCATGACCTTCCACTGACCCCCGATACACTCTGCTGCACTCACCTTGGACCGCGACATGGACTGCCATATCCTGTTTGGTGACCAATGACACAGCGACCAGACTGCGGACTGTACTCTTCCTCTTCCGCTGTACTTGTCATTCCCCGATGGACTCTGGCTGGCCCTCCACGGGCCCATATTGTGAAGTGGGGTTGACATGGCCCTGTACTGCTCCAGCTGCAAAACTCCACTGGATGTGCATTAAACATTCAGCAACGCACTGCTGTGTCATGTCTTTCATCATTCAAGTATGAATGTGTGGATGAATGTAGGGTCAGTGACTCCCCCTAACATCAATGATGCTCATCTAGTGGGATTCCAGTCACAGTGTGCTACATTGCCAATTGCGTTCCGGGTGCCGTAGACACTACAACAGGGACACACGCATTAGTCACTTCCTTGTCCGGACATGGACTGAACCATGCCCAGAGCCCCCGAGTCATTGTTGCATGCCCTGCGATGGCCCGGCGTACGCCAGGCCAGACCACTCCGCTTACGCTCCGAGGGGGGCCACATAGCTACATATCGCAGGTTTACACGCTAGTGGTCTGCAGGTCACTGGTCTAGTTGTCAGCATGTCACGGCCACTCCCTGAGGGCAGGTTTGCACACACACCACACCCATCCTGCACAGGCGTCATAGGCCATGTGACCACGCCAATATAAGGGGCCGACAACGTCACATTCCCCACTGCCGGAGGTGACTGGATGACGGACGTTCCACGATTCTTAATCATAAAGGGCCCATGAGTTGTTGCGCACAGGGTTAGTCGCACCCAAAGCCATGCGGCCGTCACGGGCCTACCACCACGTGGCGCTGACTGGGGTTGCACAGGGTTTGTGGCACCCAAGGCCTTGTGGCCGTCACGGGCCTACCACCACGTGGCGCTGACTGGGGTTGCACAGGGTTAGTGGCACCCGAGGCCTTGCGGCCGTCACGGGCCTTCCACCACGTGGCGCTGACTGGGGTTGCACAGGGTTAGTGGCACCGAAATTGCTGAGCGGGTGTGCAGCCTGCGATGATGTGGTCTCTGCCATTGATGCCTCAGGACTCAGCGTCATGTGTGGGACCTGCTGGGCTGCGGTGCGGGTCCGCATGATGTGGAGCATGCCATGGTGGTGGGACCGGGGCCTGGAGCTTGCACGGGCACGTGGTGTGCCCACTGGTGGACACACCGTTGGCGGAAGGTGAGCAGTGGGGCCTGGGTGCGCAAGGGCGGACAGCCAGCACTGGCTGGCCGGCGGGAGGGGGTAGGGTGCGGCTTCATGTGTGCGCAGGGACGGACAGGCGGTGTTGCTGTGTGCAGTGAGATGGACTCTGCCATGATTGACTCTGGCCTCGATTACAGATTGCAGACCTGGTGGCTTGCAGTGTATACCGGCTCGTGGTTGGAGACACACCGGTGGCAGCAGGTGAGCAGTGGTGCCTGGGTGCGCGGGGGCGGCAGTGTCCCTCCCTCTCTCTCTCTTCCTTTCCTTCTCTCTCTCTCCCTTCCTTTCCTTCTCTCTCTCTTGCTCTCTCCCTTCCTTTCCTTCTCTCTCTCTCTCTCTCTCTCTCTCCCTTCCTTTCCTTCTCTCTCTCTCTCTCTCCCTTCCTTTCCTTCTCTCTCTCTCTCTCTCTCTTCCTTTCCTTCTCTCTCTCTCTCTCTCTCCCCCTTCCTTTCCTTCTCTCTCTCTCTCTCTCTCTCTCTCTCTCTTTCTTTCCTTCTCTCTCTCTCTCTCTCCCTTCCTTTCCTTCTCTCTCTCTCTCTCTCTTCCTTTCCTTCTCTCTCTCTCTCTCTTCCTTTCCTTCTCTCTCTCTCTCTCTTCCTTTCCTTCTCTCTCTCTCCCTTCCTTTCCTTCTCTCTCTCTCTCTCTCCCTTCCTTTTCTTCTCTCTCTCCCTTTTTTCTTTCTCTCTCTCTTTCTCTCTCTGCCTTTCTTTCATTCTCTGTTTCTCTGTGTCTCGCTCCTTTGATGTGCGCATGACACACGTTCTGATTTTGTGCTTTATTTTCCAGGCTGTGACATCAAGATTGTCCTAGACGGACCCAACAGGAGTCTTCCGCATTGGTGTTTTGTGTTGTATTTCAATAAAGTTTTTGGTTGTTACTTCAATGATGAGTGACTGTTTCTCGTTCTTCTGACCACACATGTGTGTTTCTTTTTGTCATTGTGCGACATCATGCGCTTTTTGTGGCTCTTGTGTCATGCACGGTATGTGTTTGTCTGAGGGGGTTCCGGGGGGGGGCCTGGGAGTGGTGGCGGTGGGTGTTGTGGCCCTCTTGGGTCTCCGAGCTGCATGATCATTGTCTCCATGGCATCTGTGGGTCTTCCGATGTGGCTCTGGGCTGGGCTCCCTTTCGTACTGCAGGTAGTCGTCCTGCTTAACACCAGCAGAAGGCAGGTGTTAATTCCCTGCTGCTACCGCGGCTTATCGCCTGTTTTTGGTTCGCATCGCAGATCTGGCAGTTTGTTGTGAAAGTGGTGTTGTGGTGTTTTCGTGAATTTTTGCACGGGAACGCCTACTCTGCATCTCATTAGGGTTAGTTAGTGGTGTCACCCGTGGAGATAAATTTTGCAGCAGTTATCGCGGGAATACTGGCGATGTCTGCAGTTTGCACCCGCTTGTGAATGGGGCGTTAAATCTATCTCCACTTTTGATGCGTTAAGGTGGCGATAACTCGGCGATAAGTTCTTGTGAATATGCCCCCCAGTGTTTTGTCTTAAAATATGCTACAATGCTTTGTTACTAGCCCAACTATTGCTCTGACATTGTTGGTAAATTCCAGTGGTGGCCGGCACAGGTAAGCGCGGCGGGTCGGGGCAGGGTGCGGCGGGGGGTGAGTGGGGGGAGCCGACAGACGACGGAATAGGTATTATTTATTTATTTAATTATATCTATTCTGTCAACTTCGCCCCCTCCCACTCCTCCCCGCTCCACCGCCTCACCTCGTTTACCTGTGCAGGCCGCCGCTGGTAAATTCTGAAGCAGGGTACAGCCAGGAATATTCATATTCCTTTCGCCTTGTCTGATTTGTACCAAGTAATTTGAGAAATAACTATGTAAACAATTGTTTCACTCTGAAAAATCCACCTCCTTTCTTCGCAGGTAAAATTTGCAGTTGACGTGATCTAGAATTGACAATAAATTTGTGTATCATTGGAAGGTCTCCCGTTATTACTGTAGTATCTTCCAGTAATACCAGAGATGTGTTTAGGTTCATACAAACTGGAAAAAATGCCCAGCAACCTGATTACCGCACATTTTCTCTAGAGGTGGGTATAACTAGCGTAATCACATGGGGGCAGATTTACAAGCCCCCTGCGCCACCAGTACGTCACTTTTTGTGACGTACTGGAGGCACATTCCACGTCTCCATATTTACAAGGAGAGGAAAAGTCACCCTGCGTGACTTTTCCTCTCCTTGTAAATATGGCCCCTTCACACGCAGCACTTTGCGTGGAAGGGGCGTTCCATGGGTGTTGCTGTGGGTGTTCCCACGCAACACCCATGGAACCAGACACATTTCCAGATTTACGAGGAATAGTAAATCTGGAAATGCATGTCAATGCTACGCCTCTCCAGGGGAGGCGTAGCGAGGCGCAACGAGGAGAAATGTTTTCATCTCTCCTCATTTTTTCCTCTTTCAAAGCGTGCTGCATTCTACAGCACGCATTGAAAGAGGAAAATGCCTGTAGTGATTGTTTTTGTGCAGGAAGGTGCCCCTCCCTGCACAACAACAATCTCCCCATGACGCAGGCATCCTTGCACTATGGTGCAAGGGTGCCTGCGCCGCGCATGGCAGCTGTTCGTGCGCCAGCGCAGGGGAGAGCACAGGAATGCGACATATTATTGTAAATATGTCGCATTCCTGTGCTTCGGAAGTGCCGCAGCGTGGCGCAGCAAAAGGACTTGCGTTGCCGCGCTGCGGCACTTCCTTGTAGATCTGCCCCATGGAGTTTACCAAGGAATTACGTGAGATTATGCAGAAATATGCAAGAAGAGTAATTGTGCGTTTAGCGCTATTTCTTAGCGCAAAAATGTCCCCTCATGCCCAAAATGGGCACGAGGATTCATTTTGTGCCAAGAGACATTGCTAAATCCAGTAGATCACAAATAGCGAGCACCAGCGGAACCTCGCACTCATAAAATGTGTTCTCATTGTAGGATTTTCCCCCCAAACTTCTCAAGGAGGAGTAATCGCATAATTAGCAGTAATGTCGCATCAAAGAGTAATGTGGAATTATCGAAATTTCTCCGATTAACTTCGGCGTAATTTAATTTCCGCCCAGGCTAATTTTCTCTGCTCAACACCATTACAGATAAATTGTTAATCTGGTTATATGTCGTGACCGCGGTCTGTCTTTAAACTTTTTTCCCTACACTGGTGCTTAAAGAATGACTACTTTCAATGTGGAGTGAGAAATGCCACTACTTTGGAGGCTTTGTGGAGCATATTAGCTCTTGCAGGGCAATTAAATTGGCATCTTACATTTTTTTAATCACATTAGTGCATGCACTAAATGAGAGTGTGTGGGGCCTCAACAGAAGCATTTAAAACCACACGGGTACTGCAGCAACATGACAAATGTGATGAGTAATCTTTTTATTTGTGATAGTTTGATCCACAGTGATGGTCACTAAATGCTTGTGGGGAACTCACCAAAGTCAACTATGCATATCACACCTAGACTGAGTTTGAAATCATAAAATGTCAAAGGACCAGTATATGGTAGACTATCTGAGCTGATCACAATCCACCCTACGCCCATCTTAAAATATGTGTTGGCCATTGGTTACAGCCTAACTATAATCACACACACTAATATTTATGTTCCACCTTCAAATTAGCGATCTGAGTTGTTGTTAAGACACAAAGGAGCGTATTTATCAAAAAGTCACGCAGCACAGCAAGTCATCTTGCTGTGCTGTACTGCGGACAGGGAAAGGGCAGGAATGCACCGTATTTAACATAATACGGCGCATTGCTGCCTTTTCTCAGCACTGGTACACAATGTGCTTCCTAGCACCAACACAGGCATTCTTGCACCATGGCACAAGGGTGTCTGCATTGTAAGAAGGATTGTTTTTGGCAGGAAGGGGGACCTTCCTGCACAAAAACAATCCCCTGAGTCATTTTCCTCTTTCTATGTGTGCTGCAGAATGCAGCACACATAGAAAGAGGAAAAAACGAGGAGAAATAAACATATTTCTTCTAGTTACATCTCACCTGGAGAGGCGTAGCAGTTTGGGCGCATTCCCAAGGGCAACCACTCATGGTAAATCTGGGAATGCGTCAAAATCCATGGGTGTTGTGTGGGGAAACCCACACATCACCCATGAAACGCCTCCCGGGGGCAGAGTAACACAATGCAGCGATTTGCGTTGCATTGCATTGCGTTGCTCTGGATTTAAAAAGCCACTAAGGGCCACGCATGGCGGCAGCCTTGCGTGGCTTGATAAATCACATTTAGTAGTTGTGTCGCACTTACACCCCATTGTGTGGTGCAAAAGCGATGCAACTACATGATAAATATGGGCAGCAGTTTCTCATAGATCTGGGTTATTAGCCTCGTTATTGTTAGACCTGTCACCTTTAGGGTGTTCTTCGCCCAGCTTTTTGCCTGCTTTCCTCCACTTTTTGCTGAATTGTTTTGTTGGCCTTAGGACTCTGAGCACTTTACCACTGCTGACCAGTGCTAAAGTTCACGTGCTTCTCCCCTAAAACATGGTGACATTGGTATATACCTGATTGGCAGATTTAGTTCATTTATAAGTCCCTTGTAAGGTGGTATCCATATACCCAGGGCCTGTAATCTAAACGCTACTAGTGGGCTTGCAGCACTGTTGTGCCACCCACACTAGTAGCATTTCAAACCTGTCTTGAGCTTGCCATTGCAATAATAATAATGAATTTTAGAAATCACCTGGTTACTCCAACTGGAGCATCCCCACGCTAGGATTGACCTCCAAGAGCCTAATAGAGAGTAGAAAATCTCTATTTGAAAGGAAAGAAAAGCACATAATTTAGAGACTAAGTTCAAAACATATAAGATGGGCCAGGAAAGTGTGGCATCCTTGAGCAATGAGGTTTTAGGTCAGTCTAAACAGTCATGTTTTGAGATTCTTCCAGAAAGTTGTTTCTAAGGGGTCTTGTCTCAGATGAAGGGGCAGTGTGTTTCACATCTTAGAGGCTCGAAAACTAAAAGAACAGCCACCCATGCGTGTTCTTTTCATGATGGGGACCACAGCAAGTGCGGAACCAGATGACCTGAGTCTTCGGCTGGGCAGATAAGGTCTCACCAGAGGGAAGAGATAACAGGGATCTATGCCATTTAAAATTTTAAAATGTTATGGCATAGGCACATGGCTTTAAAGGATATTCTTTTGCTCAGCAGGAGCCAGTGCAGTTTGGTAAGGGCGGGGAAAGAGAGCGCCCGTCTCGGGAGGTTCAACAATAAGCGTGCTGCTGTATTTTGTACTCTCTGAAGCCTTTTCAATCTAACCTGCGTAGTGCCAAAGTAGAGTACATTGCAATAGTCCAGTTTGGACAGGACAAGAGACGGACTATTGTTTTCCTGGCTGCTACAGGGAGAAAGCTGATGATCTTAGTAAGAGTTTTGAGAATGTCGAAGCATTTCCCAGCTAAGCAAGCTATTTGACTGCCAAATGCTAAATGTTCGCCAAACCATGTCCCTAGGTTCTTCACTTTTGGCTTGGGGGCTGGAGTAGGACCTAATGGTTCTGGCCACCAGGCGGAAGATCAAACAAAGGGTTGTTTGCCAAGAATAAGAACCTCTGTTTTACTGGCATTGAGTTTGAGGAAGCTCTTGTTCATCCATTCCGCAAGTTCAAATAGACAGGATCTAAATTGGGCAAGGCCTGTGTGTGCGGTTTACTGCCACTTCGACTTGGCATTTAAAACTACTTGACAACCCTTAAACTCCCCATTTATTATACATACGTCACCCCTAAGGTAGGCCCTAGGTAGCCATTAGCGCAGGGCGCAGTGTAAGTAAAAGGTAGGATATGTACTTTCAAGTTGGGGAAAGACCACCCTAAGGATGACAGGTATGACATGTGCCCCTCCCAGCAGAAAGTTGGGCGATTTATCCAACCTCTAGGAAGTTCTCATCACTAAGGCGGAAAACCTGGATAGACCGTCAGCATTGGCATGGTCTACCCCCAGTCTGTGTTTAGCCCTGAAGTCCATACCCTGTAGGCACACAGGGCTCAAGTCCTAAAAAAAGAAGTAGGGGGACTCACCAAGTTAGGCAGAATGGGGGTGACATCACTGCACATGACATCACTGCTTGTGACATCACAGGAAGTGACATCACCACATGTGACATCACAGGAAGAGACATGAAGGCACGTAACATCGCATGTGACATCACAGGAAGTGGCATCACAACTAATGACCTCACAGGAAGTGACATCAGATCTTAAGACCTCACAAATGTTTAGCAGGTCTATCATGAGTACATTTGAGCACATTACAATATTCAGCAAATTAGATTTTGCATTGGGGTTGTGCCAAAATACTGACGCAACCCTGATGCAAAATCTGGGCCTCAACTTATACATTTATGTTTTTTTTAACACTGCCACAAAGACATTGGCAGCAAGGAGAAACGTGGCAGTAAATCTATTCTGCTTAATTGGTTGCAATGTCTGTATTTAAAACATCTTATGGGATTAAGGCACCTGCTGCACAGATCTTTGTGTGCCAGCTAAATCTCAGGGAATAATAATAATATTAAGGTAACTCCGGAGGTTAACGTATTTGCTGGAGAGATCTGTGTTTTGCCTAGTCCCAGTTTTGAATCAAAGTAGCATAGAGTGTTAATATGTCTCCTGCAAAGCACATTATGCAACATGCAGATGCCAGATTTTATGTAAATGGGTATGTGGGTTACTGCTTTTAAGACAGAGATCCTTTTGTACTTGCAGTTCATA
Source organism: Calotriton arnoldi (assembly GCA_963921515.1). NCBI lineage: Eukaryota > Metazoa > Chordata > Amphibia > Caudata > Salamandridae > Calotriton > Calotriton arnoldi. The sequence continues at coordinate 4,362,215 of CAWUFW010000428.1, forward strand.
AATTGTAATCCTTCTAAAATAGCACAATGAGCTATGAGGGACATGTGGCTCCTACACCTTGTAACCCTCACTGTCTTATGTAACACATCCTATACTTTGATTTAAATTGCATTTATATAGCGCTTACTAGCCCTGACGAGGCTTTGAATACACACATATGATTTATTGTCAATGTGTAACGTGTACGTGTAATGTAAAGCGCTCTGACACCCTGCTTTGGGATGAGTAGTGCTAAAGCGCTATAAAAGAAATAAAACAAAATAGTGGTATTTAAATTGTTACTTGTATAAATGCTGGGACAGACCAACACATCTGACATTCTTACAGTACATGTATATGTCTTATATACAGGGAATGAACAAAGCCAAAAGCATGCCTCGCATAAGTACTTGTCAAGTGATAAGCTGTGTGCCTTTGTTTCCCCTCCATTGCATTTCGGTCTGAGGCTCCAGAGAGCTCCCAGCCAGGATACTCCAACAAAAGGAGGCCTGATAGCCCATTACCCCACCTTTTGTTATGGGCCCAGCTGGAATCTGATAAGCCCCTCCACCGCCTGCACTTTGCTGCTCGGAACAAAAGCAGACAACATGCAGGCCCTGCTGAAAGTGTCCCAGTGCCAGAAAATTACACTGGGATGAGTTCAGCATATTTCTGTGAATTCTGGGAAAAGTAAGAAAGGAAGGCGGCACTCCGCTGAAATTGGCCAGCTTTGCACCAGGGTACACAGCATCTACCCTCTGAAAATTGTAGGTAGACCGTGTCTACCCGCGTCTACCCTCGACTTGAGCCCTGCTCACCCCTCATTTGCATGAGCCACCTGAGGGGCCTGTGGTCATTCTGAATCAGGAACTGAGTGGCAAATAGGTATACCCTCAACTTCTTCAATCAGTCGATCAAACAGCATTTGTGTAGGGCAGCACTGTCACTCCTAGGGGTATCTGTGCACTGTGGGTGCAACATCTCTGTCAAAAAGCCAGGTCTTAAGTTTCTTTTTGAAGTCCGCCAGGGAGGGTGCTGTTAAAAGATGGAGGGGCAGGTAGTTCCAGGTCTTGGCGGCGATGTAGGAGCTGCAGCTGGGACGGGTGCTGGGGGTGTGTGCAAGGGTTAGTGAGGAGGAGCGCAGGTGTCCTGGGGGTAGGTGGAAGTTCTGTCGGTTGCTGATGTAGGCTGTGCGTTGATCATGTAGAGCTTTGTAGGCATGTGTGAGTATCTTGAACTGGCATCTCTTCTGGATGGGGATCCAGTGGAGGTTTCTGAGGTGGGGGTGATGTGGGTCTGTTTGGAGAGGTCCAGTATGAGTCTGGCTGCAGCATTCTGTATGGTCTGGAGCCTTCTGAGGAGCTGGGTGGAGTTGCCGGTGTAGAGAGTGTTGCCATAGTCGAAGCAGCTAGTGACAAGTACATGGGTGATAGTTTTTCTGGTGTTGACTGGGATCCATCTGAAGATTCTGCAGAGTGTGCAAAGGGTGTGGCAGCAGGAGGAGGTGACTGTGTTGACTTGTCATTCATGATCAGTTCGCTGTTGAGGATGATGCCTAGGTTGCGCGTGTGGTCTATTGGTGTGGGTGTTGGTCTGAGTTCTGCTGCCCACCAGCTGGGGTCCCATATGGAAGTGTTCTTCCCGAAGGTCAGTACTTCTGTCTTGTCGGAGTTGAGTTTAAGGCAGTTGTATGTCATCCAGTTGGCTACGTTGGTCATGGCATTGCAGAAGTTATTTCTGGTGGTGGAGGGGTCTTCGGTAAGAGAAAGGATAAGTTGAGTGTCGTCCTCGTAGGAAATTATGTTGAGGCTGTAGGATCTGACGATGTCTGCGAGGGCGATCATGTAGGTTTTGAACGAAGTGGGGCTGAGGGATGAACCTTGGGGTATGCCGCATGTGTTGTCTTTGGGTTCGGAGGTGAAGTGGGGCAGCCGGATGCTCTGTGTGTGCCCTGTAAGGATGGAGGCAATCCACTTAAGGGCATTTTGCTGTATGACGATGTTGATGAGCGGTTCCTGTGACTTTTTTAAATCATGTATATATCTTTGGGCACCCCTGGTTACACAACATTTGAATGCAGCAGCCCGTGATCATATTCCAGTCTCGTGGAAGCAACCGATCATAATACCCGTTTTTAAAAAGGGGAACCGTGCGGACCCAGCGTGCTTCCGTCCGATCTCTCTGATAGACACGGAAGTAAAGGTGTTGGGTATGGTTTTATTGAGGCGTTTATTAGATTGGGCTAATGATAACAATATACTATCTGATATACAGTATGGATTCAGGCCGGGACGTGGCACGATTGAACAGAATTTGAATCTATCTTTGATAGTTAGCAAATATACGGCGGCTAAAAAGGAAAGTATACACTTAGCCTTCATGCACCTCAGCACAGCATTTGACACAGTGGTAAGATCTACGCTATGGGCTGTGCTGAGGTACATGGGGATGGACGAAGCTATAATTGCACTTTTGCACAATCTACATATGGGGCTCGAGGCAAGGGTAAGATTTGGCCCATCAGGAGAATGCACTAAGCACTTTAAGCTGGGGAGAGGGCTGCGTCAGGGTTGTATTTTAGCTCCTTTTCTTTTTATTTTATATATAAATCAATTAGATCGGTTTTTAAGAGATAACTGTAAAGACGTCCCAATGATAGGACACAGAATGGTACCACCTTGCTGTATGCAGATGAAACTGTCCTTATTTCCCGGACAGCTAATGGCTTGCAATCTTTATTGAACCATTTTTATGAATTTATGGGAAATTTTGGTCTAAAAATTAATTTTACCAAATCATATACTATGACTTTAGGACCTAGAGGCACCAAGACTAGAACATTTGTGATAAAGGATAACAAAATAGGTAAGGTGGATAGGTTTAGCTATCTAGGCATACTGCTGGATGAGAGACTGTCCTGGGCACCCTTATTGAAATTACACACTCAATCCTTTAATAGGGCGGCTCATAGCATTTATGCCTTCTCTAGGCGTTTAGGTCACAGTCACATAAAGCCAATACTACACCTTTACAACGCTTAGGGGCCGATTCCGATGTTGGACGGACTCAGGTCCGTCCGACATCGGTCAGGAGCCGTAACCGACCGACCTGCTGTCGTCGGTTACGGCCCTGCAAGTACGATGCGACCGAACCCTGTGCGGTCGCACTCGTCCTACTTCACAATGGGAGCATGCATTCCGAGCGGAATGCATGCTTGCATTGTGAAAAGCAGGAGTGCAGTTCATCCCTGCACCCTGTGGCCGGCACCCCAAGGTGCCTGCCACCGGGTGCAGGGATCAACAGAGGGGCACCATAGGTGCCCCCAGGCCGCCATTCGGCTGCCTCGCACCCATGGGGGCCCTACTGGGGGCCCCCAAAGACAGTTTCCGACTGCCTTTTCGTGCCGGAAAGACCTGCACGAAAAGGCAGTGGCAGCTGTCATCGTACTCCCTCGGTCGTGAAGAGGCGGCCGGGGAGTACTGAAGGATTTCCGGACGGCGGATGGGCTCTCCGAGCCCGTCGGAAGCCATCCGGAAATCCGAGTCGGATTCCTTTCCGACCGGGCCCATCGGAATGGCTCGGTCGGAAAGGAATCCGGCCGGCACGTTCCGATTCGGTCGGAAGGGCTCCGGCCATCGTTCGGTGCCCTTCCGGCTGAAATCGGAATCGGCCCCTTAGTGTGTCCCGGCTGTAACCTACGGGCAGAAATCTGGGGTTATAAATCTCCTATATTAATGCAAACAGCAGAAAATAAATACCTAAGAAAACTGTTACGCATCTCACAGAATGTCCCGTCAGAAATAGTTCATGAAGAGATAGGGGCAGGTCATATAGCTGACTATATACGCTTGCGCCCGATACTACTATGGTGCTCTATATGGACTAAAAAGAATTGGATTTTAATAGACTAATAGTAAGAGATTGTTTGAACTTGAACTTTAGTTATCGTATACCATGGCTGAGCTATATAAAAACTACCCTGTCTAATTTGGGCTTACTGAATGTCTTTAACTCACCTGAGAAAATAACTAAATCAGTTACTGCAGAAGTTAAGAAGGTATTTTTAGAGCATACTCAAGAATTTAGACTGCAAGACTCACAGCGTAAACGCTGTTGCATACATCATACAATGGTCAAAAGTAGTGAAAAAATTGAACTTTATCTAACACTGGACATGCCGGTGAACCATAGAAGACTTTTAACATACTTTAGACTGAATATGTTTCTGCAGCTTGTGCTAGGATGGCATAGGCAACAAGACCTTCCTGTATGTTCTTGTGATGAGTCAGTAAAACATCAAGATCCACCATATGGGCAGTAATCTAAATGATGAGCAAGGGAACCAATAATGGATGGGGATAGTGAAGTTGTAAGCCTACTCCATGATAGGGCATACACAAAGGTTGTTTAAATACCCCTCACACACCAAAAGGGCCCTTGATGTCATGCTTCATCATTGGGGTCTTCCCATCCCACTGTGGGATGGGGCGTGCTACGACCAGCGACTACGCGGGAGCACTAATCTAATAACTATGTGTGGTGCAAGGGTAGTGAGAAGAAGGGTCAAAAGTGAAGTTAAAAAGGAACTGGCCTCATAGACATAAGACAATTTAATAGGTCGTTGAGGCTGGACCTAATAAAAACTGTGGTATGGAATGGTCATGCGTATAATGAGCTGGCGTTCCTAAAAGTCAACATGTTTCGAAGCTCAAGGCTTCTTCATCAGGACTGAAACTTGATCCCTTCAGTACTCACTTGATCTAAAAGTGAAGATAGTTATATACAAATGAAAATTTATGAAAAATTATGCAAATATTCATGCAATGTGAAGTACCTGTTTGTACTTCTATACGTTAAACTTTTGTACTACTATGTGATAATCTGCAAAAAGAAAAAGAAAAAATGAAGAGGTATTAGTTGCGCCACACACGGCGGTGTCTCACGTAGACCTGAAAAACAGCATATGTGTCAAAGTGACTGATTATAGAAAATAATGCTATCGTGGTACATGGACCTGTGAAAGAAATGGGGAAAAGGAGGGAAAACATACAAAGACATACTACATGTAACAAAAAACACACACTCTATTCGTGGCTATTGTAATTAAAAAGGCGGTGTGTAAAACAATGTATACACACAATACATACTATGTATGAATGGGTGTATTGCCCCATGAGCCTCAGGTACAGATGAGCAGGAAGAAATCACTAGTTACTGCAGGAGAAAAAGCATTTAAAATAAAGAGAAACGGTTAGGTGGCAATCGTCCGCTTTCTCGAGTAATTAACGAGGATCTCAGACTGTGACGGCTAAGCCGTACTTACGTGTTACTCGACAAAATTTTGCCCCATACTGCTCACCCGTGGCTCCGTTGCATGATTAAGGAGCGCGGGGAGCAGCTATTTATACAAAACCATCGAGTGGGAATTGGGTTCACCTGCGAAGCTAGCGCCGTGAACAGAACCCAAAACCGGAAGAGAGCTTTCATGCCAGATTGTCATAGCGCACTGGAGCGCTAACTCCCAAGTGCGCCGGAAATGAGTATTCAGACCGTATTAGAGCTTTCATGCCAGATTGTTATTGCGCACTGGAGCGCTAACTCCAAGGCGCGGCGGAGATGAGAGAGGAGCTTAGTCCTCTTCCCCTAAATTCTGCAGTATTGAGACTGTAATGGTGCTACAAGAAAAGCAAAACGGAAGAGAAACTTCCAGGTTTAGTTGTAATATCGCACTAGAGCGCTAACTCCAGTGCACTCTGAAACGGAGTGTTCCGTACACGTTATAAATATGTGAACAAACCGGGATCATGAAAAACAGCATGATTATTGCCCAATGCTGCGTGAGGTAATCTAAAGAAACGTGAGCGGTCAATTCATAGGACATCAGAATAGGAATACGAATAAAAATAAAAATAAAAATTCTTAAGGAGGCGAAAAAAGGGGCATTTACAAGTGGTACATAATCACATGCGATATCTGACATTATGAGGACAAAATAATAATAATGCATGGTACGTCTAACAATATCATGCCAAATGTAAATGAGATGTGAGGAGGTCGCCTGTGTGTTATATAGACCTCGATACATAGGGGCCGAACACTCTGATATAGTATGTACCCAGTATATAGTAATGAGGGCAATGGACAAGTGTGGTGACTACTTCTAGTTTGTTAATTGTGCCCACGGAATTTCATCGTTCAGACCCTTATCGTATGTCCCCAAACGGAACACCCAACGTTGTTCCTTTTCCAAAGGTCTCTCTCATGGTTGAGTTGTTCAATCACTGTCCATCTTATCTCGTCCACGTTGTGGTTGGTTGATAGGTAATGGGTTGCCATTTTGGTGGTACTCTTCTTACATCTCACATTGCTTTTGTGTTCACCAATCCGTATCTTAATTGGTCTGGACGTCATCCCGATGTACTCCAAATTGCACGGACAAGTGATCATGTAAATTACATTTTTGCTGTTGCAATTAGTAAATCATCTTTGTTCCCAAACTGAACCGTTGGAAAATGTGATTTTTTTACTTTTCTTGGTAAGGGCACACGAGCTGCAATTTCCACAGGTACATACTAGGCCACGTACCACACGGGAAACAAACCCGGCCCCTTTCAATTTTCAACCTATTCAGGGTCACCATCCCTGTGGAAATTGCAGCTCGTGTGCCCTTACCAAGAAAAGTAAAAAATCACATTTTCCAACGGTTCAGTTTGGGAACAAAGACGATTTACTAATTGCAACAGCAAAAATGTAATTTACATGATCACTTGTCCGTGCAATTTGGAGTACATCGGGATGACGTCCAGACCAATTAAGATACGGATTGGTGAACACAAAAGCAATGTGAGATGTAAGAAGAGTACCACCAAAATGGCAACCCATTACCTATCAACCAACCACAACGTGGACGAGATAAGATGGACAGTGATTGAACAACTCAACCATGAGAGAGACCTTTTGGAAAAGGAACAACGTTGGGTGTTCCGTTTGGGGACATACGATAAGGGTCTGAGCGATGAAATTCGTGGGCACAATTAACAAACTAGAAGTAGTCACCACACTTGTCCATTGCCCTCATTACTATATACTGGGTACATACTATATCAGAGTGTTCGGCCCTATGTATCGAGGTCTATATAACACACAGGCGACCTCCTCACATCTCATTTACATTTGGCATGATATTGTTAGGCGTACCATGCATTATTATTATTTTGTCCTCATAATGTCAGATATCGCATGTGATTATGTACCACTTGTAAATGCCCCTTTTTCGCCTCCTTAAGAATTTTATTTTTATTTTTATTCGTATTCCTATTCTGATGTCCTATGAATTGACCGCTCACGTTTCTTTAGATTACCTCACGCAGCATTGGGCAATAATCATGCTGTTTTTCATGATCCCGGTTTGTTCACATATTTATAGCGTGTACGGAACACTCCGTTTCAGAGTGCACTGGAGTTAGCGCTCTAGTGCGATATTACAACTAAGCCTGGAAGTTTCTCTTCGTTTTGCTTTTCTTGTAGCACCATTACAGTCTCAATACTGCAGAATTTAGGGAAGAGGACTAAGCTCCTCTCTCATTTCCGCCGCGCTTGGAGTTAGCGCTCCAGTGCGCAATAACAATCTGGCATGAAAGCTCTAATGCGGTCTGAATACTCATTTCCGGCGCACTTGGGAGTTAGCGCTCCAGTGCGCTATGACAATCTGGCATGAAAGCTCTCTTCGGTTTTGGGTTCTGTTCACGGCGCTAGCTTCGCAGGTGAACCCAATTCCCACTCGATGGTTTTGTATAATAGCTGCTCCCCGCGCTCCTTAATCATGCAACGGAGCCACGGGTGAGCAGTATGGGGCAAAATTTTGTCGAGTAACACGTAAGTACGGCCTAGCCGTCACAGTCTGAGATCCTCGTTAATTACTCGAGAAGCGGACGATTGCCACCTAACCGTTTCTCTTTATTTTAAATGCTTTTTCTCCTGCAGTAACTAGTGATTTCTTCCTGCTCATCTGTACCTGAGGCTCATGGGCAATACACCCATTCATACATAGTATGTATTGTGTGTATACATTGTTTTACACACGCCTTTTAATTACAATAGCCACGAATAGAGTGTGTGTTTTTGTTACATGTAGTATGTCTTTGTATGTTTTCCCTCCTTTCCCCATTTCTTTCACAGGTCCATGTACCACGATAGCATTATTTTCTATAATCAGTCACTTTGACACATATGCTGTTTTTCAGGTCTACGTGAGACACCGCCGTGTGTGGCGCAACTAATACCCTTCATTTTTTCTTTTTCTTTTGCAGATTATCACATAGTAGTACAAAAAGTTTAACGTATAGAAGTACAAACAGGTACTTCACATTGCATGAATATTTGCATAATTTTTCATAAATTTTCATTTGTATATAACTATCTTCACTTTTAGATCAAGTGAGTACTGAAGGGATCGTTTCAGTCCTGATGAAGAAGCCTTGAGCTCGAAACATGTTGACTTTTAGGAACGTCAGCTCATTATACGCATGACCATTCCATACCACAGTTTTTATTAGGTCCAGCCTCAACGACCTATTAAATTGTCTTATGTCTATGAGGCCAGTTCCTTTTAACTTCACTTTTGACCCTTCTTCTCACTACCCTTGCACCACACATAGTTATTAGATTAGTGCTCCCGCGTAGTCGCTGGTCGTAGCACGCCCCATCCCACAGTGGGATGGGAAGACCCCAATGATGAAGCATGACATCAAGGGCCCTTTGGTGTGTGAGGGTATTTAAACAACCTTTGTGTATGCCCTATCATGGAGTAGGCTTACAACTTCACTATCCCCATCCATTATTGGTTCCCTTGCTCATCATTTAGATTACTGCCCATATGGTGGATCTTGATGTTTTACTGACTACTGATTTGAGGAGGACGTATCCACCGTCAGTGTCCCTCGGGACGCTACCTCTTCACTCCCTTATTTTGTTTTTCTGTTCTTGTGATGAGTCTTCTGCAGTAGACACTTTACACATTGTACTAATTTGCCCTAAATGGGCCAATTGGTGTCAAAAGTATATACGCCCTTTTTTTGCACATTTGAATGTTAAACAAGCGAGACCTGCCCTTTTATATTTACAATTTTTAGAAAATTCTACTGTCTGCTGGTATGTGGCGAGATTTTTAATAGCAGTGTATTATGCTTATGCTTGACATTGAAATGGAGTGTGTTTACCTCATGACATTATTTGCTGCTTTTACTATTTTTGTATGGTTGTTTTATTGTACTTTTATGAGTGTCAAATACAATCAAATAAAGTAATTATTGATTGATTGATTGATTGATTGAGTGTCGAATGCAGCAGAGAGGTCAAGGAGGATCAGGACCACAGTCTCTCTGTGGTCTTGGAATGTTCTAATGTAATCTGTGGCAGCGATCAGTGCAGTCTCGGTGGTGTGGTTGGCACGAAATCCTGATTGCGAGGCGTCAAGTAGGAGGTTGTGTTCTAGGTATTTGGTGAGCTGTAGGTTGATGGCCTTCTCGAGTACTTTGGCAGGGTAGGGGAACAGGGAGATTGGACAATAATTGTTGAGTTTGCTGAGGTCAACGGAGGGTTTCTTCAGGAGGGGTCTGACCTCTGTGTGTTTCCATCTGTCCGGGAAGGCTCCTGTGGTGATGGAGGTGTTGATGATGCTAGTGAGTACCGTGCTGATTGGGTTAGATCTGAGGTTGAAAAGACGGTGGGGGCAGGGGTCAGTGTGAGCCCTGGAGTGGATGGATGACATGATGACTGTGGTGGTCTGAGTGGTGAGTGGAGACCAGGTGGTGGTCATTTGGCTGGTGCACACAGGTTGGTTGAAGATGTTGACTTTGAGAGCAGTGGGTTGGTGGTCGAAGTAGTTGTAGGTGGTGGAAATCTTGCTGTGAAAGTAGTCCGAGAGGGTGTTGCAGAGTTCTTGGGAGGGGTGGATTGTGTTCTCTGTGGCTGCCGGGTTGGAGAATTTCTTGACTATTTTGAAGAGTTCTTTCATGTTGTTGGCCGCTGTATCAGACCCCAGACCATAGCAAAAGCTTTTCTCTCTATAGCACTCCACCTCTGTTCCCTGGGGAGTAACCTCCTGGAGATTAAGGCTACAGATTGATCTAGGCTCTCTTCATTTAGCTGTAAAAACACTTCCCGTATGCCATGTTACTAGGCATCTGTTTGAACAATAAACTCCTTGGAGAAGTCAGCGGCCCTGAAGTATAGGGGCTGTGCACATGGCTTGCTTCAGGGAGTCAAATGAAGTTTGGCATACCTCTGTCCAAATCACATTTCTGGACATGCGTCTTAGATGTCAGTTCTATCAGGGAGCAACAATGGTGCTATTTCCTTTGACTAACCTTCTGTAGTACCTAGTGAAGCTCAAGAATGCTCTGACCTCAGTTTGGATTTGGGGGGCTCCCAGGCTAAAATAGTCTCTATATTGGCCTGGAGTGGCTGCACCTTACCCTGCCCACCAGGTGTCCCAACTACACCACAGACCCATGTCCTTTATGGCACTTACTGGCCTTGATAAGCAGGCCTGCCTCTTGCAGGGCCTAAAACACTTCATGGAGGTGAAAAGGGTGGTTCTTCTAACTGCTACTGAAGACAGCTATGTCATCCAGATAGGCAGCTGCGAAGGCCTCCATACCATCATGTAGCTGGTTCACCAACCGCTGGAAGGTGGCAGGGGAATTTTGAGTCCAAAGGGCATCACACAAAATTGGTAGTGGTCCTCTGGAGTGGAGAAGGCTGACCTCTCCTTGGCACCTTCTGTTAGGACGATCTGCCAGTACCATGATGTAAGATCAAAGGTACTTAACTACTGGAAAGCCTCTAACCTATCAATAAGCTCATCAGCCCAGGGGATAGGATGAGCATCAGTCTTTGTCACAGAGCTTAGCCCTCTATAATCCACACAGAACCTCAGTTTAAGTGTGGTTCCCAGTGGGGCAGTTTATGGTGTCGGAACCACAGGAATGGACCACGGGCTACTGGAGGGTCTACCACCCCCAACGCCAGCATTTATGCTGGCCCTCACCTTATCCAACAACCTGTAAGACTTATTCTTAATAGGGAGGTTGTCCCCTTTGTCCACATCATGGGTACACAGGTGGGTAGTCCCTGAAATAAGGGAGAAAATAGAGAGGAGTACTGCCCCAACACTTGGTGATATTCCCTTTTTTTTTAGGAGTAAGAGTGAGGGAAAGTATTACTCCCACCACAGACCCATTTTTCTCATTGGAGTCCAAGAGGTCACAAAGAGGTTCACTTTCATCTTCGTCTTCTCCATCTGTCACCAACAGCATGGTGATCTCAGACCTCTCAAAGTGGGTTTTGAGGTAATTCATATGAAGCCCCCTTTGGGGTTGCCTGGGGTTCTTAAGGTCCACCAAGTAGGTAGCCTTACCCTTCTTTTCAAGCACCTCATTGTGCCTTGTGCAACGGTCCTGGAGGACCTGGGTTCCACAGGTTCCATCACCCACACTTTCCGCCCAGGCTATAATTCCACAGTGGTAGACTTTTGGCCATACCACTCTTTCTTCACAACCTGACTGACATCCAAGATGACAGAAGCTTGCTTCTACAACTTAGTCATCTGGCTTCTGAAGGTCAGCATGTTGCTCACTACATCCTGGGGAATCTTCCTGGGAGTTTGCTCCCATCCCTCCTTCAACAGACTCATAGGTCCCCTAACAGGGTGCCTATACAGAAGCTCAAAGGGGCAGAAGCCCACCGCCCTTCTGTGGTAACTCCCTGTGGGCAAACAACAGGCATGGTAAGAGGGTGTCTCACTTATTCCTCTGGGCCCCAGGTAGACCTCTAATCACGCCTTTCAGGGTCTTGTTGAATCTCTCAATAATCCCATTGGTTGTGGGTGGTACGCAGGGCCGGACTGGGAACCGAAACCGGCCCTGGCAAACTGCTCGGCTGGCCCCCCTGTGTGGGGGGAGAGGGGGTGCGGCCGAGCTGTTTGCTTGGGCCGTTTTGGCCGATTTTGTTACTGGGGGCCAATATTGCCAGCCCCCGGTAACAAAAACGGCCCCCCCAGGGCCCAAAACCGGCCCCCACCCTGGAGGCCCACCGGGAAAACACCTGGTGCCTGCTACGGCCAGTCCGACCCTGGTGGTACGGAGTGGAGAACTTGTAGGTTACCACACACTCCTTCCACATTGACTGTATGCATGTAGAAATGAAGTTTGTGCCCCTGTCAGACACATCTTCCTTGGACAAACCCACACAGGTAAAAATACCCGTCAGGCCTTTGCCACTTCAGGTGCAGTCGTGGTCCTCAGAGGGATTGTATCTGGGCACCTAGTGGCATGATTCACCAGAACCAGGATAAACCTGTTGCTTGATGCAGTCTGGGGAGCAATAGGCCCAACAATGTTGATGCCCACCCTCTCAAAGGGTGTGCCAAGAACAGGAAAGGGATTAAGGGAGGCTTTCACCCTCTACCCTGTCTTCTCACTGGCATGGCAAGGTAGATGGCAGAATGCATCTGAGGATGTCCTGATCCTGGGCCAATAAAAGTGTGGGACTTGTCTTGGCCCAGGTGTCCTGCCTGGGGAATCTTGTGACCCAGTCACAAGGGGTCTTGCTGTCCCATGCACAGGAGCTTTAGGCTCACTGTAGGAAGTTGAACTCCCAGTAAATGTGATTTATCCCAGTGACATCACCTGCTGCTTGGTCTTCAGCCAAATTCCTCAAGCCCTCAAGGGTTGGACACTCCCTTTGTACCCTACAGAACTCCTCATTGGTGGGTCCTCCTTCTACATGCCATCCAGCAAGTGTAGGCAGGTCACCAAGGGATGTAGTGCCCTCCTCAGTGAGCTCTGGGGCGGCCACCACAGGTGCCCCATCCACCTCACTAGAAAGACACTCAGGAGCTGGTTTACAATGCCCGTTGCCTTTTCCCTTTTTAGCAGCTGGCTGGGCCATTGTTCCAGGCTCCAGTCCTTTTTGACTCCCATCCTGGGTAGACATGGACCTTGTTGTTGCACATATCCAATCGGGTAATCCCAACGTCTCCACATGAGCCTTGAGCTCCACTTTCTTCCAGATAGTGTGCTCAAGGTCATTACCCAACAAATAGTTGACAGGCATGGCAGGGCTCACATCAATGCTCAGAAGACCTGTAACTCCCCCCACTCAAAGGGAGCAAGAGCCACTGGTTAGTGACTCTCTCTCTTGTCAGCCACAACTTAGTGGAATGCATTTGGAATTACCTGCTCTGGGAACACCAGATGACTCCTTACCATAGTCATGATGGCCCCTATATCCATCAGAGCCTCAACACCTTGCCCATTGATGCTGACCCATTGCCTATACTTAATAGTATTTGAGGGCACATGGATCTTAGGAACCATCATACTGTCACCCAGGGACACTAGCGGAACACAACTAAACCCTCCCCCCCATTAATTAGGACAAACTCCTCCTCTAGTACTACACTAGCCACTACTGGATTCTTTCCTCCAGTGGGCGGTGGTGCTCTTTTTGTATACTTGGGATCCCCTTTGTAGTGTCCATACTCGTAGCTGCTGACATTTGTCAGGGTAGTTGTTCCTCTGGTGGCCAGATTTCTGAATGTGAACCAAACCCTTTCCCCTGTGAGTTGTTTTGGGGGCCTTTAGAGAATTCTGTATTTTTATCTCCCCCCCCCTTCTTCTGGTGGGAACCCTGACCACCCTTTTGGGAGTGCCCTCAGATGCCTTCTTGGGCACTCTGGTGCTGACCCAGATGTCTGCCTCCTCAGCAAGTTTCTTGAGGTCAGTTAACTTGCTATCAACTAGGTATTGGCGCAGCTCTGTAAAGCAAATATCAAACATGTACTCCTTCAAAATCAAATTGTACCGCCCTGAATAGTCAACAACCTTGCTTCCTGTCTCTCAGCCCTTCAGTGACTTGCTGGCATAATCCCAGAAATTCACCCATGTTTGTTATGAGATCGTGTGGTTGCCCCTGAATCTGAGCCTATACTACTCAAGGGTCAGTCCAAACTTACTGATGACGATGGCCTTCATTGCAGTGTAGCATGTCTGGTCTTCTACCTCTAGTGTAAGGAGTATGTCCCTCCCCACTGTGTGCATATACCTCCACAAACTACCACCCCAGAACTCCTCTGAGACTTTGTGCATGCTGCAAATCATTTGTCTATGTAACCCCCCACCACATAACTGGGCGCCAAATCCTTGGGACTTCCTTAAAACACTTTTAAGCAATAATTCCTGATTAGAAAGGAGTAACTAAAGCATCTTTCATAACTTTTGAATCGTAATGATAAATCCTCTTTAGTGGTAAAGTTGGATTTGCCAATACTATTTTAGTGGACATTTCTCTGCTATTAACTTAGCTTTGTATGCCTGCAGTCTGTCTCCAATACACGTCTGTGCTGGGTGACAACTACACTTTGTGCATTCACTCTAGACAGCCACAAACACAGGAAGGGTGGGTGTGACCGAAGACTCATCTGCATTCTTCAGCATTCTGATACCCGTCCTGGGCAGAAAGGGGGAGAGAAAGCTGACACTTACATCTGGATAGGCTGTGTCCTGGCCCCACACAGATGGCTGATTACCTCCCACAGATAGCCTGGCAAACAGGGCTGGGATGAAAAGGGACCTGTGCACTTCAAGGAGCTGCTTTGAAGTCACCCCTACTTGAAAGGCATATTTGGGTATAAGTACTGGGGCTCTGACCCTACCAAATCAGTACACTACTGGACCTGTGAATAACTCTACCAGGAGTAAGAACTGTGGTGCTACAAGGATTGCCACTCTGATTGACTGACTGTTCTAAGGAACTGCTTCACTGCTGTGCTGAGCTGCCCTGCTGCTGCTAATCTCAGCTGGGGACTGGGCTCATCTCATTTGAACCCAGATTGTCTCCAGGTGCTTGCTGACTTGCCTCCTGCTTTCTGGAGTCTCAGGATCACAAAAGACTTCTTGCAACTCTGCTGGTGCTGCTGGACTCTGCCATCTGTGAGTTCTACCCTTCCCTGAAGTACCCCCTTGAGTCCTGGGCCTCAGAATTGCGTTCTGCATCCGTTTTGCTACAAAATCAACGCATCGTCACCACTGCGTCAATCAGAACTTAACTGATGCAGTGCCCTTTGACACAATGACACCAGACTCGACTGCGAGGTCGACGACAACTCAGTGCCCATCCGAAGCTCGACTCGACGCATCAACCCGGCTGCATGAATCCGAACCGACACATCGTACTCTCAGCTGCAACGCTTTGCTCCAACCAAGGTGCTTTGTTAGCAGGACTTGTTTGAGTCCTGTAGCCGGCCTGCCCTCCATCGTGGTTGGCCTGAACTTTGGATTTACCCCGTTCTAGCACGACCTCTAGTAACCTTTTAGCACTATTTACTTCTAAGCACTATTTTTGGTTTAGTCTTTAAAAATTCATAACTCCGGTTCTACTTGTTGGATTTTTGTCATTTTGGTCTTGTTTTACTCAGATAAATATTCTCTTATTTGCTAAACCTGGTTGGAGTCTTTTTGTGGTGTTTCCACTGTGCTGCTTGTTTGTGTTTTGCACAAATACTTTACACATTGCCTCTTTAGATAAAAGTGACTGCTCTGTGCCAAGCTACGAGAGGATGAGAACCGGTTATCATTTGTGTGTATCTAGCTTACCCTGACTAGAATTGTGGTTTCTACTTGGACAACATACCTCTGCCAACTAGAGACCCAATTTCTAACAGTCATGTTCGCAGAGTTTCATGCTTTTCTCACTCTTAAGCCCGGGTGTAGTTTTTCCCCACCAACATTTTTTTAGCTTGAGAGTGTCAGTTGACATTGATAACTGATATGCCATTTGAATCACTGACATAATATCAAAAGACACAATATCGACCTGCCGTATTATTGATAAAAAAATATCGATTACACTATTATTGACAGCCTATAATTATTAAAAAAAATACACTAATATCGACACTAAAATATCGTCATACACTTACATCGATATCAGTATTATCGAACACAAATATATAGTTATGAAAAATATCGAACATGTTTTAAAAAGATACAAGATGTCAATAATATCGATAACAACAATATAGACATCGATAATATTGTTTAAAAAAATATATCAACATGTTAAAAACATTTCTAAACATACAAAACTTAACCCAAATAATATATATTTATCAATAAACACACACAACATACAAAATAAATCAAATACAACGTGTTTAAAAAACATTTAAATATATTATCATAAAATATATTAAAACCACACTATTAATCACTAAATAAATATTATACCTAAATAAAATGCATCTAAAACAATATAATTCACATTTAATATACTAAACCACTTAAAAAAAAAAAAGAATAACTGAATCTTAATTAGCGTTTTCCATATATGGAAAGCAACCACCAAAACAATTAAAACAATAAATAACAACCAATGAAATACACACACTATTAAAATAAACCAATGAAATTAAACAAACTATTAATTAAACACTATATAAACACACGAAAATTAATCATTATTTTACACTTCAAACAAAAAAGAAAGAAGAAGGCGAAACTATGCCGGATTGCTGCCAGAACACAGGACTACATTAAAGAAAATTCTATTTCCTACTCCAGAAAGTAAGTAAAATAACATTTAAAATCTGATGCTACTGCTAATCTTCTAAAACCACTATTTATATGGCCAAAATAATTAATTTTTTTTTTATTAATCGATCCTCTACAGATAATTCTGAAGACATTCAAACACCTACAGAACACTGTGAAAAATCGACTTGGAAATAAAGTAAGTATCAAACTAAATTCAACTAAACCAATTACCTAAAATACGCAACCAAAGTCCAACTTTCTCCCAAAGCCCCCCCACTGCATACACAGTTAAACAAAATTATTAAAATTACTTTTTTTGTACCAACAGAAATCTCAGCAATAAAACTGAAATCATACAGCAAAGAAAACTCATCAGCATTGAAAACGACTTCAAATTCAACGTTGTAAGTATAAAAATGACAATGTATATATTTGAGGAAATAAAACAGTACAGTATTATTTTTAGTAATTTTTATATACATTTTTCCTAGCATTTGAAACATCACAATGACTGAAGGCCCCCAATTCATAACTTCACAAAAAGGAACATTTTTACTATGTTATATGGGGTATGTGTATACCCAAGAAAAGCAAACTGGACTGAAAGTGAACTGGAAATGTAGTAAATACTATTCTAACAAATGTTACGGGAGGGCTACATGTAAGGAAACAACTGTACTGTATGTTAGGGAGCATAACCACCCCCTAACGTTACTGAAATTGAGGTTAGAAATGCTTTAGACGATATAAAAGAAGCTAGCACTAGTTCACAAAAGTCTACTACAGAAATACTTAAAGAAATGCTCCCAAAATCCCACAACATGCAACTGGCCAAATGCCCTCAATATCGTCCCTAAAAATAACAATAGCTAGAACTAAAAAATCTACTACCACCACCACACCTGTCCCCAAAACTTTTGAAGAAGTAGAAATTCCCTCAGAACTCTCAATTACACATAATGAAGAACAATTTCTTCTTTATGATAACAAATCAAAGGATAAAAGAATAATTAGTTTTGCAACTGCTAATAATTTACTAAAATTCCAACAGCGTGAAACTTGGATGATGGACGGGAGTTTTAAAATATGTCCCAAACCATTTTATCAATTATATACTGTCCATGCACTATACCAAAATACAAACATCCCTTTTCTATACGCTTTATTACCAAATAAGCAAAACTCTACCTATATGGAACTATTATCAAAAATTTAACAGGAAACTAAAAATTACTTCCCCCAAAAAATAATCATTGATTTTGAGCAGGCAATGATAAATGTAATACTAAAAACCTACCCTCACACAGCAATTAAGAGTTGCTATTATCATTTTAATCAATGTATTTGGAGACACCTCCAAAAATCCACACTAAGGGGCCGATTACGATTGCGGAAGGCCCGTCATCGCCCGCCATGCGGTGGCGGTCCTTCTGCAATTGTACCGCGATTTTCCCCCGCCACATTACGATGACGGAGGAAATCGCGCTAAGACCGTCCGCCACGGGTCCCCCAAAAGCAATCTGACAGATTGCCTGGCGGACGGATCCGATAGCCCAAAATGGTGGCTGTGCCTAGCAGACACCGTCCACCAAATTAGGATGCTTGGTATTGCAGGCCTTTCCATGGCGGCGATGTCGCCATGGAAAGGCTGGTGGGGATTACTGACGGGGCCCGTTGCGGGCCCCCTTGTGTTGGGGGAAGTGAGGGTGCACTTGGGGGTACCCATGGCACCCCTTTACATTTTACAGCACTACGTGGCAGGCACCATAAGGCGCCTGCCACATAGTGCTGAGAAATGCACAACATGGCATTTTAACATCGCGGCGGGTGCTGCTGTCAGCAGCACCCGCCGCAATGTTAAAATGCAGGATCCATGGTGGCGGTCGCATCCTGATCGGCGGACGGTCCCGGTTTACACCAGGATGGCGGACGGACTCCAGTCCGTCTGCCATCCTAATGAGCCCCTAAGTGTTGAATATGCAACCAATAGCTCCTTTGCATATCAAATTAAAAAACTTATAGCACTGGCTTATGTCCCAGTTACTGACGTAGCCGAACACTACAACTTATTAATTGAAAGTGCATACTATCAACAAAATGAGCAAAAACTAAGGAGCTGATTAGGATGGCGGTCGGAAAAGCTCCCCGACCGCCATGGTAGCGGGAAAAGACCGCCCGCATGGACCGCAACATAACTGTCGGTCGAATTACGATGGCCCGCGGTCGAAATCCGACCGCGGCGGTACAATAGCGGGCTTTAACATTGCGGCAGTTGCTTCTGCCCACAGCACCGCTGAGATGTCGAAAGGAGCATGTCCTGCATTTCCCTGCACTGCGTGGCAGGCACTGCACAGTGCCTGCCACCTGGTACAGGGAAATGTAGGGGGGGACCATGGGTACCCCCCCAGTGCACCCACACCCACCCCAACACATTGGCATCATAATCGGGCCGGCAGAGCCTGCTCGGCACCGCCACCATTATCCCGGTCCTTCTACGTCCGCCAGGCAGGAGTGCAGATGGCAACCGGCGGAAAAGCGGCGGTCGGAATTTCCCACCGCCGCGGTCACCACCGCCATCCTAATCTGACCGGCGGTTTTCTGGATTGCGATCGCGGGCGGATGTCCACCGCCGGCCCGGCGGTGGACATCCGCCCGCCATCCTAATCAGCCCCTAAGTCCCCTAAGTCCCCTTCTTGACTATTTTGAGGCTACCTGGGTGGGAAGGCTACACAGATCTGGACACAGAAGGCAACCTAAATACCACATTCCATGGTGGAATGTATATCACAGTACACTAAATAAAGAAGCTAAAACTAACAATGCTGTTGAAGGATGGCATAACGCCTTCCAAGCAACAACAGGCAGAACTCCACCAACTCTACATAAACTATTACTATCTATCCAAAAAGAACAAAGCTACCAACAACTTATAATGGAGCAGTCTGTAACACAAATAGGCCCAAAACTTACCAAACAAACTAGACAAATGTTTGAATACTTACAATATAAAGTAAGACTATATCCAACAACTAAAGGCCTAGAATAGCTTGAAACAATAGCAAAAACCCTACTTTAACTAAAAAATCCTAAAAATAGCCAAACACTCATTACCAAAATCAAAGCAAACAAATAAATATATTTTTTATATTTCCAGAAATATAATTAATTTGTCAAATATATTTATTAATATACAAAAAATATATTGACATATTAATTATATTTCTTAAAATATAAATCACAATAACACTGCTTTTTTAAACATTTCCCTCCCACAATAAATGATTAAAATGACTTACTGTTTCCCTAGCAGAAGAAACGAAATCCCAACTGCCGTAAATAAATCCAGGCATCTCATAATACCAATAGGACAAAAAGTCCCCCCAAAAAATGGAAAAATCCAACTGTTTAAAAAAGAATCAACCGGCAGTAACTCCACAAACGATAAACCATAAAATTCCCAAAAAAGCTTTTTAAAAAAAGAAACGCACCATGAAAACTCGAAAAATTAAGGAAGTGTAAAATAATTATTAGTTTTCTAAAACTAATACACACTTCCTTATCTAAAAAAAAAAGCAATGTTCTCCCAACCGCAACTTCAAATGACCAAAACCTGTAAAGAAAAAGAACAATCCTACCCACACAAACATACACATAAACTATAACATAATACTAATACATACATTGCTAACACCATATTTAAACATATTTTCACTTATCTATACATTTCTAACATACACCGATTAACAAACCGACGACATATCGCTAACACATAACTAAAGCATAAAACTCACCCAAACTTTAAAAACCTAACACTACACACACTACTTAGGACTTAACTACCTTCAAATTTAACTAAAACTAAAGTTTAAATAAAGAAAATTAAACTTCCCGATGCGACGCAGCTTCCAACCGCGAGCTTTTCCCCTCAGAAATGCCCTAAAACAAACTCGAGCGGTTACAAAATACAAGTTAGAAACAAATATGGCTGCTTTTAACAATAAAGATTCATCTATTTCTTTAATAAACTGAAATAACATCATAAATACATTACTATACATTTTTCTAAAAATACTACAAAATATTACTTATATATTAAAAATTATGTTATATTTTTTGTGTAATGCAAAATTATAATAATAAATATTATTAAACATTTAATAATTATTATTATAATTCTTTAAATATACATGTTATATCCAATGTATAATAAAAATCTGTACTATGTGAAATAAATGTGAAAGAAATGTATAAATGTTATAAAAAAAGTTTGTATTAAAAAATCCATGTAATAATTAATATTATTTATATTTCACATATAAATAATATTACTTAAAATGTTACATTATATGTGAAAAAAATGTGAGACAATTCAAAAAACGGTTTATAATTAAAACATTTTAAAACATATATGTTAATAAAAAATTACAGTATATGTAACAATATAATAAATGTTTACAATACAAAATAATAATGTATACATGTTATTAAAAATTCTTTTCTTACAAAAATGTTTAAAAAGCAATGTAAAACTACATTAATTTTTGTTAAAAAATGTACATAACTGTAATAAAAAGTTTAATAATGTTTAAAACTATGGGGCCGATTACGATGGCGGACGGAAAAGCACTCCAACCACCGTGGCAGCGGAAATTAACCGTCCGCATGTACCGCAGCAAAACCGGCAGTCAGATTAGGATGCACTGCCAGAAAAATCCGACCGCGGCGGACGGATTCCACGAAACTCCGCCGGGAACGTCCGGAAAAGCTGGCGGTCGGATTTGCTGCAGAAAGACCAAATACCACAGTTCGAACAGCGGAATGACCGCAAGTGAAATTATGATACGATGGCGGTGCCAGCGGAACGATCAGTTGTTTCCGACCGCCGCGATCGCATCAAATGATGCATGGGAGAGCCGGCAGAAGGACTATTGCATTTCGACCGCCGCGGTCGCGCGGAAAGAGCAATGGTGGTCGAAAGCAACCACACAACAAGGCTACCAAGTGGGGCTGTATATCTGGCTCTACCTCCAAAAACATCTAACACACCCCAATGACACATCCCCATTGCAAGTTAAAAATACAAATCCCAGGTCCACCCAGACAACACACCTGACATGAATACTCCAGTTTGACCCACCCACATAGCTGAGTATAAAACCAGCCCCTTCCCTGCCCAGAATCCTTTGCACAACTCCAGCACTGAAGGGCCCAACCCCAGAGCACAAAGGAGAGGCAAATCAGCACACATCACACCATCACAACCACACACACACCACACACATCACCACCACCACCTTCACACCTGCATTTCTCACCCATTTGCACATCACACACCATGGCACAGAGGAAGATGCCCAAATTCACTGACACTGAGTTGTCAGTGATGGTAGATGAGATAATCAGAGTAGAACCATATTTGTTTGGAAGCATGGTCCAACAGACACCAGTAGCCAGAAAAAATCAGATGTGGGAAGGGATAGTCAACAAAGTCAATGCAGTAGGGACTACCCCGCGCACCCTGAAGGACATCAGGAGGAGGTGGCATGACCTCAAGGCCAGGGTGAAAGAGCGTGCCAACAAGAACCATGAGCTGGCTCAGAGGACTTGCAGTGGCCCTCCCATTCCACCACTAACATTCAACGAATGGGAGGAGAAGGTGCTTGCCATACTGCATCCAGAGAGTCTCACAGGAATACCCGGGGGAGTGGAGGCTGGTAAGTACCAACAAATGTCTCCCATTACACTGCTATGTACTGTCTTGCACAACTAGAAAGCTACACTTCCTAAACTCAAATGCACTCACGCACAACACACTCTTCCCAACACATGTCTCACACATCTAACATTTCCTTCCCTTGAATCACCCCAAAGGTAGCTAGCAATATTTCAATGGGGGCATGTGTACAGGCAGCCAGCCCCCTTGTCCCACAGCTGAGCAGGATGGTACACTCCTCCCACTCATAACCAAGTGGCAGCCATTGCATTGCTCACCTTCACCTAACAGGTAGGTAGCCTTCTTAACAGGGAGGGGTGTTTGTGGGTGGGAAGCCTGCACTAGAACTCCCCACAAGCCCCCTTGTCCCACAGCTCAGCAGGATGGAGCACTCCCCCCCAGAACCATGTGGCAGCCACTGCATTGCTCACCTTCACCTAACAGGTAGGTAGCGTTCTGAACAGGGAGGGGTGTTTGTGGGTGGGAAGCCATCACTACAACTCCCCACAGGCCCCCTTGTCCCACAGCTGAGCAGGATGGAGCACTCCCCCTCCCCCCACCATGTGGCAGCCATTTCATTGCACTCATCAAACTTACAGGTAGGTAGCCATCTTAACAGGGAGGGGTGTTTGTGGGTGGGAAGCCAGCACTACAACTCCCACCAGGCCCCCTTGTCCCACAGCTGAGCAGGATGGAGCACTCCCCCCCAACCATGTGGCAGCCATTTCATTGCACTCATCAAACTTATAGGTAGGTAGCCATGTTAACAGGGAGGGGTGTTTGTGGGTGGGAAGCCAGCACTACAACTCCCACCAGACCACCTTGTCCCACAGCTGAGAAGGATGGAGCACCCCCCCCAACCATGTGGCAGCCATTGCATTGCACTCATCAAACTTACAGGTAGGTAGCCATCTTAACAGGGAGGGGTGTCTGTGGGTGGGAAGCCAGCACTACAACTCCCACCAGGTCCCCTTGTCTCACAGCTGAGCAGGATGGTACACTCCCCACACCCAGAACCATGTGGCAGGCATTTCATTGCTCTTCTCAAACTTACAGGTAGTCAGCCTTCTCATGCTCTCTTGTCTTACCCCTGAGCAGGATGGAGCACTCCCCCCACCCAGAACCATGTGGCAGCCATTTCCCTTCACTGTGTCACCGAACAGGTAGGTAGTCAGTGCATGCACCCTGCCATCCTTCTCAAAAAGCATGGAGCCAGATGACCACACCAGCACTCACATGTCAGCCAACTAGGCATAGATCCAAAAGCCACATCCAGTGTGCAGACAGCTAAGCGCACATAACTGTCACAGAAATTACACTTTGACTCACCAAGTCACATGTGAAAGTAATTCATGGCACAATCATGCACAGCACAGAATGCAATGTGTAAGTGCCATGATGTCAGAGCATGAAGGCCCATATGAACACGAAACATGCATGGTCAATCTGACAAACAAAGTAAAGTACATTATATGAAAAAGGTATGTATAACATTCCAATGGCTAGTTCTTGCTTAGCTGAAATTGATTCCATGAAGAGCAAACAAAAAGACGCATTACATAAAGTTGATGTGTCGCAAGTTGTAAGATGATGACATGTCCTTGTAATCACACAATCTGTACGTGGCACATGGTTTCAATTTACATGTCACACCATGGACAAGTAATGTATGTACCTTAACATCAAGTCATGATGCTCAGTATCTTGCTGCCATACCAAGTGATTGCAATGTAAAGTGTTTGGTGTATCAAATGTAACATCCAAAAGTATAACACCAAGCTTGTGGAGTGCACTTCAATGACCATTTAACCTCTGTTCAACAGGAGATCCACAAGCAACTGCAGCAGAAAACCCCACCAACCTGCAGAGCCTGTCTCCCCCCCCCCAGAATATGAACTCTCGGATGCAGACCCTACGTTTCTCAGATGAGGAGCAACAACCTGGCCCCTCCGGACTGCCAGGGCGCACCACGTCTCAGGCCCTCATTGTCCCCACCACCACAGACACAACAACAGCGCTGACCCCTGCTCCAACGACCTGTGCGGCCTCCACCACCACCATCACCACTGCTGCCTGCAACACTCTCCCTGCCTCAGTGGTTACCAACACCACAACACAATCAGAGGATGCCAGGGGGAGTGTGCGGATGCGTCCAGTGCCAACGCCACAGGTCCGTGTCAGTAGGGCAGGTGGGAGGGCAACTGGGGGACAAATACAGGAGGACACTGAGACCGAAGCCCTGGCCACCGTCGCAAGAGTCCTTGGGGCATATGATCAGAACCAGGGACAGATGGGCCAGGTTGTGGAAGAAGTGCATGAGCTCCGCCTGCTGCTGAGGTCCGTGGACACACATATGGGCCAACTTGTGGACCTCATGGTCCAGCTTGTGTGTGTTCTGAGGGACAGACATGCGGCCCAAATGACAGCTCAACCCCCCTCCAGTGGCCCGCATGCTGATACTCCCACCACCTCAGCTGCGGCCACAGAGAGGGGTGACCTGCAACAAAAGGACTCCTCAGACACCGCTGTGCCTGCAGCAAAGGGCCCCCCTGCCAAACGCACGAGGGGCCGTCCGAGAAACACCAGGGGAGGATCACGCGGCCATGCACCATCCAAATGCAAGTCGCTGAGCCAGCCATGATGGCAACTGTGTTCCCCTTGACATTGACTTTGTTAACTATCCTTACCCACATTGCCATGTTGATGGCAGGAGTCTGTTGGACTGTGTGCAATGTGGTGACTACTCTATTTGTCTCATTTACCATCACTGACAACTCATAAATTCACTTGGCACAATTTTGTAAATAATCACTTCTCTGTCACAAATACTTATTGTAAATAAACACTCTTTACACACCTGTCTTTGTGTCATCTCCATGTTTATCACAGTATGTACAATTTCAACTCAGATTCCAATGTACCACAAGCTCTGATTGTGACGAGGCATTGAGAGGGTTAAGGAACCTAGTAAGACACAAGAGAATGACATTTACATGTCAGGTGATGCCATTACAGCTAAAACACACCACTAGTCATCAACGTACAAAACCCAGCACACATAACAATGAGCAACAACATCAACATAGACATGAGGTACCTGGATAAAAATACCCTGTGCCACACACATCAGCCATTAGCCCAGAGCCAACAACAGCCAGCAGTCAAAAAGATCATCTATGCCTTGCCACTACCATCAAAGCCAACAGACAATGTCACTGTTGTACAATGTCACGTACACTCAAGGGAAGTAGTTGTCAATGAGCTGTTGACATAGATCAACACCTTCCTCTTCTCCACTATCGTCGTCACTGGGCATGTGTGGGTTTGCAGGGGGGGCATCTGCTGCTCATCATCGTCCAGGAGCAGGGGGATCTCCTTGCGCAAGGCCAGGTTGTGGAGCATGCAGCATGCAACTACGATCTGACACACCTTTTGGGGAGAGTAGAGTAGTGCACCTCCGCTCTTGTCCAGGCACCGGAATCTAGACTTCAGAAGCCCAAAAGTACGCTCCACCACATGATATGTCCTCCCATGTGCATCATTGTAGCGGCCTTCACCCGGGGTCCTCAGTGGGCTCAGCAACCAAGGCTGGTTGGGATACGCACAGTCACCTAGGTGTGACATACAGAGAGCAATTTACTAATATAAACAGTAGGTGGGAACAGCATGTCACACATACAGCACACTACTTGACTCAGCTTACTCACCAACAAGCCACACACGCTCTGGATGCAGATTTGCCATCAGTTGTGGGATGATGCTGTTACGCAGTATGTAGGAGTCATGGGCTGATCCGGGAAATCTGGCACAGACATGGGAGATAATCATATCCGCTTGGCATACCACTTGCACATTAATGGAATGGAAATGCTTCCTGTTCCTGTATATGTGCTCACGTGCCTGTGGTGGAACCAGGCCAACATGTGTGCAGTCAATGGCGCCAACAACATTAGGTATGTGGCCAAGGACATAAAAATCACCCTTCACAGCTGCCAATTCATGTCTCCTTGGAAAATGGATGTAGCGGTCCTTGTATGTCATCATTGCGGATAGGACATCACGTAGCACCATGCTGAACATCGCTTGAGACATCCCACTGGCGATGGCCACTGTGTACTGTAACAAACCAGTTGCAAAGAAATGCAGGGCCGCCATCACCTTAACTGTTGGTGTAAAAGCAGTGGGATAGGTTCTGTGAGGCCTCAGATGGGGCTCCAACTGACCACATAGGTCTTGAAGGGTAAGGCGATCCAGACAGAATTTTCTTATGATGTCCTCATCCTCCATGTTGGCCAGCACTGGGAATGGACAATGCACATTTGGTCATCTCCTACATAATATGAAATGGGACACATGCCAATTTAATTCCCCTATGAGATGTGTCAAACATCTTACATCTTGATGCAGCGCCAACAATGACTGGACTGTAACAACAGCTTAATGCACAAGTCACATGCAGAGACACCTTGATCTCATGTAGTCGTACATGTGGTCAGTATGTACATACTGACTACCTCCAAAACAGATTCTGACTATGTGAAGGGTAAATGGTACACTCCTACATCTTGTGTCCCCAGCCCTGGGAGTAGTTGACACAGCACATGTTGGAAACAGCATCACTGCTGACTTCTACGTAGCTGCTCTACCTGCCACACCTTCTTGCTTAACTTGCACAGAGCACAACATTTCTACACAATGAGCACAGTGTGTGTAAGCTGATCAACTACCAAAATCAATACAGCAATGTGCACAGTGAAATAGGCACATTATGTGGTCAGTCCATCATTACTGTGGGTTGATTAGCCAGCTCACACATTGACATGTTCACAAATATGAGACTCCATTACACAACAAATCTGTGTAGATGCACACAAATATCATAGGTGACATGTGAGGAAGTACATGCCAATGCATGTAATCATGTGCACTGACATGGCATGTGTAGGCATCAGTGAGTTGAATGTCACACTAGCATTACATTTTGCAAACAGGTGCTGTAATACATTGTGAATGTATAGTGTTCAATGATTAAAATTGGCTATTGCCATTGCTAAAGCATATTGTGTCCATAGGTGCGGTATGCGTGCTCCGCTACCGCGGGCCCGGGCATTGGCAACAATTGAAAGATGCAGGATTGCGGTAGCGAATGCCTGGACCCCGCGGTGTGACACCGCCAATGCCAATGACATTGCAGCCAATGGGAACCGCGATCGCGGTAGTGCAATACATATTTGAAACCCGCAGTAGGCGTGCTCCGCTACCGCGGGCCCAGGCATTGGCCACAATTCAAAGATGCAGGGTTGCGGTAGCGACTGCCTGGCCCCCGCGGTGTGACACCGCCTATGCCAATGCCATTGCAGCCAATGGGAACCGCGATCGCGGTAGTGAAATACAATTTTGAAACTCGCGGTAGGCGTGCTCCGCTTCCGGGGTCCCGGTTATTGGATACAATTGAAAAATGCTCACCAGGCAGACCAATTGCAGCAGCTGAGTACCACTGAAACAACCCCAGGGGCCTATCTCTGTGAGAGAGCCACACATTTCACTTGCATTCAGACACTGCTGCCTGCCATTCTTCACCACCAACTGCTGCTGTTCCTGTATTCTGGACCCAGTAATGGTGAGAACTGAGAACATCAGGGCCCGTCCTTTCACCACAGAGGAGCTGGAGGTCCTGGTGGACGAGGTCCTTGCACAGTATGGGAGGCTGTATGGTGCGCCAGATGTACTGGTAAGTGTTACTGAATAAAAGTTTGAGAGTGCTCAGAATGCTCACAGGATGTTGCTCTGCAGTAGTATGTGCCTGTGAGTGCAAGTCAATGTGCATGCATCCATATTTTTCCTATAGCCTGCTCCATACATGGCCTATTAAGAATTTCATTTGAGTATGTGGGGAGGACACTTCTACAGCCCTTCTTCTGCAAAACGTTGGTCTGAGACTGGTTAATGTAAAAGTGTGATACACTGCCTAGCATGCTGACTTCATGTCAATGGGGTGTGTAGCCTTATTTCCACAGATCCAAGACTGCATTGAAGGATGGGAGTGACATGCAGTGTATTTTGCAGCCATACAGTTACACTGCTGGTTTGAGTCAGTCGAACTCTGAACAAACATTGCCTGTGCTATGTGATGTCATAGTCCATTAAGTCTTCACATGCTCATTTGTGACATTACAAATGTATTTTGTCCAGAGGGTACTGAATGATGTGTGTGCAGTTCTCAAATTGCCCCTATGGCAGAGGTATTCAATCTGTGGGGCGCGACCCCCAGGGGGGCCCTGGAGTCATGAAAAGGGGGTCGCAAAATTTCCAGGCCTCACTTCTGCCTGGAATCCAAAATGTGCTTTTCCTTTTGGAAAAAGACAACAGTCCGGGACGCTTCATTCTGATCGGTAAAATGCTTCTGCTGAAGTTAATTGCTGAAGTTAATTGAGTCTCCTGTGCTGTGAAAAAAAGAGGCCGGGCAGACAGGTTAAACAATCCTTCACACCTGGGTGCCTGCTTGGCTGCTTGGCTGAATGAAATGCAAATGCAGCTATGAGTTAATCTGCAAATGTAAAGGGTGCTTGGGAGCGGTAATCACTCCAAGCATTGTGATTGCAAAGATTTGTTTATTTTTCAGTGGTAGTAGGAAGAGTTAATACCTGGGCTGTGAAGTGCGTGTTTTTAATTGTAACTGTATGTACACCGCGCTTAGTACCCCAAGGACGGTTCAAGGGACAGTTATGCAAAAAAAAAAAATTGCATTACTTATGTACTGGTATTACTAAAATCTACATTTTGGAAGCTCCATTTTATCCTAAAATATTATAAAATAATGACTTGCAGATACACAGTGATTTCTGTCACAGGCTGTGACCTCGTAGCACAAAAAATTACACGTCACTATTCTCGACTGCACCAACCAAATGGAAATCTGTGGCTCTCTGGTTACAGACACAGACCTCTGCAGTGCATTAACTAATAGAGGTTTCATAATGTACTACAGTGCATTTCCCCCTGAGTAACATCTTTTTAAAATGTATTTTTCATTTAAGCTATCCATTATTTTATATGTAGCTCCGGCAGCGCAAGCGTCTCAATTATATCTATGTGGCGACGCAAAGTCACCCAGCGTGGCTTTGCATGGCCTCATAGATATGGAGTAAGACAAAGCAGTGCAAGTCGCTGCGTTGCCTTACTCTGTGTCAAATAGGCGTTCCATGGGCATTGCGGTGGGTGTTCCCACGCAATGCCCATGGATCTGACGCTGCCCCAGATTTACAAAACCATGTAAACCTGGGGCAGCGCCAACATCTACGCCTCCACACAGCAGGCATAACGGGGAGAAATGTTTTAATTTCTCTTCATTATTTCCACTTTCCATGTGTGCTGCATTCTGCAGCACACATAGAAAGAGGAAAACCCCTCTCTGGATTGTTTTTGTGCAGGAAGGTGCCCCTTCCTGCACAAAAACGATCCTGCCTATGTTGGCGCTAGGCAGCAATTTGTGCGCCAACATAGGGGGAAAGGACAGGAATGTACCATATTTCATAAATAAAGTGCATTCCTGCCCTTTCACATTGGTGTAAGGCAGAGCAGCAAGAATACTTGCAGCGCTGCCCTACGCCAATTCATCATAAATGAGGCCCTTTGTTTTTAGCCACACCTTTGACCATTCCCCCACGATCTTTGACCTTTGCTAAACACTGTTTAATATTATTTCCCCACTGTAAAAATGATTTGTTGTACGAATTGGGGGCGTTTATGGTTGTCGATAGTTGTCAATGATGAGGAGTGCCAAGGGGTCCTTACGCCGAAATATTTTGACAGGGGGTCTCGGCATCAAAAAGTTTGAAGACCTCTGCCCTATGGTGATGTGTGCATTATGCACAAGAGTACAATGCCTGTGTGTAACACTCTTGGTGGTAGTTCACCTATGACACATCAGATAAATGTAATTTGGAGATGTCATCCTTCTATTGATTACATTATGTGTTCAGTCTCACATGTGTAGGCACTGTTTACCCTCTCATATTGTACATGCATGTGATTTCTCTGATGGCCCACGTTTAACCTCAGTGTGAGTCCCTCTGGCCTGCACAGAAACTGCCCAATGTTACAAGGACCCATCACTAAATGGAATGAGTGAAACATATGTGTTGTCCACCACCCTATTTCTCAATGAGCTATCTTAGGCCTGAGGATTGCACAAGACAGGCCTCCACCTTGTGAGAAGAGTGTGAGAATGTCAGCTCATGGCCCTAAATGTGACCACCATGACACATGTAGCCATTCACTGGTCAAGGACATTGAGGGATGTGTGGTGTTATGACACAGTGAGTCAGCCCCGACACATCATTCCCAATGTATTGTATGTCATGCTCACTCACATACTGCATCACAGATGAGGGTCATTTTCACATTGGTTGCTGTGCTGGCACTCTGCATGTGTATGAGATGGCCATGTACTGTGTCCATCATCATATATGTATACATTTCTATGGGATTATCCGATTCAAGTGTACTACGTGTCATGCTGTATGGCCTCTGCTCAACATTTATGTATTAGTGTGCTATGTATTTTCATGCTCCTGTACTGACACACAGTGGTACATAAAACAGTGTCACTGAAACTTCCTCTTCTTGTCTCCCATGCCTGCAGCTTAAGGTCCACCAGCGTAAGGTGATATGGAGGGCCATTGCACACAAGGTGCGGGCTCTGGGTGTCTCCAACCGACGGCACACACACTGTCACAAGAGGTGGTATGACATCTGCCGGCTGAGCAAAAACGTGGCAGAGATGACGCTGGGGGTGCTCCCTCGGAGTGGCAGGTTGGCGCGCAGGAGCATGACACCACTAATGGCCCGCATCTTGGCAGTGACACAGCCAGAGCTGGATGGACGCTTGAGGGCCCATCAGCAGCAAGTTGGGGGTGAGTATTCAGCTAAGTGTGACTTTGAGTGTGAGTGACTGCATGAATCCCAACCGTGAGCCAGTGGGAAGCTCTGTGATGTCTCTAGTGTGATGCAATGGCTTCTAAGTGGCCTCAGTGCTGAGTACAGCTGTTCTGCATTTGTACAACATGTGGTTTCTCATGTGTTTAAAACCATGACCCTTGTCATTGACAGATGAGATGTGGCCTTGTGACATATGCTGCAGTATGAGTGTCATAGACATCACCTGGCAGTGAAAAGCAGTGAGCATCATGTTAGTGTGCATTCATAGATGTGTGCTGTGCACAACAGATAATTTGTGACATCTACACAGCTGACACCAATGTACAACTGTAGTTGTGCTTCGAAGCACAACATGGTGGATTTCAGGAGCTTGTAGCCATTGCAAAAGGACATTTTGGAGTTAGTGTCTATAGTGTTCCCTTAAAGAGACTCCATATGTGACAGAGACAACATGTTTTGATGTATAGCTATCTCACCTACAGGCACGTAGGTATGCTTACAGAGAATAGTATGTGTGGTTACAGGGAGGCACAGGGCCAGCTATTTGGCTGTGTCAATGCCACATGGAGCATCACTATCAACTATGCATGTTTCCATGCATCTTCTGATGATTGCATAAATATAGCACATGCTGAATGTACATGAAGGTGTCCAACATGGGAGTATCATTTTAAAGTTTTGTGCTTTGCTTGCATATGATGTTTGTGAGTATGGCACTATACTGAACCTATGTCTCTGTCTCTTGCAGCATCTATCGAGGGCAGGGAAGGACGGGGGACGGACACCAGTGGGGAAGCTTCTGGCATGACTGCTACACATGAGTTCACTGACACTGATGTGACCAGCGCCTCGGAGGGGGACAGGAGTGCCCTGGATGATTCACGCCCAGAAACACCAACCTCCACATCTTCAGACTCCAGCGGTGACTCCTCGATGTTGGCGGGCACAGGAAGTTCCAGATCTGCCTCTTCTTCCGCCACACATCGTCCAGTGCCCACCCTCCCAGATGCTCCCACAAGTGCTGTCTGTGCACGCAGCCCTAGGAAGGGTAGAGTCTCCTTCCCCACAAGCACTGCTGCCCCTGCCCCTGTCTCCCCTGCTGCCCTCAGTGTGGAGGCGGTAGACCTTTTGCGCCAGCTGTGTGTGGGTCAGACTGCTCTCCTGAATGCCTTCCAGGATCATGGCAAGAAGTTGGCACAGGTAGTTGCCTTCATGGAGGGCATTCATTCTGACGTGGGTGGCCTATACCGAACTGTCCAGTCTTTGTCCTCCACAGTGATGGCAGCCATTCAGCAGTCACAGGCTCCCAGTCCAGCTCCTGTCCCTTCAGCAACCACCCTGCCAGTGGCATGACCTGACGAGAGTGCCCACACGCCACAGCCCTCAGGCACCAAGTCCTCCACACGCAGCACACAACAGCAGCACTCGAAGCGTACCAGATCACAGACACCATCACCACAACACAAAACGGGCACACATGAGCGCAACACCAAAAGCCCATCACGTGACACTCAGTGGCATCAGGCCAAGAAGCAGGCATCAACATCACATTCATCAAAATCACCACCATCCAAAGGCACTCCCATCCCCACACCTGCTTCAAAAGACCCACAAACACTTGCACTGTCTGCTGTGAACCGGGTGCCTGCAACGACTAAGCCCAAACACATTTCAAAGGCAGATTCACCCACAACGTCAACTCCCACCCACACCCCTGTGAAGCAGGGACAAGAGAGCAAAGTGGGTGGTTTACCTCGACA
Source organism: Calotriton arnoldi (assembly GCA_963921515.1). Lineage (NCBI taxonomy): Eukaryota > Metazoa > Chordata > Amphibia > Caudata > Salamandridae > Calotriton > Calotriton arnoldi. The sequence continues at coordinate 4,395,202 of CAWUFW010000428.1, forward strand.
ACAGGGGATGCAGGGGAAGAGGCAAGGCCACCCCAAGCGTACCACCAGGTCCAGCAAATTCCCACGGGGAGAGCCACCTGCATCCTGATACACCTTTGGTGGAGAGTGAGGCTGTTGTGGCCACCTCACTTCCCACTCGGGCCAAGACACTTGTGGGCTATCGAATGCCCAAAAAGTTGAGACCCAGCCCTCAACATTCACCCTCAACCACTGCGCCTCCATGCAGCATGTCTCCACCTCCCCGTGCCACCACTCCACCCGGTCCAAGCAGCCCTCAGGCTCCCACAGCCACGGATGCCTCTACCTCAGCCGGTTCTCTCTCTCCCAGGTCCAGTCCTCCAACTGGCCCCGACAATCAACCCCCTCCTAGTTCAACTTAAAGCCAAATATTTAAGCCAAGTCCTCCTCCCCACACCTTTGCTCCAACAGCGGTGCCTGGACTGCCCATATGTAGCCCCTGAGCTGTGGTGATTCCCATGGCAGTGGACGGTGTAACCCATTTGATGTGCAAGTTCTCATGCACACAGGTGCGGACTAGAAATATGGACTGGCCAGTGGCCTTGCTGTTTGTTACTTTTGATGCCCATTTCCTGTGCAGTTTCTCATGCACACATGTGCGGACTAGAAATATGGGCTGGCCAATGGCCTTGCTGTTTGTTACTTTTGATGCCCATTTCCTGTGCAGTTTCTCATGCACACATGTGCAGACTAGAAATATGAACTGGCCAGTGGCCTTGCTGTTTGTTACTTTTGATGCCCATTTCCTGTGCAGTTTCTCATGCACACATGTGCGGACTAGAAATATGGTCTGGCCAGTGGCCTTGCTGTTTGTTACTTTTGATGCCCATTTCCTGTGCAGTTTCTCATGCACACATGTGCGGACTAGAAATATGGACTGGCCAATGGCCTTGCTGTTTTGTACTTTTGATGCCCATTTCCTGTGCAGTTTCTCATGCACACATGTGCATACTAGATATTTCTAGTGGCCAATGGCCTTGCTGTTTTGTACTTTTGATGCCCATTTCCTGTGCAGTTTCTCATGCACACATGTGCATACTAGATATTTCTACTGGCCAATGGCTTTGCTGTTTTGTACTTTTGATGCCCATTTCGTGTGCAGTTTGTCATGCACACATGTGCATACTAGGAATTTGTACTCGCCAATGGCCTTGCTGTTTTGTACTTTTGATGCCCATTTCCTGTGCAGTTTGTCATGCACACATGTGCATACTAGGAATTTGTACTGGCCAATGGCCTTGATGGTTTGCACTTTTTATGCATATCTGGATATTATGTAATAAAGACTGTTACTCATGTTGTCTGCTTTGTCGCTGCCCTTGCTAAATAAAAAGTTTTATGTAGGGGTATAGGTTCATGTGACACATGCTCTGTATGCCACTTTCACATTGGCAATTACTTGATTTACTTTTTCAGAGGTTGCCTGAGGTGACAGGCACTTTTGTTCTTCTTGACTCTGAGGCTTGAGGGTGCAATGATGGTTGTTAGTGATGATCTACTCTTATCCTAATCATTCTATGGTCAGGTTTGCTAAATTGTACACATGTCATGTTAGGATGCAATACCACAACAGAGGTGAATTCTATCCACAGGATTACTTGCAGGGTGGCCAGGGTCCGTCATATCTGTGGGATCTTTCTTGATGTGTGAACAGCAGTGTTGATGTGTAGTCATCTTGTGTAGGCCTGTCTTCATAGTCACATTGGTACATTTGAATGTGTGCACTTGAGTAGTCATACAGTGTGATTGGCCTGTCATTGTCAGTAGTGTTGAGGTGTATGTGTCCCTGCACATGCTAACTACACACATGTATGATCCAGGTAATGAGTGCCTGTTTGTTTACATTGTCAGACATGTGCTTCAGATTGTGGACACATGGAGGAGTTGTAGGTTGAGCACTGTGCAGTGTGTCGGTGTGTCCTTGCACTCCTGGGGGACACCTACTTGTTGTCGCTGTCAGTTGTGAGTATGCAGAGTGTGTCACTGCAAAGTCTGTGTTGTGTTTTGTTGATCAGCCATAGGTCTTGTTTAAGTTTGTGCTCACTGTGCTGACCTGCTCAGCCACACTGACATTATTTGTGAGTTTTCTCATGCATTGCTGTCACTTGACACATTTTTGGGACAAGTATAGTATGTGGTATGAGGAGTCATACCACCTCCTATGGGTGCTTCTGATGCCTACACATTGTGAGTTACTCCTCTATGTGTTTTTGCACTGTACACTCGTCACCTGTCCAAAACCGATGTGCACACCACTTCAGTCTCATGCCTTCCACCCCATGCCTTGCCAGTGTGTGACCCTCCCCAACACTTCATAGTGTGACACTATACTGTGGGAGGATGATCTGTGTACAGGACCAATGTGCCACTCAGGACAGTTTCACAATTAGTTATGTGTTATTTTCTTCTACTTGGTTGCAGTCATGGTTGCTCATGTGCAGTGCATATGTTTGAGCAGCACAGTCCTCAAGTCATGTTGTTTGCATCTGGGTTTTCCTGAGTTGTGCAGCTGTGGGTGATGGCTAAGCTGTAAGTCTGTTTGCTGAGGTACTGCTACCCTTCCTGAGTGTGATGTGATCTGTGTGTTGTGATGATTTGTGTGGAAGTTCATGGTGGAGCACTCAGATATGTGTGCTACTGATTTTGTTGGTGTTCACACACTGCTTACTGTGCATGCAGTGCTGTCAGTGTATGTTGCCTTGTACTTGCCTGGTGTGCATCCCCCTGATGTCCAGCTGAGTTGACTATGTGATGAATTGGTTTTTTGCATATGTTGTGTTTTTGTGGTTGATGGATGCAGTGTTTGGCCTGTGTTGGCTCTTTCTACTGTCAGGTGCATGTGTGTGTGATGTTCTATTTGCATGGCATTGTGTGAGAGTAGTTTGTGCATTGTAATACATTCAGATGTGTGTTGAATGTGTAGTGTGCATTTCTTTATGAATGTCACATGCAGCAATGTGGAGTCTTGTTCATGAGCTTGTTTTGAGAGCACAATAGTGCTATGTCCTCCTATATTTGACCTGTCACTTGTCAGGATTGTGCATGTGCATGCTTGTGGTACACATTGACACCATGCTCACTTGATAACTGGTGTGGTGTCTATGTCTGTGTTAGCTGATTTGTCCCATTGATCACAGTTAGTGTTCATGATTGACATTTGATAATGCAATTTTTGATTGGGTTGGGGTATGGTGTCTGTGCATTTGTCCAGAGTGAAAATGTTGTGTATTCCTGTTCTGTCTAGGGCAGAGGTCTTCAAACTTTTTTAGGTTGAGCCCCCCAAGCTGATTTTTTTTAAATGTCGGGCCCCCCCCACCACCTGACAGAAATTTCCGGAATCTGGTACACCTCATAATTGACCGCCATTCGGATATCCCAGGCCATATCCGGTAAATAATGTTAAACACAGTAAGAGTGTTTAGTAAACTGTAGGTTTGTGAGTGGGAGTGGTTAAATGACAGAGGCTTATTAGACAGTTCAAATAAAAAATTTCCAAGATAAAATGCGCGCATATTGTTGAGTCATAATGGGACAGTGTTCTCTGGAGCAGCCCAGTCACCTACTAAGTAATTACCCTCAAGTCAGGCAAATACCTACCAACCTCTTCATAAACATTTTGAATGGAAGTGAGCCACTCAGTCCCAGACTTGTTTTTGCACCTTCTCAAATTGTTGAGAGTTACCAATGCAATTGAGGTGGCGACATCCCTTCCTGTGATGTCATGTGACACCAATGCGCATTGCTTATTCTTATTAGTCACCCCACTTGTTTTTTAGGACCTTTGCCCTGAGTGGGGGTATAGGACAGATGTCAGGCTTATGTTTAAAAAGATAGAACTAATAAAAACTGAATGATGTTGCCTATTTTACTTCAGAGCAATGTTGTCTGACAGACTTTGTGGTGATCAAATGGATCTGGGTCCAGCTGCACAGTGAACTGGCAGCATTACAGTGCATGTAAATGCAGCGGCGGCCAGTGCAAGTAAGTGCGGTGAGGCAGCGGCAGGGCGGGGAAGTCGACAGACGACCGAATAGGTCAAATTAAATAAATAAATTAAACCTATTCTGTTCCCCCGCACCACTCCACCACCCCATCGCGCTTACCTGCACCAGCCACAACTGATGTGTGGGCCTCCAGGGAGTGGGTCTAGGAAGAGAGTAGAAAAGATTGTTAGAGGCTGAAAGGGTTTACAGTGGATGCCAAAGGCAGTGCTTAATTAATTTTTTTCAAGTGCAGGGGCCAAAGCTTTTATTACGTCACTTTTGCCAGTGCTGGCTCTTGCCAGGGCAGCTGTATACCAGGACTGCCGGGTCTTGAACAAACCAACACACGCCTCCTTCCTCCACCCTGTTTTTCCTGCCTCTGTTTCATTCTTGCGGGTGGTTTTTCATCTCTGCTTTATCCCTTTGTCTCGGTTTTCAGAGCTTTCTTGTCCTTTTTCTTTTCCCCTATTCTGCTTTGCTCTATCTTGCTTTTTGCCAAAGTTGAATGCTGAAAAAGAATTCTTGGTCCCTAAAAATGAGTACCGGGGGACACCACCTGCCACCTCTGATAAAAAAGGAAGCACTGCCCACTTGTGGAGTCAGGTCAGGAATAGACTGGTTGGAAGCACTATTCGTAAGATCGCCCTTTGCCCCAGACCCCTCGGCCCAGTCGCCACAGCCGCCTATGCGCTGCAATGTTAATCATGTTATCATTTGTGTCCATTGCCTTTATGCTTCCGATTGTATTGCTATATAATATTTAGGTTCAGGGTCGCATGCTCAAAGGATGTCAACCTTGTCACTGACGAGAACGGCCTTCTTCATAGCTCTTGCTTTCTTTTATTTGCCTTCTGAGACTCCCAGTAGCATTTCCACTTGAATTCCATTCACTTAGTAAAAATAAAATGGTAATCGCTTAATTGATTACACTCTGTCATGTGAGGGAACCTCAGATGTGAAAACGCACAGTAACATGAGCCAGGGAGAGGATGTAGCCTTACGGCTAGAGCGGTTGACCTCAAAGCTAGGGAACCAGGTTCGAGTCTCGGCAACGACGCTCAACATCCTGTGATTCTGGGCAAATCACTTACTCTCCCCGTGCCTAACAACAATAAATGTGTCCTTGTGTAACGAAACTGGTGCTCATGTAAATCGCTCTGATATCTTCAAATCTAGTTCGCGCTATATAAAAACTCTAAAAAAAATACATAAAATTGTCCCCTAAGAGATTTGTTTTCAGCCTATTATACAGAAGTATCTGTCTTAAAATTGTTTTCTACCATGTGCTGTGAACTGTGGGGGAGTGAGTGGACCCAGTGCCCAGATCACAATTACAAACAGGGCACTTGGAGAGCTGCCAGGTGCCCGGGTCCAGTGGGTCCACAGGATTTTACGAACCAAAGAGAAGCAGAATTACCAGCTGTCACTGCAACCAGGTGTAAATTGCAAACAGTGAGGTGCCTGCTCCTCGTCACTTACAATATGCTGTAGACCACTTAGGAGAGATCCATTATATTTGTTTTTCCAGTGATGGTGAACCATATCAGATATAAACATAGTTCGGGCACGTGACGTGGAGAATTACATTTTTGCTTACATCTCCAAAAGAGCTGAGTGAAAATTCACCAAACCAAGAACTGAATGAACACTGAATGGTTGAAAAACTGCTTCGCCATTAAAATTTGATGGACTTAATTTAGTGGTTTCGGAGTTATGCACGGCATATCTTTTCTATGAAAAACCCCATGTTAATTTGAGGAAGTAAAAGTTTTGCACCCCCACCCCATTATAATTTCTGAGCCTTTTGAGCATCTGCCCACTGGATGATATTAACCCACGGCTTAGAGCAAACTGCTCAGAGGAAAAAGTTATTATTAACTGTACAAAATAGGAATTCCTATGAAGTGAGTTGCCAAACCAACCTGCAGAGAACATATTAAACAAGCATGAAAAATGGCAACTATAAATATGCACTTTTGTAATTTTGCAATAAAACCGTGAGTGTATGGCATGCTCAAATTTACGCAATTTAAAGAGCAACTTTGCCTCCTTTGTGTGAAGAACTAACCGTCCCCGGATAGTTAATTCCGAGAGCTGAAATGTTTCAGCTGCAGTGGGAGGCACGGAGTCTCCCGTGCTGTGAAACCGAAAGCGAACTGCTTGTGGTTCTCTTTCAAATTACAGAAGTATGGGCACGTCGTGCCCCATCGATTGGGACAGTGTGAAACAAACTAAGGTGAGATTTTAGGATGGAGTGCGCGCCCCCCCTGAGATGGTGTCGCGCCCCCCTGGGGGGGCGCGCCCCACAGTTTGAAGAACTCTGGTCTCGGGTCACATTGCCTATCCACTGTTTGCCTGCACATGGCTGAGCTTGTTGGACTTCTTTGGATGTTTTTTGTGGGATTTGTGTTTGGCTATTGGTTTTTGATCAGCGTTGGTTCAGACATCCCTGAGTGGGAGTCTGACATTTGTAGATACACACCAGGGTGTGTGATTGGTTGTCAGGAAACTCACAGGACATTATTTGCACCTTTATGTGTGTTTCTCACAGGTGTTGAGTATTGCAGGTGTGAGATGGGCAGATGAGAGGTATGTGTGAAGGTCCTACTTGGGTTTGACAGTCAGGGAGTGTGACAATGGGCCATGTGTGTTGTGCTGGTGGCATACACATGTCAAGGTAGTTGACACAGATGTGGGGCTGGTCACTGTATGGCTTCTGACACTTCCTATCATTCCTGTGCCTATGCATAGCTTGCATTCCTGTATCCCAGAGATATTGCACAGATGTCTCTTTGGTTTAATTTCAATCACTGTGCCACCCATGTCTGATTTGATGGCCTAAGGGTAGTGTGATATGTTCCTCCTCTTGCATGTCATGTACAAATGCTATGTGGCTTGCTCCATGGTTTTCCAGCACTGTACACTCCACTTTGGGGTAGTCCATTTATTGTCATACATTGCTGCTGACCTATGGTATGTGTATGTGGCAGAGTGTCAGTGTGCGATCTGTCTGAGGGACTTGACATGCAGTGTGAACGGTGTAGAGACTAAGGGGTCGATTCCGATCTCGCTCGGTAGGGCTCCGAACACGATCCGTCCGGAAAAAGTACGAGCCGTACGCGTGTTTTCCGACTGACTCGTACAGCTGTACGAGCGAGCAAGTACGATGCGAAGAATGTGAAATCGCCGACCGAATCGTTTCCGGGTCCGAACCGCTCCGTAAGACTCGTTCGCAGACAAATCGTACCGCGCAATGAAGTCGATTTCCGACTGAGCCAGTACGATGCACGATTCGGACAGCCAGATCGAGTCGGAGTCTCCGGGACAAAAACGCTCCGGGAAGCGGACTTCGGGGGTCCGTGCCGGACCCCCCTTCACTTGTAGCCTTACGAGTCGAACACGGGGGGACCCAAGGGTCCCCCCTACACATGCATGTACGGTGCGGGCGTGAGCGAGGCGCCCCGCGATAGGGGGCGCACTTCTCCGAGACGTGCTATTTTCTCAATGGGAGTCTATGTACACATCGTACGATAGGCTCCCATTGACATCAATGGGGCTCCGAGCGACACGAGTCCGTCAGCGCTCCATTGCATCGTACTCGCTCGCTCGGAGCCAAGGGGCACGAATCGGTCGGAAATCTCGCCGGGAACGTGTCGGACGGAACGGTTTCCGACCAGGATCGGAATCGACCCCTTAATATCGAAGTTTTAATATCGAAAGGACAAAATATCGAGTTCAAAATATCGAGAGGACAGAAAATTGAAAAGACATAATATAGTTGGAAAAAATATCGACATATAGGCAAGTAATATCGAATGTCATTATGTCGAATTTTATTATATCGAATTTTTTTTAAATTGTTTTATATGTTAGTATATGCGTTAAAAATATATAATATTTTTTTAATGTATGTTACAATTTTTTTAAGGTAATGGATTTTATGTGAATTAATTTTTGCGTATATTAGTTCCGTAGCGGGTTGTGGGTTTATAGGGGAATAGGGTGGGAAGTAATTTAATTTACATTATAAAAATTAATAATTTATTAATTAATAATTTAGTGTTTAATAATTACTATTGTTTAATAATTTTTGCGTATATTAGTTCCGTAGCGGGTTGTGGGTTTATAGGGGAATAGGGTGGGAAGTAATTTAATTTAAATGATAAAAATTTATAATTTATTAATTAATAATGTATTGTTTAATAATTACTATTGTTAATTAAGTTAATTAATTTATTATTAAATATATAAAAAGTGAATAATAATCTTTTTTAATTAATTGATAATTATGTAAATTGTTCAATTTTTTTATTAATTAGTAATTAATTACATATTAATTATTAAAAATTAATGTATTAATATGTTAATTATGTACATTTTTTTAGTAGTGTGTTGAGTGTTGATAGGGGAGTAGGGTGGGAATTAAGATAAATTTAATTCAAAATTTAATAATTTTTAAATATTATTTATTTAAAGTTATTTTATAGTGTTAATTGTGTTAATTAATTTAGATATGATGGTTATTAATTTGATTGTTAATTGTAATTAGCTAATTAATTAAATGTTAATTAATTATGTTGATTCATTAATATTTTACACTATTGGAGGTGACGTTTATAGGGGAAAATGTTGGAAGGTAAATATATTTTTATTAATTAATTATTTGTTAATTAATCTTAATTATATTGTAGGAGTGGGTCTACTCAATTATTCCCCTATGCTACCCAACACTTTCCCTACATTTGCACTCACTGGAGTGGGAATAGTTATTTTTACACTCCCGCTATCCAACACTTTCCCTACTGTTCCACTCACTGGAGTGGGAATAGTAATTTTTAGACTCCCGCTATCCAACACTTTCCCTACTGTTCCACTCACTGGAGTGGGAATAGTAATTTTTACCCTCCTGCTATCCAACACTTTCCCTACTGTTCCACTCACTGGAGTGGGAATAGTAATTTTTACCCTCCCGCTATCCAACACTTTTCCTACTGTTCCACTCGCTGGAGTGGGAATAGTAATTTTTACCCTCCCGCTATCCAACACTTTCCCTACTGTTCCACTCGCTGGAGTAGGAATAGTAATTTTTACCCACCTGCTATCCAACACTTTCCCTACGGTTCCACTCGCTGGAGTCGGAATAGTAATTTGTACCCACCCACTATCCAACACTTTCCCCACTGTTCCACTCGCTAGAATAGGAATAGTAATTTTTACCCACCCGCTATCCAACACTTTCTCTACTGTTCCACTCAGTTGAGTGGGAATAGTAATTTGTACCCACCCGCTATCCAACAAATTCCCTACTTTTGCAGTTGTTTGGAGTGTGAATACTAATTTTATTCCCTTAGCTATGCAACGTTTTTAATTTTGTTATATTTAATGTAGTGTAAATTATTAATTAACATAAAAAAAATTACTTTAATTATTTAAATTATTATATATTATTTATTTGTATATTTATATAATATGTTTATTTATATATATATGTAAATATATTTTTAATGTTTTAAATATTTTATAATTAAGATTAATAATTATTTTATAATATTATTAAGTAAATATATATGTGTTAAAAAATAATTAATATGGGTTTTTTTTACATTACATTTATTATTTTTACATTTTAAGCTTTTTTACATTATTTTAACTAGGTTTTATTTAATTGTGTTTATTATTTAATTACTTTTATATTATTTTTAATACATTAAAAAAATTCGATATTTTAGTTAACTATATTTTATACATCGATATTTTGTTCTCGATATTTTAGTACTTACCTGTTTGCAGATAGGGACTCTATATTCTGTCCCTCGATATTTTGGCATCGATATTCTGGACAGTCAATATTCTGTCCCTCGATATTTAGTCACTGATCCAGTGTGAACAGTTCAGTGGTTGTTAATATGCAGAGTGAGTCTTCATTTCTTAATTTACTCAGTTTGATTCACATGAGTGGAAGGCAGCTGTGAGGAGGAGGGTTGTCCAGCCCCTGACCTTCTGTGCAGGGTGTTCATCTTCACCCCCACCTTCCCAGTCAATCTACCTTGCCCTTTGATGTGTGAGGTGCGAGGTCGAGACACACCTTGCTGCTAAATAGTGCATTGAGGAGGGGGGGCACAAGAGGGGCACACAGCATGTGCAGAAATGGATGTGGGAAGCGTGCTGTGGGCTGTGGCCAACTGATGTGGCCCACCATGTGGGTAGGGTGAAGGTGGAGCCCTAGGAAGCTGCCCAGATTGCCCATTCGGAGGTGTGGATTTCTAGCAAGCAGGACATGTGTGAGTACACTGGGGGATATGTTCCTGTCTCCACCAGAGTGTCTGATGTGGACAGGACCCGTATTTCAGCACAGGAGTTGTGTGTTGTGGTTGTATGCGGAGATGTGTTATTTACATACCAGCGGTGTTGACGGCGGTGGCGTCTTATCTGCTGGTAGTGGATCAGGTACAGCAGAGGAAGGGCTTGAAGAGCTGGTTCCATAGCGGTCAGGAACGCATGGAGGTGGCCGGGATTCGAGTTTCGCTCTCCGTAGTAGTGCTTCCATCGTCTCCGAGTGGCTAGTTTCTCCGCTGCGTTGTGATGGACTGTTTGAGGCATCATGATTTGTACAGCGGTCGTAACGTCATTCTGCACGACGGTCTTTCTCTATTGGCTCCCTCCGCCACCGTTGCGGAAGGAAATTCCTGGCGGATCCCAAAACTCTGCAGCGGATGGGAAATGGGCTATCTTTGACCATTGTAATACAGTGGACGCGAGGACCGCCGCTGGAGTGCGGAAATGGACGTTTTCCGCCAGCACCGCGGATGTGCCAAACACCGCCATCGTAATCGACCCCTATGTTTGCAAAAATATTATGTATAAAAGTATACATATGAACCAAATATATAATGTCTGAAAAATAAAGATTGTATTTTTTTTCTCTATGTCTAACAATATATATTAAATATACTTAATAAATAAAAATAATTGTTTTTTTAATAATAAATGTTTGAAAATAAAGAAACATATCAATAAAAAAATTACGTTTCATGATTTATTTGTTATTTTTGTTATTTTTGTAATCTTTGTATATGTAATAAAATATGTATTTAAAATCAATGTACTGTATAAAATAATATGTTTTAGTAAATATTTATGATATTTTTTTATTAATTGAAACTATAATGTTATTTTTAGACATACCCACTGTACACTACATTAATTTTTATCATTTGCAAAACTGTAAACATATATAATTTACTATTCCTACTACAATTTCTATTAATTCAGGTAATATGCTAAACACTAAACATATATAATTAATTATTCATACTCCAATTTATATTAGTTGAGGGAAACTGCTGGACACTAAGGGGTCGATTCCGATCTCGGTCGGTAGGCCTCCGAATCGGATTCGGCTTTACCGGATCCGAGTCGGAGGCTTTGTTTCCGACCGAGTCGTACAGAGGTCCGGACGCCCAAGTACGATGCGAATGAACGTGAAATCACCGACCGACTCGTTTCCGGATCCGAACCGCTCCGTCCGACTTGTTTGCACTCGATTCGTACCGCGCAATGGAGACGTTTTACGACCGAGCCAGTACGATGCACGATCCGGACAGCCGGATCGAGTCGGAGCCTCCGACACGAAAAAGCTCTGGGAAGCGGACTTCGGGGGTCCGTGCTGGACCCCCCTTCACCCGTAGCCGTACGAGTCGGACACAGGGGGGACCCATGGGTCCCCCCTAGGGGTCCCCCCTATACATGCATGTATGGTGCGGATGGCACCAACGCGTACCCACTACAGGGGGCACCCTTTTGCACAACGTACCCATTGAGTCAATGGGAGCCCATGTACGCGTCGTACGACCGGCTCCCATTGACTTCAATGGGAGTCCGACAGCATACTGCCGCATCGTACTCGCTCGGTCGGACTGCAGGAGTCCGGCTCGGTCGGAAAACAATCCTGATCCGGATCGGTCAGAGAGCTTTCCGACCCAGATCGGAATCGGCCCCTAAATGTATATAATTTACTATTCCCATACCAAACTATGCTAACTCTAGGAAGATGCTGGACACTAAACATATATAATTTCCTATTCCCACTCCAATTAATATAAAATTCAGGGAAGGTGCTGGATACTAAACATATATAATTTACTATTCCCATACCAAACTATACTAACTCTAGAAAGGTGCTGGACACTAAACATATAGTGGATGGCACCGTTCTTGAATGGTTTAGGTCTTTCCTCCAGAATCGCTCACAGAGAATCCTTATCAACGGCAACTTATCTGCTCCCTCCCCGATCACGGTTGGAGTCCCCCAAGGATCAACCTTGTCCCCTACCCTCTTCAATCTTTACCTGGAACCACTCACAGAGGTGCTACGCACCGCCAACATCGCCTATCACTTGTATGCCGACGACACACAGATCTACATTAAAATCTCTTCCCCTGAGGACATTCACTCCCTGAATGAGGCCTTGAAGCTGGCGGTGCATTGGCTCACCTCTAACCAGCTCAAACTTAACGCAAAAAAAACGGAATTTCTCCTTATCTCCCCAACCAAAACCAATCCAGACATTCACGAATGGATCAAGGCTATCACAGCATTAAACTGCCCTCCTACCATTGTGGACTATGCTAAATCCCTGGGAATAACCCTAGACTGCAATTTGAATATGCGTGGCCATATCAATTCGATGGCCAAAACTGCCAGATTTCACCTGAGCTACCTAAGACACCTGAAACCTTTCCTCGACACCCCAACCTAAAAATGGCAACCCAGGCACTAGTCATCGCCAGACTAGAATATGGGTGCTCTACCCTCGCAGGTCTACCCAAGAACTCTTTGGCCCCATTGAAAGCCTGCCTCAACGCCGCCGCCAGACTCCTGACAGGTTCAAAGAAATTCGACCATATCTCTCCCCACCTCAAAGCTCTAAACTGGCTTCCTCTCGAGGCCAGAATCCAATTCAAGCTGGCTTGCATCACTCACAAGGCTCTATACTCCAAGTCCCCAGCTTTTCTCGCCCAGAAACTCGTGATATCCGGAGGAGCCAGAAACTCACAATCCGCCAGAGACCTTTTGCTCCAACCAGCACGCTTGCGGAAAAAAAAAACGTACAATCGGGCCTTCTCTGGGGCCGCCCCAAGAATATGGAACTCACTCCCGCCCATCATCAGAAGACTTCCATCTTTGGCACATTTTAAAAAGGAGGCCAAAACTTTCCTTATGGGCAAATTCCTCGCTTAACGCTTGCATTTCAATCACCCCAGCGATTTTGTTTCTCCTTCTATTACGGCATTACCAATGGTTCTTCCGGATGATACCTACCCGGCACTTCTGGGCATCCCACCCGGGAATTGAGACAGCTGCTCTCTCATATAATGTATCTACCTGTTTTTATCCAAACTGTATCCGGGATATGTTACTGCCTATTATTTCTTTCCTTGTATAATGCATCTACCTGTTCCTATCCCAATTGTATACACCCGTCCTAAGACTGTTTTTACCACGTGTCAATCCTGTTAAGCGCTCTGATACCCTCATGGGTCTGGTTCGCGTTCTATAAAACTCTAAAAAATAAAATAAAAAAATATATATATAATTTACTATTCCCACACCAATTAATATTAAATCAGGGAAAGTGCTGGACAGTAAACATATATAATTTACTATTCCCATACCAAACTATACTAAGGGGTCGATTCCGATCTCGGCCGGAAGCGCACCTAACACTATTTGTCCGGGAAAAAAACAAGCCGAACGCGTGTTTCCCGACCGATTCAAACATTCGCACTAACGAGCAAGTACGATGCGCATAACTGCCCAGATCCCGACCCAGCCGTACTTACCCATTCCAGCTCCTGTTCCCCGCCCGAGCCGGATCCGTAAACGCAGAATCGAGTCACATGGAAGCAAAAACACAGCACCTTCCGGCCGGACCAGTACGATGCGCCTTCCGTACGCGCCGAACCCGTCGCTACGTCCGTCACGTCAGAGCATCCGGGAGAGCCGCACATAAGCTCCGATTCGCGCCACAAGATGATCCACGGCTACGAGACGAACAAGCCAGCCACGAGTACGAGTCGAAGCAACGAGAAAGCCGAACGAGACGAACCAACCATGAATCCCATCGCGCAGGTCCTACCAATACTCTACATATATTACCGGAACAGGTACGGATGCGTACGGCGCAGACGGTAAGTTAAACACCCACTACACAAACAAACGACACGTACCTGACATATAACACACACACATAGGGATGCAGAAATGACTTACACTAGCAACAGCAGAACCATAGGGGCGGGATGGCTATCACCAATGCCATATACACCCATAGGGGCCTGGATGCCAACCACTAACACCACCCCTACTCAGGGGGGCTGGATGCCTGTCACTACTACCATCCCCACTCATAGGGGAATTGATGCCTACCACTACCACCACCCCTACTCAGGGGGGGCTGGATGCCTATCACTACCACCACCCCTACTCATGGGGGCTGGATGCCTACCACTACCACCACCCCTACTCAGGGGGCCTGGATGCCTGTCACTACTACCATCCCCACTCATAGGGGGATGGATGCCTACCACCAACACCACCCCTACTCAGGGGGCCTGGATGCCTGTCACTACCACCACCCCTACTCAGGGGGGCTGGATGCCTACCACTACCACCACCCAACTCATGGGGGCTGGATGCCTACCACTACCACCACCCCTACTCAGGGGGGCTGGATGCCTACCACTACCACCACCCCTACTCAGGGGGCTGGATGCCTACCACTACCACCACCCAACTCATGGGGGCTGGATGCCTACCACTACCACCACCCCTACTCTGGGGGGCTGGATGCCTACCACTACCACCACCCAACTCATGGGGGGCTGGATGCCTACAACTACCACCACCCCTACTCAGGGGGCTGGATGCCTACCACTACCACCACCCCTGCTCAGGGGGGGCTGGATGCCTACCACTACCAACACCCCTACTCATGGGGGGCTGGATGCCTACCACTACCACCACCCCTACTCAGGGGGGCTGGATGCCTGTCACTACCACCATCCCCACTCATAGGGGAATTGATGCCTACCACTACCACCATCCCTACTCATGGGGGCCTGGATGCCTACCACCACCCCTACTCAGGGGGGGCTGGATGCCTACCACTACCACCACCCCTACTTATGGGGGGCTGGATGCCTACCACTACCACCACCCCTACTCAGGGGGGCCTGGATGCCTGTCACTACTACCATCCCCACTCATAGGGGATGGATGCCTACCACCAACACCACCCCTACTCAGGGGGGCCTGGATGCCTGTCACTGCTACCATCCCCACTCATAGGGGGCTGGATGCCTACCACTACCACCACCCCTACTCAGGGGGGGCTGGATGCCTACCACTACCACCACCCCTACTCAGGGGGGCTGGATGCCTGTCACTACCACCATCCCCACTCATAGGGGAATTGATGCCTACCACTACCACCACCCCTACTCATGGGGGCCTGGATGCCTACCACTACCACCACCCTTACTCAGGGGGGCTGGATGCCTACCACTACCACCACCCCTACTCATGGGGGCTGGATGCCTACCACTACCACCATCCCTACTCAGGGGGCCTGGATGCCTGTCACTACTACCATCCCCACTCATAGGGGGCTGGATGCCTACCACTACCACCACCCCTACTCAGGGGGCTGGATGCCTACCACTACCACCACCCCTACTCATGGGTGCTGGATGCCTACCACTACCACCACCCTACTCATGGGGGGCTGGATGCCTACCACTACTACCACCCCTACTCAGGGGGGGCTGGATGTCTACCACTACCACCACCCTACTCATGGGGGGCTGGATGCCTACCACTACCACCACCCCTACTCAGGGGGGGCTGGATGCCTACCACTACCACCACCCCTACTCATGGGGGCCTGGATGCCTACCACTACCACCACCCCTACTCAGGGGGGCTGGATGCCTACCACTACCACCACCCCTACTTATGGGGGCTGGATGCCTACCACTACCACCACCCCTACTCAGGGGGCCTGGATGCCTGTCACTACTACCATCCCCACTCATAGGGGATGGATGCCTACCACCAACACCACCCCTACTCAGGGGGGCCTGGATGCCTGTCACTACTACCATCCCCACTCATAGGGGGCTGGATGCCTACCACTACCACCACCCCTACTCAGGGGGCTGTATGCCTACAACTACCACCACCCCTACTCAGGGGGGCTGGATGCCTGTCCCTACCACCATCCCCACTCATAGGGGAATTGATGCCTACCACTACCACCACCCCTACTCATGGGGGCCTGGATGCCTACCACTACCACCACCCTTACTCAGGGGGGGCTGGATGCCTACCACTACCACCACCCCTACTCATGGGGGGCTGGATGCCTACCACTACCACCACCCCTACTCAGGGGGGCCTGGATGCCTGTCACTACTACCATCCCCACTCATAGAGGGCTGAATGCCTACCACTACCACCACCCCTACTCAGGGGGGGCTGGATGCCTACCACTACCACCACCCCTACTCATGGGTGCTGGATGCCTACCACTACCACCACCCTACTCATGGGGGGCTGGATGCCTACCACTACCACCACCCCTACTCAGGGGGGGCTGGATGCCTACCACTACCACCACCCCTACTCAGGGGGGGCTGGATGCCTACCACTACCACCACCCCTACTCATGGGGGGCTGGAGGCCTACCACTACCACCACCCCTACTCAGGGGGGGCTGGATGCCTGTCACTACCACCATCCCCACTAATAGGGGAATTGATGCCTACCACTACCACCACCCCTACTCATGGGGGCCTGGATGCCTACCACTACCACCACCCCTACTCAAGGGGGGCGGATGCCTACCAGTACCACCACCCCTACTTAAGGGGGCCTGGATGCCTACCACTACCACCACCCCTACTCAGGGGGGGCTGGATGCCTACCACTACCACCACCCCTACTCATGGGTGCTGGATGCCTACCACTACCACCACCCTACTCATGGGGGGCTGGATGCCTACCACTACCACCACCCTACTCATGGGGGGCTGGATGCCTACCACTACTACCACCCCTACTCAGGGGGGCTGGATGGCTACCACTACCACCACCCCTACTCAGGGGGCCTGGATGCCTACCACTACCACCACCCCTACTCATGGGGTGCTGGATG